>CM067218.1:153693908-154293908 GCA_034190945.1 Octodonta nipae
AAATATAGATTGTATGTACTTGAAATATAAACTGTTACGTACTGGCAGCTAAAATAAGGCGTACTTCTATGGTAATAATAACTAGAATACCAGTTAGATACGTCGAATGCAACTCACCTGGAAAGTTCAAAATATCATTTAGAAAAAGAATGTCCTGTATAGCATTACAAGGTTTAGCTTCAGATGTAAAATCACAATTTTTGAACTACTAGTATTTGAAATGAAAAATACAAAATACCCATTTCCATTGCATATTTAAGTATTTTTCTTGAGAAAAGGAATTTGAATTTTATTTGAAATACCTTTTTGGAGAAATCTTGTATTTGCAAAATTCAAACATTTTTTTGATCTGTTTTGTAAACCTCGGTAAATGTAGTCATATGAAAAATCCAGATGGGATAACCTGACGAATGACGAAGCACCGACGACACGAGCACATAGTCAGCAGCGCCGTTGTGTCTTATACAGTGTTGCCAACCCTCATTTTAGAAAAGTAGTAGAAATCAGTAGACTTGAAAAAGCAAAATCGGTAGATCGACCTATTAAATTCTAGTTGAGAATTAAAACATTAAATCAATTTCAAAATATTTATTAATTTCTAGTCGATATCTACCTCAAATATTTTACGCATTTATTCGTTTAAAAGAAACACTTTTTTACTGATTTAATTGGTAACGCGTATTTATTAATACGTATTTATTAACTGTGTCCTCAATTTGTTAAAATTTTATTATTTTTATTATCCTCCTGACCTTTTGGACTGTCTTTTTGGACCCCTTAATCATGTCCGTTGAAAGGTAGTTGAAAAGACAGGAATGAAGTGAAAATAAAACGTGTTATTAAATATTTAAAAAATATATTTCTATTCTTAGAAGAAACAGTTACAGATAGAAATGATTTTTTCCAAAACTTAGCTTTATTTCCAATTTATAACATTTTTAAAATATCACAAAACATGTGTACATATATATTCCTTCGCTACCATCACATTCGTACATGAATGATGCATGACACTATAATCTAGAAACAATACAATATACAATATTAACACGGAATACATAAAATGTTAATATTATTATATTTGACTACAGACAAAATTATCATTACTTACCTTAGATCATTTACCATCTAGATATAGCCTATCAAGCATAAAATCATGGTAACGCTAGAAAGAGAGGGCAATAGAGACAGTAAGAGGCTATTTCACTTAGTGGGTGGATGGTCGGTGGACGCAGCCAATGAACAACCAGCTTTATTGGAAGCAGCTGCCAACCGAGTGAAATAGCCTCTTGCCCTCTCTATTGCCCTCTCACTCCTTAGTCTTACCACGACATTTGTGCACTGCAGGCTATCTCTAGAAAGTAAATGCTCTAAGTTACTTACAAATTCATAAAAACTGCATATAAGCGCGAAAAACGAAACTGTCATTAGTGTCATTTGTCATTTACTGATAGTCAGGCAGTCAGCTCAGCTCTGCTATTGGTAAAGGTGGTCCAATTCTAATTCCACTGTCCAAAGCTTTTTGTTTTAGTACTCTCTGACTCAAAAGTTTAATTAGCACTATGTTTAACACTCCGGTACAAGTATGGCTTAATTCAAACAAGAATTTTAATGGAATATTTTGATACCTTAAAAAATAGGTAGACATATTCATTATGTTTGTAGATAAGTAGCCTAGGAGCAAAATCGGTAGATCTACCAAAAAGTTGGTAGATATGACAAAACTGCTTAATATTATACTTCATTAAGCATTTATTTGCCTATTGTTAATTCAATTTGATTTCAGTTTGACTTGAATCTCCAAATAGTTTATATGCTTTGTATTTAGTCCAATATAATAATTTCTAGTGCTTTATTTAAATAAATTAAGTTTCAAGAATAAAATATGTTACTATGTGATAAACAGTGTCTTTTTTCTCCTTACGGCATAGGGTTGCCAACTGCCAACATGTTTTTTTAAATTATATTATTTTTCAGAATAAGCTGTCTATTGTTTTACTTAAATTTAATTTCTTGAAAACGCGTGAAAATTGGTGTATATACTCTTCTACCCAAGTAAATAAAAACGAGTTTAATCATTTTGCACAAATTCAAGTATCTAAGGGGAACGGGTGGGGAAATGTTTTTGCAAAATTTATTAGTTTTCGGGAACTTAAAATAATAGAATCATGAGAATTAACAGGTTGATTCCTTTGTTTAATTGAAACGAACGAGTTTTATCATTTTTCGAAAATTGAAAAATTAAATGGAGGTAATCACTATTATTTTACGGGGAATTCAATATCTTCCAAATAGAAAATAATACCAGTGTAAATATTGAGGCTTTTCCTCTTCTTCCAACACGAAGGGTGGCTGCAGGTTCCGACCTTTCCAGACTACTTCGTATCCGAGATCGTCGGCTAGGTCGTTCTCCGCTTGGTCTGCTCTCCGTGGCGTCTGAAGTGGAAGTGAGCTCCGTATGTGCGCGCCGCTATTTATGCTATCTCCCGAGTCCCCTCCTATTTCTTTGCCCCGCCTCCGATTGTGTTGAGGGGACGGTGCCGTTTGTTTTGATTGGGTAACACCATTGCGTTGTCGCAAATTGTACCGATGATGTGGTTCTGTTTGCGGCCGCAGATGTTCGTTAGTTAGCTACGAGTGACGGAATGTAACGTTGTGGTATTGTAGCGCTCTCTTTTAATTTGTTTTTCTTTTCCCGTAAGATGTTCTTCCAGGCTTGATGCAGGTGTAGAGCTTCGTTACGGTAATTGATTTCTCCTTCCTTTTCAATTTCTATAGCTTCCCTAATTGTTCTTCTTTTGAAGTTGTTTTCTGTTGCCAGATGCTTAAAGCCCTCAAAGTTGATTCTATGTCCTGTTTGCTGTTGATGTTGGAACAGGGCCGAGGTTGTGGTATTGTTTCGTATGCTGAGTTTGTGCTCTTCGATTCGGGCTTCGATCCTACGGTTTGTTTGACCTACATATGCTTGCCTGCATCCGCCGCAAGGTATCTTGTAGACTCCGTGGCTCTCTAGTGGACGTTGGTCTTTGGGATTGCCTAGAATGCTTTTTATCGTCTTATGAGGTTTGCAGGAAATTTTGTTGTTGCTTTTCCTAAGGATTCTTCCGATCCGATATGTCACTCCTTGTATGTACGGAAGGGTGGTCGCTGCCTTTGGAGGGTCTTGTTGGGTTTCTTCGTGCCTTGGTACTTCTTGTTGATTCAGAGCTCGTCGTATGGTGTTGTTACTGTACCCATTCCTCCTTAAGGTCTGTGAGATGGTGTTTAGTTCCTCTTGTTTGTGTTTGGCGTCTGCAATGCGTCGTGACCTGCATATAAGTGTATTTGCTACTGCTTGTATTTGGGAGGCATGATGGTGGGACCTAGCACCAAGGTATCTGTCGGTGTGTGTCGGCTTTGGATAGACTGTGTGTTCTAGCTTCCCTTTTGTTGTCATTTTTAAGTATATGTCCAGAAAAGGAAGGTGTAGGTGTAGGAAATTGCTGAGTTCCGTATCCCCATGAGGCCACACTATCAAGATATCGTCTACGTATCGTAGCCATACTTTTGGTTTCAGGGGGGCCGTGTTTAAAGAACCGTTTCGAAATAAGACATGAAGAGGTTTGCCACTGCTGGTGAGAGCGCCGAGCCCATAGGTGCACCGTCGACCTGTCTGTAAAGTTGCCTGTCAAAGGAGACATATGTGTTTTTGAGGCAATGTTCCGCGAGTTGTATGATGAGTGCAGGAAGGTCTTCATTCATGGCAATTTGGTCCAAGGCTTCGTCGACGGGGATGCTTGGGTAAAAAGATTTGACGTCGAGACTTGCGAGGCGGTCTTCTTCTTGTAAGTTTAGGTCCCCTATTGTTATGAGAAGATGTTCGGAATTTTTTACGTAGGATGCGGCATTTTCGACTAAAGGTGGCATGACTGCTGCGAGGTACTTCTCGAGTTGTTGAAGAGGTGAGTTGAAAGCACTGACTATCGGGCGCATCGGAACTCCTTCCTTGTGAATTTTTGGCAGACCGTACAGCTTGGGGCATCTACTGGATTTTTCTCTCGGGATGAGTCTTTTGCGTATGTCCTCATCTGGTATGAGAGCCTGAATCTTGGATTTGGTTGTTTTTTTCCCAAGTAGGTTGTTGGGTCTCTCTTAATTGGTGTATAGGTTTGGTCCAGTAGAATTTCTTTCATTTTTGAGTTGTAGTCATTTGTGTTCATGACTACCGTGGCGTTTCCCTTGTCCGCTGGTAGGATTGTGATGTCTTTGTTTTTCCTAAGGTTAGTGAGTGCTTGGTGTTCTGCCCTAGATACGTTTGGCTCTGGTTTTTTAGCAGACCGCAGGATTCTTGGTAAGTCTTGCCTTATTTCTTCGGCTTTCTCCGGATCGACGTGTTGTAGTGTTGATTCTACGCCAGAGATGATATCTTCGACCGGTATGATTGTTGGAGTTATTGCGAAGTTGAAGCTTTACACAGGATCTGTTTCTCGACAGCGGAGAGTGGATAGTTGGAAACGTTGTGGACCACTTTGTCATAGTCTAGCGGCCTAGTATTTGTGATCTGTACAGCCTTCCTAGCAAGGTTTTGATGTTTCTTGTTTAGTCTGGCTGTTTTGAGTTCTTTGTCTGTTTCTGTTCGCAAGAAAATTAGTTGTTCTGTTGACGTCTAGATTAGTCCGTGGAGGGTGTTGCTGAGTTGCAAGTGTGAAGTCAGTAGATCCCTCTCGGTCATGGCTAAGTGTCGTCTTGTCCGGTGTATTTCCTCGCGCCGTAGCACTCTTCTGGCATTGTTGAGGATGGTGTCGGTTTTCTTACTATGGGTGTGGTAGGAACGCTTGGTGAAAGATGGAAGGGCATTTTCGTCTCTGCATTTTATCAGGAAATGGAGATCGCACAGGAGTGTGGTTTTCCTTCTCCTAAGCTTTTCGTAGAGCTTGATGGATTTGAGTGTCTCCTCCCCGTAGAGGTGTACAATGTTTGAAAACAAGTTGGCACGGACGGAACTATGTTTAGCTCTCTTGATGGTCCGGGTGTTCGTCCGTGCCAACTTGTTTTCAAACATATATATATATATATATATATATATATATATATATATATATACATATATATTGAAATTCAAATAAACATATACAACCATAAATCAAAATTTAATATCTATAGTAGTAAAGTAAATAAGTTCATTGAAACATAATAAACCAATATTAAATGAAATAGATAGTTTGTCAGGATGGTTCTAAATTTGTAAAGGCGAAATGAAAACATAAAATGCAATTAATTTTCAGTAATAGTATAGAAATGATTAAATAATGAAGCCAGCGACACCCTATTACGCTAGTAAAATGTCCGTAACATAAACTCAAGTCCCTAAATATATATAATACAAAAATACCCCTAGAAGTTATAGTGATCCAAATGACTATAGTCCGGAGAAAATTCACGCAAACTTTTTCACCCCATCAATAAATTACATGACATCGTATCCAGCCAAATTCCCTCCCTATAATTTCAACCACCCGTACGATATCAACTCTTATCATTTAGATACCTTCTCGCATTGTTGTGATCCTAACAGGAGGCGCCGGAATATCCCGAAGTGGAAACTCCGGTGATTGGGGGCGGAAAGCAACGTCGAACCCGTCTATCTTTCCGGGCGTCCAGTATCCACAACCGGACTACCGGATAGAGCCTTAAGGGTGTTAGGTTTGAGGCAATGCATTAGGGGAAGTTTATCGATTTTTTACGCTGTATCAACAGGTGGATTCATTTATGTATGTGGCAAAAGATGGCTCTGTATATGTTCAAATCTAACAAGTGAAAGTCAAGGAAAGTTATGGAAACAAGTAAAAAGAAGAGGAACGAACACTTGAACAGAATGAGACATACCAACTGGTTTATGAATTTAAAAACAACATGAAGAAGCTTAGTTTTACTTCAGACATTAGTCTCTCAAGTCATTGCCAAAGAAATCCCTGAAAGAGATGTTTAAATTTAACTAGCTGTCGCCAAGTGGTCGAAATTCGACCAATTGTGTCAATATCTCTGGCAGGTTAAGTAACCTGAAAATTTTATCGTGAAATTCTATCCTAGGACTTTAGGGAGAACAGCAATTACACGGAACGGATTCATATTCGGAACCTCTGGGTGATAGTTTCCTCGAAAATCCTAGATGTCTGTCTTACATCTTGCTTCTACACATAAGTAACGGAATTCAAGTTTTTTTCAGATATAATTCATAGGACTTTATTTGTGTTCAAATTCGTAGTTCTTTATTTAATATGCAAACAATTCAATCGCTAATGGGCTACCATACATATTTATTTTTTCTAACCTCCCTGTATAGCTATAATTGCACTCAATTCTCTAACATTTATTAAAATCCTCATTATAATAATTTCATCTCATTATATATTTCCACCACCCTGTATAGGCAACTGCTCATGGACCACCCATAATATTTTTTAACATTTTTGAACCACCCGGTAAACCATTCTGTATATGACACTGCATATGAGCGACCGTATTTACTATTTTTGTTTATGAAATTTTTAACTATCTTCTGTAACTATAATTCTACTCCGACCTATATTTCATTCATCATATTTATGGAACTCTTCGTGGGCTACTCTATAAATCATTTCCCTTTCTAACATTTTTTATCATGATCCTGTATATCTATAATTCCTCTCACTCTATATTTCATCTTCCCTATATATACAACTGCTTTTGGGTTACGAAATATTGTATTTCCATTTCCGCCACCCTGTATATGCATCTCTGTATGATATTTTTTCCACCACCTTGTATAACTGTAATTCTACTGCACCTTCTATTCCAAGAACCATGTAAATTCAACCGCTAATGGGCTTCCCTATATAATTATTTTATTAGTTATAATGCACTCTACTCTATATTTTAAACATCCTAAATATGCAACTGCTTGTGTGCCACCCACGAAAAAAAAATGATTTCTAATATATCTGGAATTGCCCTGTATAAGTATAATATACAACGATTACTTTACCACTAAACAATAACAACGCATGCATGCCACTTCCAGAAGTACGTGCTCTAAGTATATAACAGCATTGGACCCTCTATATTTAATTACTCAATGTTTTGAACCTGGCGGCGGCGGCACATTCAGTTGTTTGACATTGACATTATGGACGTAAATAATGAATTTTTATTATATTTTATTTAATGAATGAACCAATATCATAAATTAATATTAGCATTCTGCACTGAAGGTCATCATTAGTTACTAAACAAAACAAAAATGAAGAAAATCAGTTGAGAGGCAGAGGAGAAAATGGTACCTAATCGTTTTGTCTTTGCCTATTTATATATAAATACTGTTTTTGTAAAACATAGATACTATATAAAAAATGCCATGGTGTTTTTTTATTAAGTTTTTTACAAATTTGTTTGTCCACCACGGTGATCTATACACTCCCCAACACGTCTGAGCTTTGATTCAATAATGTAGTCTATTCTACTTGAAGAATACTATCCTAAGCTAGTTATATTTCATGTCTTAGAACCTCAAAAGTCCGTGGATGCTGGTATAAATTTCCGAGCCTTCTACCCATCATAACCCAGA
This sequence comes from Octodonta nipae, assembly GCA_034190945.1. NCBI lineage: Eukaryota > Metazoa > Arthropoda > Insecta > Coleoptera > Chrysomelidae > Octodonta > Octodonta nipae. The sequence goes on from CM067218.1 coordinate 153,701,491, forward strand.
CATGTTCTATGGGCGAAAGATCAGGGGATCTTGGTGGCCATGACAATAGATTCACATGGGTCTCTTCAAAAAAGTTTAAACTGACTCGAAGAACATAAGGCCGAGCGTTATCTTGTTGAAATATAGTATCCATGAGTCGATTAATTAATTAATGTTAATTAGATTTTATTGTTTCCAAGGTATATAAATGTACTTTGGTAAACCAGCCGAAATAATACATTAGTAAAAGTTGTACAAAATAACTTGCCCAAGAAAAATGTACAAACAATAGTTTTGCGATGTTGAAGATTTCTTCGGCAGCTTCAACACATTTTTTCAAATGGCAATACGGTATCTTTTTAACATTATTTAACAAATCCTAACATGTTATTTAATATTTATTTAATCTGATAGCGCCAATTAAATGAAGCGAAGGTGATAATAGCAGACTTTGTAAATCAAACAAAATTATTTCTCTTTGAAAGATGAATAGATAAATTGGTTATTTAATCCAAAAGAGCATGTTGAAATTTGTTTCCTTTATGTTGTTGGCTTAAAACTTAGCGATGCTTGAGCTAAATTTCACGTAAGACCTCATAATAAGCCTATCCAAATCCGGAATTTCTAAGAAGTAAACTAAAATCAGTTGACAGTGTTTGTGTAAGAATCCGCAAAATCAATCAAATGCCTGGTAACTCTGTAATGGACCAATTATCATCTATACAACACCAGAAGCGTACAGGAATGATTGTGATAGAACATTGTTATTCTGCAATTGGTTTTTTAATAATATGCGTCAGAAAACCAATCTCTAGAAGCACATTTTTAGCAATGAAACAATATTTTATTTAAATGGAATAGACACAACTAGTGGTCGCCCAGTGGTCGAAATTCGACCCTATTTCATGAAATTGTAAAAAGTATATTTTTATAAAAAAACAGAGTTGTGGAGAAATGGGAGAAGTAGATGTAATGACCAAAATTGTTCACTCATGTTGACAAATCTATTGAAATAAAATGAAAATAAAAATGTAATCAAATATCGGTATTCGAAATAGTTTTGACAAATGAATGACCTCCCAAATTTTTGGCTGGAACCGCTCCTGGCAAAATATTCGATATAATAATTGGAAGATTGTTCTTTGCAAGCTAAAAGTTTTCGTCATTTGCGGTTTCAATCAAGTTCAGGAATATTAAAGAAAAGAGAGGACCAACAACCCTAGGAGAACTTAAATATTTAATACATTCTCTATTGTCCACTGTCTGACAATTTTTTACACAATACATTCGGGAAGGTTGTGATAATAATATAATAATCAAATAATTAAATTCACATTAAAAACAGAACATTTAATATGAAAATTACTGCAATGCGTCCGAAAAATCAATACTGATCTGCTACGTTGACTATTTTACCACTAAACAATAACAACGCTTGCATGCCACTTCAAGATGTACATGCTCTTAGAATATGACAGCATCTAACGATCGCTCCATATATAATTTCTCATTATTTTGGGTTTTGTCCGTGAGGAAAATCGGTTGAGAGACAGAGGAGAAAATGGTACCTAAAGCAATGCCTATACCCAAATCTATTCAGAAAAAAGTTATAATCAAAAATAGAAAAAAAGAAAAATTTTTGAAAATTTTTTTAAATTTATTTTTGGAGTTTATTTTATAAAAAAAAAATTTTACTTTCAAAATATCATATCGATAGGAAATTCAATTCTCTACAAAAAAATCTTACGGCATATTTCGTCAAAAAATGCATAGTTTTTGTGCTATAGCCAAAAAACCGAAAATTTACTCCGTTCTCAAAAACGCATGGCTAGATTTAGAAGCACTACATCTCTCATTCTTGAAAAAGCCCCATTCAAGTGTGGGCGAGACGTCGAAAAACTTTGTTTCGAAAAAAATGATGCGGTACAAATCCGGAAAAAGAAGAATTAGTTATGACTCTGCCGCGAAAACCTACGTTCTCATTACGAAGGCTGCCTTTTATATTTCGAGATTAGAGAACAAAAACAAATATTAATCATCGAAAATCGCTTTATTGTTTTTCAAAATATTCCCCATGAAGATCTATACACTTTTGCATGCGTTTGAACCAATTGTCGAAGCACTTTTTCCACTCTCATTGAGGTATCTCCAAAACATGCACCCTGAACGCAGCAACCGCTTCTTCAGGTGTCGAAAAACGTTGACCTCTCATTTTGTTTTTTACGTACGGGAATAAAAAGAAGTCATTTGGTGACAAGTCAGGACTATACGGCGGATGACTCATCAAATCGATGTTTTGAGTGGTCAAAAATGCAGTTGTTTGAGCCGATATGTGAGAGCTCGCATTGTGGTGGTGAAGAGTGAACCGTTTTCGGCGGTTGATTTTCCCCATTTCTTGGAAGACAACTGGCCAACAAATGGTTGTGTACCACTCAGAATTGACTGTTCTGCGTTGTTCTAGTGGTATGCTTGCGACATGTCCAGTTTTTCCGAAAAAAGGCGATCATTTGCTTGGAAGTGCTTCGTGCGCGAACAATTTTTGTTGGATTTGGCTCATCTTGAAACACCAATACAGTCGACTGTTGTTTACTTTTAGGCTTATACGCGTAAATCCACTTTGTCATAAACGTGTTTTGAACCACCGCCATCGTATTTTTTGAGCTTTTCTTTCGATCAGTCGACACGAGCCTTTTTTTGAACAATTGTCAAATTATGTGGGATCCAACGCGAACAAATTTTTTTGACATTCAAATGTTTATGCAATATTGAATGTACGCTGGTCCCACTAATGTGTAAGGTTGACTCAATCTCAAGATAGGTCACATGACGATCTTGCAATAGCAGTTCGCGCACAGCAACAGTGGATTCCGGAACAACAGCTGTTTTTGGACGACCTTCACGAAATTAGTCTTAGAGTGAACTACTTCTCTTTGTATGATCTGTGTGAACTACGTCCTCGATTGAATTCGCCATACCATCGATAAACAGTGGTCCTTAATGGAGTTTCATCGCCAAAAATTAAATTAAGTTCATCCATGCACTCTTGCTGACTTAATGCACGTCGAAAGTTGTAAAAAATAATCGCACGAAAATGTTCGATTTTATTCCATTTTTTGGCCGAGATGAATCCTTTAAGTTACTTTAAACAACACATAGCGCTCGTATGTCAAAACGTTCTGAGTACGTATAACCTCAAAAATGTCAAACTTTACGATAGAGCTGTCAGTTGTCAGATTGCAACACTAGGCTTGTCTAATCCCGAAATATAAAAGGCAGCCCTCGTACGTCCATTATGTTGGAGAATGTTACTAATAATATTGCTAAAAGACTTCATTAAAGTAGATTAAAAGTTTTATTCCCTAGACATATATCTAATTTCAAATTTTGATCCAGACACATATATTAAACAAACAGTGACATCTCTTTCTGAGGCTTAGACTGATCTCCTCCATCTCCTGTTTTCCTTTCATCAAACTTAGTTACGGTTTCTCTAGAATACGTAACTCCCTGAAACTGTAATTGTTAGAGAGGGGCTACGAAAAGCTAAGGTTAGTTTCCGCAGTAACTGATGTGTAACTGTGGTCGGAGTTAACACTTAAAATAACTGAATGTAGCTCCAGAGAGTTCCAGTGAAGCTATCTACAGCTTTTTCGACAGGACATCATAAGGGAAGAGGAGATCGGCAGGATTAAGAATTCTCACATTCCGCAAGGATGTGAAACTACATGCACGAGAAACTAACATGAGAAAGTCCTTCACATGTGAAAAGGATTCGAAATGACAGGATTGCATGAAATGAGTCGGTGATATCAGTTTTTCCGGATATGTGGAAATTATGCTGATAATGCGAATGTTTACAACAATGAAAGAAAATCCAGATCAAAAGCAATTACAACTTAGGAACAATAGAAAACTAAAGAAAACTAATTTCAACTGATATTTGCAAAATTAAAGTCTAAAAAACTATCTAACGCATTTCTAGCTTTTAGACCAATTGGTATTTCAGTACTGATAAGTTAGTTTGCTACAAGGAACATACTTGATAAGTATCTTTACGATATTCCATTTCTTTGTACGTAAGACAACATACAGAGTGTTTAAAAAACAAGCAACAACCCTCGTTGTTTCTGAGCATAAGGTTTTCTTGCATTCTTTATCGAAATTGATGGCTAACTAGGTTTAAAGATAAGCAGGGAATGAGTGGTTTTACTTATATTTTCTTTAATATATTGTAAACTATGTATTTTAAAACATGTTGTCACTCAAAATTAAGATCAGGATGTGATATTGTGATATGATATGTGAGGTGGTACATAATCAGTTGTATACAAGGTGGTTGAAATAAGAGTGGAGCAAAACTACAGTTATACAGGGTGGATATTTGCGTCATTGGACAGAGTATAATTACATTACTTTTATGTTTTTTGGGCAATAACACCACAATCGAAATAAAACGACGTATATTGAAGGAAAACCAAACGTCTATTCTGACTTCGTTGTCAATGGCTTTATATTTATTGATGTAAATTGCAAAATGAAAATTTGATTTATGGCATTTAAATTGACATTAGAAAATGTGTTGTTTTTAGATATACAGGTAGCACAAAAAATTCTAAATATCATGTATTATAGTTAAACAGCTTTCAAATTAGAAGAATTTGAAAGAGTTGTCTTTAGAATGTATAAGTGGCGTTCCTAGGTACGACTCTGTTATAAGATAGCGCATTTGCCAAAAATGCGATCAGTTTTCTATTGTTTCAGTGATCCCATTAACGTCATAAGGGAAAACCTAGGAAAAACCTTATGAACTATCCCGATACTGGGTTGTTCAAAAGGAGGTTACCATTAATAATTTCTTCCTTAATTGTCGGTAACCAGATACGATTAAATTCTACAGAAGTTGAAGCGCTACAATCGTCTTCATTCAAAAGAATTACGGCAGACTCTTTTATTATTCGTTTTGTGTTATATTGTTCTTTGTGAAGTATAGTTGAATTGTCAAATAGTTTTTTACGACTTAGGTCCCAAGCATGTTCACAAAGTTTCGATTTTTCAAATTGTCGTTTCTTTATGTAATTCCTGTGTTCATTTATTCGTACGTTTAATGGTCTCGTTGTTTCTCCAATATAAAATTTATTGCATTCGCAAGGAATCTTGTATAAGCAGTTTTTTGAGTTTTGCGTTTTGTTGGTTGGTTTTGTTTTCGATATTAGAGATTTCAGTGTATTTCTTGTTTGGAATGTTGTTTTAACATTAAATCTGTTGTCCATTCTTTTCAATCTTTCTGACAGACGCTGTATATATGGTATAGTTGTAACTGTAATCTAGTTGTCCTGAGTAGTAGTAGTGTTAATAAGAGTAGTTCTGGGTTGATTCGGACGGTTTGTTTTCTGTTCAAGTCTGTTTAACTCTTTGTTGATAAGTTTCCAGTGAGAACATTTTATATAATTATTTTTTCTTTGTTGAATTTATTATCATCAGAACAGTTGGTCTTTGCTCTATCATATAATGACTTACTGACACCTTTCTTTACTGCTTTCGGATGATTTGAATTGAAATTTAGGTATCTGTTTGTATGAGTTGGTTTTCTATAAATTTCTGTTTCGAATGAAGATACTGTTTTTGTTATTAATATGTCTAGAAAAGATAGTTTGTTATTTTCTTAAATTTCTAGGGTAAAAAAAACATTAAAGTAATCAAGAATATGCCGCAAACAACATTTAGAGGACAAGTATAATTACAGTTATACAGAAGGCAAAAAATGTTAGAAGCAGCTAAATATACAGGATGATTGAAATATAAGTTGGAGTAGAATTACAGTTATATAGGGCGGTTAAAAAAGTTATTTAGTGTGGAACATAAGTACTAACTTATACAAAGGGTTTGAAGTAAGGATGGAGTAAAATTATTATTATTCAAGGGGTGCATCAAAAATTTGTTATATAAGCATAAGCAGTTTGGATATTTGTTATAGCACACAGCATAATATAATTATAGATAAAAAAACTAGAAGTAGTAGCATATACCGACTTGAAATAAATGGTAGAGTAAAATTATAATTGAATACTAGACATATAGGGCGAAGTAAAATCATTGGTATACAGGAATAATTTAAAGAATAGAAAAATAGAAAAAGTCAATAGTGTGGAGAGTATTAATACTTATACAGGATGGTTTTAAAGATAGATAGATAAAGAGAGAGAGAGAGAGAGAGAGAGAGAGAGAGAGAGATTTTATATAAATATAGATATATATATATTTTATATAAATAAAATATATATAAATTATATTTTGTTTATTGGTGAGTGATAAGTCTAGGTAACTGGTAGACCAGTTAATTTCGGTTTCTTGATTTCAGGTTATAAAGTGGTAAGGAATGACAGGAAGGTGATATGTTGTATCTTTGTGTCTATGAGATAAGCTAAAATGTCGTCGATACACCAAGAAAAAAATAAAACATGTTTAATTTCAGAGGACATTAAGATTGCTTCTGAATGAAACGTGAAAATATCAGTCGGTAATGGGCTAAGGGGTTTAGCCAAGGCTTCAATTCAAAAAACGCTAGACCACATGTATTGTACTAAAGGGCACTATGTTGAGAGAAACGTAACTGACATTCTGCCCTTGTAGCATTACAATTTTCTTATCATTCCGGTGAAAATACATACACACACACACGCACACATACACACAATGAATCAAACGATAACCATAATCAACAGGTGGACCCACATTATTGATTTTTCAAACCACCTGTTGTTGCCCTCCGCTCTTCGCATTGTTTCAATGGAAATTCCTGAACCTCCGTTCGCCTGCTGCTAGCCTGCTGCAAAAATTTCCCAGGAAGATTCCTCGCAGGACTTTTCCCGGTAAGTTATGCGAAAAAAAAATCTTTAAGCAATGCGTACTTCTAAAATGTTTTCTTCGCTTCCGTTATAAAGAAGCGCTGTCGGTATGGCAATCAGGAAAATATAAAATTGTATGCAGTTTTTCATATTTTCCACGAATTTTACATCAATGCATTGATATTGATTTTGTCTAGTTGTTGGAAAGAGATGGAGTGCGCTAGTGAATATTTGAAACGTGTGTATGTATATTCCATTTGAAACGAGGACAGACGTATGCATGTTATAAATGGCATTCCAGCTTCGATAGGGATTTCTAAATGGAACTAAATTTTATTGAAAACTGTTATAAAATAAAAAATATTAAATCAAAAATAAATATTTTGTACAAAAATTAGAAAATATGGATAAACTACTCGTTTATATTTGAAAGAAGTAGTTTATATTTAACGTCTAAACAATATATAAACTCAAATTGATTAAACCCAGTATATATCAATTTTCTTGAAACGATTGTTTTTTCTACTTTTTCGGAGTGTTGTGAAAAAAATCCAGTATGAAAAGAATGCAAAATTTCTAAAGTTAGGAATATTCATCAGATTGCTTCTGTTGATGATCAACAACTTTCTTGCAAGCTGTAATTGGCAGCCGTTGTCCGACAGGGATATTGAATCAGCTGTGGCTTATTTTTATGATAAATTGTATTCGGCTATTAATTTACACGTGCCTGTTAAACGATTTGAGTTTCCCCTTATCCTACTTGGTTCTCTAGTCAGCTGCGTCATCTGGTAATTGAAAAGAAGGCATCGCATAAAAAGTTTAAGTCAACTAATAGTTATGATGATTATTTAGTTTTTTTTCATATATCAAAGGCATTTGTAAAGATGTCAGTAATAATTGTTACAGATTGTACAGTGCATCCCATTTTGGTTGAGATTGCCAGGTTACTCGGTTGTTATTGAAGATAGAGTCTTGAGGTTTTCACATACCTGTTCTACTTTTTTATGAAACTCAGGATGGCCATATCAGATTTTGCATAAGTGTTTCCATTTATAAGATACAGGGCGATTTTGATAATTTATACTTTTTGGACCCCTTCTATATCTACGAAGTTATTAGAAATACTCTTGCTCTAAGAACTACGTCTAATAAATAATTTAAAAGGAGAATCAAACAAATAATTCCATTTGAGATTTTTTATAGGAGTTTATAAGCAAAGAAAAATAATGTTCACAATAATACAATAACATGAAACACGAAATTTAGGTACCTAAAAGCAACTAATAAATAGTTATACATCGTTCATTATGTATAACAAACAGAACAAGTATTACAAATCAAATATCTATCTTAAAATTAATTTTGGACATTATTTATTACCTTATTGATTTAACTGTTCAAATTGTTGTCCATTTTCCCTAACACATAATTGGCAAACTTTTCCATCTCGCATGAATCCATTTAAAATTATTATAGAATTCCGCCTTTTGGAACAATATGTTATCTAGTGAGCGCTGGAGAGAAAAACGCAAATCTGATTAAGCTGTCATTGTTAGTAACTATTGTGTTTTATCGTGTTTGAGTTTACAAGATCATTATATAAAAAATTATTCGTGAGTTTGCTGGTTGATAATTGATAAAATAACGAAAAATACGATATGATACAATGTTTAAATCAATGTTATGAGAATGTTGAAGAAGCTTTAGAACTATATTTCCACAGGTATAAAGTACGAGTATTTTACCATAAGATATTTCATGAAATCGCGTTTTTAAAACTTTCAGATATCCAGAGAGGCATCAACCTCGTCGAGCAACTATATTTAGACTAAAGAATAATTTAATAAGTTTTGGTGCATATTCTAAATCTCGATCAAAGGTGTATAACAAAGAAAATCGAGAAATGAATGAAATAAATGTGTTAGCTAGCGTTCATTCCTATCCCCAGACTTCTTGTGCTTAATTAAAAAATTACACTGGAGTTTCTCAATCACGGGTCCAAAGAATTTTTAAAAAATATAAATTTAAACCTTACAAAGTCAATATTGCCCAGCACTTATATACTGGTGATGCAGCAAGACGGTTAAATTTTTGCAATTGGTTTTTAGACCAAACCCGAAGGGACAATGATTTTGTAAGGAAAGTTATTTGGTCAGACGAATCTCATATAAGCAGTGCCGGTATATTTAACAGGCAGAATATAAGATACTGGTGTGATGAGAACCCGCACTTAATTTTTGAGCGACAACAGCAGGGTCGATTTGGTTTTAATGTAGACTGTTTTATACTGGGGACAAAAATAAAGTACCGCTTTTTTGAAGGAACCCTTACCGCCAATAGGTACTTGACAATCCTAGAAGACTTATTACCCGAAATATTGGAAGATGTTCCCCTCGCCTTTCGCAATTCTATACACTTTCAACAAGATGGCGCCCCTGCCCACAATTCTAGATTAATTGGGCGCTTTTTAGAAAACAATTTTCAAGGATGTTGGATAGGAACACATGGACCAATTAGGTGGCCTCCAAGACACAGACACAACAGTCGCGAAGAACTTCGTGCCGCAACGGAGGCAGCTTTTCGGGATTTACAAAGGCGACCTGTTATAATTTTAAATGCACTCAGGAGTATTGAAAAGGTTTGCCAATTATGTGACAACAATTTGAACAGTTAAATCAATAAGGTAATAAATAATGTCCAAAATTAATTTTAAGATAGATATTTGATTTGTAATATTTGTTCTGTTTGTTATACATAATGAACGATGTATAACTATTTAATAGTGGCTTTTAGGTACCTAAATTTGGTGTTTCATGTTATTGAATTATTGTTAACATTATTTTCCTTTGCTGATAAACTCCTATAAAAAATCTCAAATGGAATTATTTGTTTGATTCTCCTTTTAAATGGAAAATACATGGCCTACTAGCAAAAAACTCGGCTTTTTAGTGTTTTTTAGCATTTCTAATAATACCTTGGTATTGTATTATACATTATTTTAAAGGGAAAAAAATAACGAATTCAATGAAATAATAAAATACAGGGTGTTTCATTTAAAAATATATAATGTTGTGTAGTATCTTCAAAACCATACTCGGAAAAAAAAATTGAGTACTCCACAGGATTCTATGCAAAATTTTTCTATTAGACGTAGTTCTTAGCGCAAGAGTATTTCTAATAACTTCGTAGATATAGAAGGAGTTCAAAAAGTATAAATTATCAAAATCGCCCTGTATCTTATAAATGGAAACACTTATGCAAAATCTGATATGACCATCCTAAGTTTCACAAAAAAGTAGAATAGGTATGTGAAAACCGCAAGACTCTATCTTCAATAACAACCGAGTAACCTGGCATTCTCAACCAAAATGGGATGCACTGTACATTAATAATATTGAAAATACTTTAAATCACAATCCAAGAAGTTTTTGGGGATATAATCTTTATATCTTCCGGAATCCATGTTTTATAAGGATGAAGCTGAATTAATGATTGAATGTATTCCCTCGCATTTTTTAGTAAACTCTATCTACACTCTAGGGCTTCCTCTGAAAACAATTTTCAACTTGTCATTGTCATCCGGAGAGTTTCCCTGTTTTTGGAAACATAGCTTCCTGAGACCAATCCACAAAGGTGGATCTGAAGAAAATATTGAGAATTACCGAGCTGTATGCTTGCAATCGGAGAACCCGAAATTATTGGACTACTTTTTCTCTCAATTCTTGTCATGGCAATTTAAACACAATTTTAACAAATTTTGCCATCTACGAGTCATTTATAGTAAAAACTTTGGAGAATATACTACAACAGGACTATGTTTATACGGATTTCGCTAAAGCGTTTGATAGAGTTAACCATAGAATACTTTTGGCCAAACTTAATGTTCTAGGATTTAATGGGCTACTTTTAGAGTGGGCAAAGAGTTATCTCTCAGACCGATACCATTATGTTATGGTTTAATCAATCGTTCATCTAAAAAATTTTTCGAAAATACGAGTCGTTTACTATATTGTTCACTAGTACGATCTATTCTAGAGTACTGTTCTGTTATTTGGATCCCCCACAATAACACACATATAGCTAATATTGAGAAAGTTCAAAATAAAGTTCTTCGCATAGTAGCATTTAACATGGGTTTGAGAAGGGACAATTAGTGAGATTTTATTACAAATGCATTTGCAAATTCGGAGTAACATTTGTTTTCTGTACAAGTTGTTGTCAGGTGAACTTGACTGCCCTTCCTTATTAGATAGAATTTCTTTGAATAAGACAATGAGAACTCGTTCTTCAGAACTCTTCAGAACTCTTCCATCTTTCATTCCATAGAATTAAGAATAGATTTTGTTCAGCAATGTCGAGATTAATGCGTACAGCCAATCAGTACTCCCCGCTTATTGATTTGTTTTATAACTCCGTCAATGTAATCAAGCGGTCATTATATTATAATATTTAATGCTGCTTGTTGTTTTGTTTTGATGTGTTCTTTTCTTTTCTTTGTGACAACATGTAAAATTTTTATTAATTATCTATATTTTATTCTGTATTATGTATTGTTTATACAATTTTAGACCAATGTTAGACATGTCAACTTTAGGTTTATATGTTTTTTAGATTTAATGTTATTAACACTTTTTTTGTATTTTATGTAAATGGGGTTACCCGTATAAGAAGAATAAATAAATAAATAATGGCATAGCCTTTTGCCGAAACTAGTCACGTCAAAAGTGTAAATATAAGTGATAAGTTAATTTGTTTCATTCGTTATAATTATGATTGAGTATCACAAAGCAACGACTGCCACCATCAACATTAGTAGCTATCAAGGGGCAGCGTTATTACTATTTCTGGGAATTCTGTTAAACACTTTTCTGTAAAAAGTAATAATCTACTGAAACATATTTTTGTTAGTTGTAAGAACAATTTTTAAATTTATTTTCAGAGACGTAATATTAATAGTCTGGCTAATAACAAAAACGTCAAAAGTGACTATTTTCCATGAATAAAAATTAAATAAGAATTCTAATCCTAAAACATTGTATTAAAAAAATGCATAATCTCCAAAATATGTCGATAAACCGACATTTGTTATTTTAGACTTAATTTTAGAATTAGAATAAGGTTTTATCAATAAATCACTCAAAAACAGATTACACCCGCTTCCTTTATATTATACAGTCTCGTTATTAATCCTGTTGTGGTAATGATAAATCTATTTTTATTAGTTCACATGTTTGGTTTGTGTTAGACATAGGTAAATCAAATATAGACAAATTTTTAAAAAATTAATTAGTTCCAACATTATGATATATATTTTATTATTATATAAGTATGAAGCACTGATAAAATAGTAATTATAGAACAATGTAATTTTTATATTGTTCAGTTCAAACTCCTGTTAAGCCAATTTTTTTAAATATATATGTTTTAGAGTTTTATTGAATCATTTATACACGGAGAAACATTTATAATCGCTTACGCTGTTTGCATATTAAAAATAATTGCTCCATCATCGTCTGTGTATGTAGTTTGGTATTCCATATTGCTAAATTTATTACACAAATCCGTATTAAGCTATAAATATAAATATGTGACTTCATAAAATTAATATTTGCACTAAGATTATTTATTTTAAGAATAAAATTTCCCAAGTACCACCCCTCAGCAATTTGGACTCGTCCAGAGGAATCAGTTCAGAATAGAAAAATATTTTCAATTATTATATGTATTTATATTTCAAATTTTGGAAAATTGAGAAAACTCTAGATTAACTCTTCTACATTCAACACAGGTTGGACTAACATTTTGCAAAAACTAACGGGATTACAGTAATTTATTTTTAGAAAATTAATTGGGCATGAGAAGATCTACCCTTTCAGTAAAGAGAAATAATGTTTCAACTATAAAGTAACAAAAAATTATAAACGATTATACAGTGATGGGCAAATGTGTGAAACCAAGTAAATATCTCTGGAATTATTAGAGATATCAAAATGAAATTTGGAAGGTGGATGGCCTATTTGTTTCCAAATTTTTTTACAATTTTGAACTTCCTGTCTTACCGGAGGTAATGTCGATTTTAAAATTTGCGTTGAAACACCCTGTATAGTATCGGATTTGATATTGTTTACTTCAATACCTACCGAGATATTAACAGAAAAGTAACTAAGGAAAGGAAAAATTCGATGGTAGCTAAACTCGGTTCAGATTTCATTTACGCCCGATATAAACAAACCGCTCGGTAAGGATTTGTATTTCTATTCTACAATCGGAGGCATTATACCGTCACAGCCAACAGCACTGCTTGTTCGATAGTCGAATACACGTGCGTTTGTTTAAATCAGGCGCAAATTAAATCTGAATCAAGTTTAGTTGTTCATGAAATTCATTGCAGAAGTGACAGTAGATGTCAAAATAAGTTATTATTTTTTTTATTTGAACGTAAAAAGATTGTATTGTTTTAATTTGATCGTAAAATGGCCGAATTAAGTGAAAGAGAAAGAATAGAAGTATTATTGATGATTGGGTATGGGGAGAGGAAAAGGACGCATCAAGAAGTTTGTGACCTTTTTAACATTGTTCATCCGAATACACAAATATCCCGTTCAGTAGTGACGAAAACAGTTAGCAATTTACCAAAAAGTGGACGGTTAAAAAGTGCAAGTAATGAAGGTGTAGCTCAAAATGTGGCTATATCTTTGGAAGAAAATCTTCACTTATCCACTACCGACGAATTAGCCGTCGTTCAGTAGGAAGGATATTAAGGCGAGAAAAATATCATCCATACAAAATTCGCCTCGTTCAAGAACTCTCCGAAGACGATTTCGACAGACGTTTGCAATTTTGTGAAACGATGAAGGATATTTGTAACCGTGATAATAATTTCATAAGAAATGTGGTGTTTTCAGACGAGGCTACATTTTGTTTAAATGGTACGGTTAATCGACATAATTGCCGCTACTGGCCCCAAAGTAATCCTAATTGGGTACAAGAGGCTCATATACAACATCCCCAAAAATTGAACGTTTGGGTCGGCATTTATAACAACAGAATCGTGGGACCCTTCTTCCTACAAGAAACTTTAAACGGAAATAGGTATTTACAGCTCTTAGAGACACAAGTTATTCCGGCATTGGAGGTGAATGGACAATTACCAAATAAGATCTGGTTTCAGCAGGATAGAGCACCACCCCATTACGCTCGCATTGTTCGAGATCATTTAGATAGGACATTTCATCACAGATGGATTGGCTACTTATGAATGGCCTGCACGAAGTCCCGAACTTAATCCACTAGACTATTTTCTGTGGGGTTACTTAAAATCTAAGGTTTATGTTGATAGACCAAATAATTTGCAAGAATTGGCTGCAAGAATAACTCAAGACATCCAGAGAATTACACCAGAAGTAATAGCTAATGTTACTAGAGAATTTAAAAACCGACTTGCTTATTGTCAAGAAGTAAACGGTGCTCAGTTTGAACATCTAATACATTAGGTTTAGTTAAGTTTCAAAGTTTTGAAATCACTTTGATTTAGTTAATAATTATGATTATGTATTTCTTTAATGGATATTAGATATTTCCTTTCCTTAATTACTTTTCTGTTAATATCTCGGTAGGTATTGAAGTAAACAATATCAAACCCGATATTTTTGTATTTGCAATAAAATGTTTCATCAGAAACTAAAATACTATACAGGGTGTTTCATTGTAAATTTTAAAATCGACATTACTTCCGGTAAAACAGGAAGTTCAAAATTATAAAAAAATTTGGGAACAAATAGGCAAACTACTGCAGTATCCACCTTCCAAATATCATTTTGATATCTCTAATAATTCCAGAGATATTTGCTTGGTTCCACACATTTGCCCATCACTGTATATTTTTTTGTAATTCCGAGTAAACGTTCCATTATCTAAGGAACCAATTAACAAAATTGAGCGTACAGTAGCTCATTTTTTAGGTTTTTCATATCTTTACAACATAGTAGCAAACATTGTTTATCGGGGAGATTTTCTGTAAAAGACAAAAAAAACTAAATTGTTGCCGATTTTTTGAGTTTTTTGTTAATAAACAAAAACGCATCGATAAAAAATATAGAATTTTATGTCAATTAGTCATGTTTTTTCATTAGAAGACGATGATATAGGATTTGTTCTATTATTAATTTTATCACGTATTTTCGTAAAGCCCTGGGCTGATGAGCTTACAGTTTTTTTCAGTTGCTTCTATTTAAAAACTCAAGTTGTATTTATAAAATATTGATGTTGGGAACCAAACATTAGGATCATTTACGCAACCTAAGCTAAGCTATAACCCATTAATGTTATCAAGATTTTTATTTATAGTAAACTTATAAGACAAAGATGTAAAACTAGCCCCATAGAAATCAAAATTTAATGTAATAATAAAACTGCTTTAAAGAAGGCATAGTAGCATCAGTTTTTTTTGAAAACAATACATATATTTAGATTTTTAATTTATTTTGGTACACTATCAATCACATGCTACCTAACTAAATAGGCTTTCCCTTGAACAAAATCAATAAAACAAATGACATTTCCAATGTACGTATCAGAAAAATTTAACCCAACCCTAACAGCAAATAGTCTTCGATCTTTTTCAAGACCACAAATGTTGACACATACGTCTAAGAGAAATAACTCTTCCACAACCCCGCATTTCTTTACTAACAGCCATTCATGCCATTTGAATTATATAAAAAAAATGTTACTTCAGCTAAACGTTTATTTGAATTGTTATCTTTTTTATTCAGTGGATAATCTGAACTGCATTTTTGTGCCGCGATATATCAAAATAATTACAGATAAAGAGAATTCTTAAGGCACAGGAAATCTTCGGAATATTTATTAATCACTTAATTGTTTTGATAATTCGAATTTGGAACACCTTGGTGAATTTAAAAACATCAATTTCGCAATTAAATTTGTTTTCGTTTGGCGATGAGTTTGATTGTTACGAACGTGATGAACCAACAGTGAACATCAATTGGGGGCTGAGATGACATGTGAAAAGAAAAACAATACCGCTTATGGTGAAACAGCAGATTTCGATACTGCTATTGGCTTGACGGGTAAGTAAATTTTTTCACTGGAATTAATTAGTTCTTAGCAACAATTTAAATAATATTAATGTCTTGATTAGTCATATCGCGATAGGTTGTATGGAGAAAAATTGTTCATTGATATTTTCAAAATATACTACATTTGATCCAGATCATCTTGGTGAAGTAAATGAAGATTTTATTAAAAAAAAATCCTAGGTAGTCCGGGAAGAATCTTCGCACCCGTTGGGGAAATATTCCGACGGGACAATAAACAATAATCAGAATTTAAAAAAAATTATTGACTTTTTTCAACAAGATTTGGTGGACTAAGAACATACAACTTTTCGAAATAATACATGTGATACCTTTTAAAAAAGTTCTACTCCAGAATTAAGTGCTAAATTTATTATTAATCTCATAATGCTTGATATTTTTAATTGTTAAAAAAATTGTACAGCTGGCAAAAGGCATATATTTAATCCCAAAAATATTTGAACAAAATAAATAAATTATTTTTTTGGCAATAAAAGAAAAAAAAACTGGTTTGTGGGAAATAAGAGACAGTATGCATAATGAACCATATATTTATTGTTAATATGTACAGTTTTGGACGTTCTATTACAGTGCTTTCTTTCTTTCTATAAAAATCTTTAATCTTTTGAAGAACTTCCAATATACCCTCTTCGAGGTGTCATTCCTTTGTACGCAAGACAATATACATTATATATTATATATAACATATATTGTTTCTGGTCAGGGAACCTTCATCAGTTGCGCTTCCCACAATTGAATGTCCTCTCGAACACTTCTTTATGTATTTGATACCTTTCGTTAAATTTGAAGACGCGAGATTCGGAACCTCTGTGTGCTAATTCTCTCGAAAATCCTAGATGTCAGTCTTACATCTCACGTCTTCAAATTTAACGAAATATATCAAATACATAATACATAAAGAAGTGTTCGAGAGGACATTCAATTGTGGGAAGAGCAACTGATGAAGGTTCCCTGACCAGAAGCAATATATGTTATATATAATATATAATGTATATTGTCTTGCGTACAAAAAAATGACACCTCGAAGAGAGTATTCAATATCTCTGACAGGTGAAGTAACGTGAAAATTTTATCGTGAAATTCTGTCCTAGGAGTTAAGGGAGAACAACAATTACACCTAGATGTCGGTCTTACATCTCGCGTCTTCAAACTTCCAATATCATGTCAACAGATTTACTACTTTGTTGTCATACCATGACACAACTTTCTCGACCCTTTCTTTCCATGTCCTTCTTTTTAGACATAACTAGTTTAGGGACTCTTATAACCTTACAGTTCCTAAAGCATGTATGCTTTCATTAACTAAAAAAACGGTCAAGGCTGCACTGTTGAACCAATTATCAAAAAATAGTTAGTACCACATTGGAGCTAACCCCTAGGTCAGGAGTGTTATCTAGGACAACATTATTTTGTTTTCCACAAATTTTCATTGTCATTAGAAAATTCACTTTCGACACTATGAACCAATGTCTTATAACCCCATTTGTGAGGTATTTGTGTTTTTGAGGTGTGCATAAAAAGTGATTCTATCATTTTTAGTCAAAATGCATTATGTACCAGATATGGTCAAGTAAGATATACCTGAAATAAAGAATGATTTATATGTTGCACCATCATATTTTTAGATAAAAAATGACAATTATTTGAAAATTCGAAAACCTACCATAATAATGCAGTTGCTAAAAGTATATTTTTTCAAAAACAATTAATATCAAGTACGAAGTTACCTGGATGAACTCTCTTTGGGAATATGTTTGTATGTGCCTAAATTGGTAATGCATGCATGTAAAGTTATATTTCTGAGATATTTGTGGTAAACAGTTGTAAAACATTGGTTCCTGCCATATTTGGCCCATGATGCAACAAGGGGTTAAACAACTTCAAAATTAGCTGTTTTAAAAACATCTATGAAATTATACATTTTACACAAAAACAGATCCAACCCTTTGCAAGTTTCAGAAAATTTTATACAAAAGAAAACATATATTAATATTTTCCTGCAATTAAAATTGTGGATTTTAGAATAATTTTAGTATAAAGCTGGTAGACAATCTAACTCGTTCCTCGATGTTTCCTTGGACTTCCATCGTCTTGAAATGATTGATCTTACAACGTTTCAATAGTTTTGGATTTGCTATCGTCATCAGGTGAATGATGGGAAAATCAGATTACCCGTCATATTTATACCCATAAACGGTCATGTTTATTGGGTCGCTTAATCCCCTGTCTCGTTCAGTCAGCATAGCCGGACCTTGCGATTGGTTGTCGGCGATGCGTAGCCGCAGTAGCTCAAGAAGAGGTCTCCAAACGTTTTTAATTCTCATTAGAGATTATGTATCCCGTCTCGATGAATTATCTTTTATACCAGTGCTCTTTCTTGTGAATTGTCTTAGCGTGGTTCCAGTTGATGTTGTGGTGCTCGGTCTATGCGTGATTAGCTAATCCAGACGTTGTTATCTCTGCCCTGTGTGTAGCTATGCTCTTTAAGCCTGGTGTCCAGTGGTCGCTTAGTCTCCCCAATGTAGAGATTACCACATTCACAGGGTACTCTGTATATACAGTTTTTTGGTATGCCAAGATTCTCCGGCTTTGTTTTTGTGATGATGCTCCTCAAGGAATCATTTTGATTCCATATTCGTGTCCGACAAGCCTTTAATGTATGGTAGCAATACGGTTGCTATCGCGGTTTCCTTTTCCCGCCTAGGTAGTTTTTCCAGTTTTTCAAATGACTTGTTAATGATGATTTCCGAATATCCATTCGCCAAATGGTCTTCTCTATCTTTCATTTGTTCTTCTTTGAAGGCATCTGGTGTGTTGCAAATATTTTTGGCTCTCTTTTGTTTTGATGATGCCAATTTTTGTTGTTGATGGGTGGTTAGAGTTGTAGTGTAGGTATAACTCTGTATGTGTAGACTTCCTGTAGACTGTAGTTTCGATTCCGGTACTAGTCCTTTGGCACTTTACATCAAGGGATGGTGAGCACACACTCTCTTCCCTCTCCATGGTGAATCTGATTGATGGTTGTGATCGGTTTAGATGCTCCAGAAATGTCTGTAGTTCTCTCTCTCTCTCTCCATGTTGCCAAATAATGAAGGTGTCGTCGACATACCTTACCCAGTTTTGCTTTTGCTTCTCATACCCCTTCAGCGCATTCTCTTCGAACCATTCCATGTAGATGTTGGCGATGGTTGGCAATAACGGGGAGCCCATAGGCAATCCATGTTGAACTAGTCCTTCTCCTGAACTCTTTCCTGTGAGAAAAAGACTAAACGAATGTACTTGCCGCAACATTCGTAGTTCTCATCCTTGACAAAGCCCCATACAAGTGTGGCCGAAACGTCGGAAAACTTGGTTTATATGTTGGTTAAGATATACAGTGATGGACAAATGTGTGGAACCAAGCAAATATCTTTGGAAATATTAGAGATATCAAAATGAAATTTGGAAGGTGGATACTGCAGTAGATTGCCTATTTGTTTCCAAAAGTTTTTACAATTTTGAACTTCCTGTTTTACCGGAAGTAATGTCGTTTTTAAAATTAACAATGAAACACCCTGTATAGTATTTTAGTTTCTGATGAAACATTTTATTGCGAATACAAAAATATCGGGTTTGATATTGTTCACTTCAATACCTACCGAGATAATAACAGAAAAGTAATTAAGGAAAGGAAAAATCTAATATCCATTAAAGAAATACATAATCATAATTATTAACTAAATCTAAGTGATTTTCAAAACATTGAAACTTAACTTAACTAAACTTAATGTATTAAATGTTCAAACTGAGCACCGTTTACTTCTTGACAATAAGCAAGTCGGTTTTTAAATTCTCTAGTAACATTAGCTATTACTTCTGGGGTAATTCTATGGATGTCTTGAGTTATTCTTGCAGCTAATTCTTGCAAATTATTTGGTCTATCAACATAAACCTTAGACTTTAAGTAACCCCACAGAAAATAGTCTAGTGGATTAAGGTCGGAACTTCGTGCAGGCCATTCATAAGTACCCCTTCTTCCAATCCATCTGTGATGAAATGTTCAATCTAAATGATCTCGAATAATGCGAGCGTAATGTGGTGGTGCTCCATCCTGCTGAAACCAAATATTATTTGGTAATTGTCCATTTACCTCCAATGCCGGAATAACTTGTGTCTCCAAGAGCTGTAAATACCTATCTCCGTTTAAAGTTTTTTGTTGGAAGAAGGGTCCTACGATTCTGTTGTTATAAATGCCGGCCCGAACGTTCATTTTTTGGGGATGTTGTGTATGAGCCTCTTGTACCCAATTAGGATTACTTTGCGACCAGTAGCGGGAGTTATGTCGATTAACCGTACCATTTAAACAAAATGTAGCCTCGTCTGAAAACATAACATTTCTTATAAAATTATTAGCACGGTTACAAACATCCATCATCGTTTCACAAAATTGCAAAAGTCTGTCGAAATCGTCTTCGGAGAGTTCTTGAACGAGGTGAATTTTGTATGGATGATATTTTTCTCGCCTTAATATCCTTCCAATTGAACGACGGACGGCTAATTCCATACATATTGGCGAGGTCGGTAGTTCATAAGTGAGGATTTTCTTCCAAAGATATAGCAACATTTGGGCTACACCTTCATTACTTGCACTTTTTAACCGTCCACTTTTTGGTAAGTTGCTAACAGTTCCACTTGTGTCGTACCTTCGCAAAGTTTTCGTCACTACTGAACGGGATATTTGTGTATTCGGATGAGCAATGTTAAAAAGGCCATAAACTTCTTGATGCGTCCTTTTTCTCTCCCTATACCCAATCATCATTAATATTTCTATTCTTTCTCTTTCACTTATTTCGGCCATTTTACGATCAAATTAAAACAATACAATCTTTTTACGTTTAAATAAAAAAAAACTAATAACTTATTTTGAAAATTACTGTCACTTCTGCAGTGAATTTCATGGACTACTAAACTTGATTCAGATTTAATTTGCACCTGATTTAAACAAACGTGTATTCGACTATGGAACAAGCAGTACTGTTGGCTGTGATGGTATAATGCCACCGACTGGCCAACAGAAATACAAATACTTACTGAGCAGTTTATTTATATCGGGCGTAAATGAAATCTGAACCGAGTTTAGCTACCATCGAATTTTCATTTTCCTTAGTTACTTTTCTGTTAATATCTCGGTAGGTATTGAAGTAAACACTATCAAACCCGATATTTTTGTATTCGCAATAAAATGTTTCATCAGAAACTAAACTACTATACAGGGTGTTTCATTGCAAATTTTAAAATCGACATTACTTCCGGTAAAACAGGAAGTTCAAAATTGTAAAAAAATTGGAAACAAATAGGCAATCTACTGCAGTATCCACCTTCCAAATTTCATTTTGATATCTCTAATAATTCTAGTGATATTTACTTGGTTCCACACATTTGCCCATCACTGTATATCGAAAAAATCACGCCGTCCAAATTCGGAAAAAGCAGAATCAGCTATGACTCTGCCCGCGAAAACCTACGTTCTCATATAGTAAACATTGTATGAACATTGTTAATATTGTTCAAGTTCACCTTTTTGAGTTGTTTTTTTTTCTATAAAAACTTGAAAATTGTTAAACCAAAGAAAAGACATACGTCATTCGTAATAAGTAGAGATTTTCTACATTTAGAATATATAATATAATCATTTTCCCTAAAAAAATAAGCTAATTCGTTACATGTTTTAGGTTTTGAATATTATAACTAACCTCATTTAAATTTCAGAAATTACTTAATTGATTTATAAAAAAATCCACTATTTTGGATTAGCCATTTTTGAATTTTGAATTTGTAAGATCTCATTCGAACTTTGCAATCTCAAAAATATTTGGATTATTTAATTTTTTGACATTTTTAAATTTTATTTTGTACATAACCTCATTTTGTATCAGCCGTTTTGATGATTGAATTTTTAAACCATATTGAGGTTCAACAGCCTCTAAAATATGTTAGATGAATTTTTGAGAACAAATCAAGTATTTTTTGGGAATTTTATTTTTATTTTTTAAAAACAGTTTTGTTGTTTAAACAATAAATAAATATTTAGCGGCAAAATAAATGATTAGAACTTTTTACCTTAAGATATTTATAAACCAAATAAAACCATTTCATATCAATGCAAGTTTCTTTGATTTTTTTTCAAAATACTGTAACTACTACTGATTTACATTGACTCCACTATCTGGTGAAGTCTGAGATTTATTTATTTATTTAAAGTAATTAACTGGAACAGGTATCCTCAGTTCAACTATATTATACAAAGACGATCACAAATCTGTATACGTCTGGCGAGCCTGGTTATAGATAATACAAGATCAAATTAGTAGTGATCATGTCCTTTTAAACATATCGGGATATAGCGGGGTAGTTCATAAACTTCCACTCAGGACATCCTTTAGTTCATTGCTGGTTCAATGCAAGTATGTGATTGACGAAGAACCTTTAGTGGTACAATCAATAAAACATTGTAGCGTCGCGTAAATTAAATCACCAAATAAAAGTTAATCACTGTCCTTTTAAGCCGAAGCCCTACAGATGGTGTTTTCTTGGTTCTTCTTTCTTCAGAGGCTAGCCCCGCAGCAGCAGAAACTATTTTAGATCTTCGCCTGTTGTTCAACTAATCTGGACGACGTTACACAAAAAATACGACGTAATATTCATTGATTGAGCAAACAAAAAATAAGGGGTTTTATCAAATAAATGATGCACAAAAGAAAACAAAAGAAACAAATGAAAGCGGTTTAGCGGTTGTTATGACTGGAACTATAACTCGCGAAATCGTAACACAATAACAACAAAAAGCGGCCGTCTTAAGACCGAACTCGACGGTGGTCACAAAACGACTCTCAGTTCATTCTGTTTTTAGAGACAAAAAAATGTACAAATATAAATTAGCATTAGCGCGACGGGAAGCTTTCGAAAAAGGTGCAAAAGTTTAAAAGTCAATTGAATAATTCAATCAACTTTAAAAACTAAGAACAAAAAAGTTGCGGGGACGCAACAATTAGAAACAAGTCCTTTATTTGAGTTGTTCACATGTATTGTACGAAAAATATTTACACATTTTTATTTTTCAGGTTATGGAAAATTCCACTACGAAATCATCGCATTATGTTCCTTATCGATATTAATTGTGGGTTTCCAAAACGGCCTACCCCCCTATGTCCTACCAGCAGCTCAGTGTGAACTCAACCTAACATCGTTTCATTTAGGCCTCCTTAATGTCTGTTTCCTCACCGGCGGTATTCTGAGCTGCTTCGTATGGGGTCTTATGTCAGACACCCATGGTCGTAGAAAAATACTGATATATACCCACCTTCTAGACTCTCTTATCACCATAATGTGTTCAATGATACCTCACGTTGCTGCTTTGGTGGCGTGCAGATTCTTGAATGGGTTCCTCATCGGAGCACCAGCAAGTATCGTTTTTTCTTACATCACCGAGTTCCAACCCTTGAACTATCGTTCGAGATGCGTCTGTTACTGTGGACTTATATTTACTGTTTCTTGGTTGATTCTACCAGGATTGGCGTATTATATCCTTCCTTTAGAAGTCCACTTTGATTTTTCTATCTTTTCCATCACTCCTTGGAGACTTTTTATGGTAATAGTATCCGTGCCTGAGCTGTTGATTGCCGTATGGTTTCTACGGATGGCCGAAAGTCCCAAATTCTACCTCGCCAATGGGAATTCGACTATGGCCTTAATGGTTTTGAGAGACATGTTTGCTTGTAATACAGGGAAGAATGCAGTACTCTATCCGGTTAAACATCTTATTAGTGAGCAACGCCCTGAGGAGAACAAAATGACGAAGATAAGTAACAATGGAGAGACAGCAAGGCTATTGCAGAGAATTGGTAGAGAAGTGGTCAAAATGTTTAAACCACCTCTATTGAAAGCAACAGCTTTGACGTGTACTATTATGTTCGCTAATATGTTTGGGTAAGTAATAAAAAAATTATTTTGCTTAGGTGTTTTTTAACGCGGGATGCAGAAAAACGCTAAGAAAATCAGTGGGAGTGGTCTTGAAAATATATGGTGTTTTTAATTTGTTTATGGTTCCAGGAAATCGGGGGGGGAGGGGGTGTTGAGGCTTGAAAGGAAAAGGGAGACCCAAAAAGTGGATGTGTCTGTTTTTGGAATGTTGGAATGTAATATTTAAGTTGTGACGTTGATGCTTAAATTATTTTGTATATTGCTGTATTTGGGAAGTGTAATTGTGAACTGTATGTATCGTGATGGGCAATATATACTCACTGACAAAGAAATCGCAGCACCCAGAGGGAAATGTTTAAATTTAATATTGTGTTGGTAGAACATAGATGTTATAGTGAGGAGTAAATTATTAAAATTTCGTGAAGTTTGATGAATATTTTTTCCATGTAAACTTGTATTGTAGTCGTTTTTTTCTTTCTTTTTTCATTTACCAAAAAAAAAACGAGATCCAAAATTGATTTAAGTAATGTTAAAACGCCTAGAGTACGTGTACGCCGAATGTATCGCCAGCTAAGTGAATTTGGAAGAGGTCGAATTGTTGGTTTACAGAAGACAGGTTTTTATTTCGTGGTTTGATAAAACCCAAAATCGGAGAAGAGTTGGCACTGGACCTCGAAGGGGTACAAATGAAGTTCAAGACCGACGTTTAAGACTTATGGCCTTTATAGACCGATTTTCGAAATCTGTCTGATGTGTAGTTAGGAGAACAAGGCCATCTTGTAAGTGTTCGAACGGTTTACCGCCGAATAAGGTCTTTTGTGCTACCTCTGATCGCTGATCATCGACGGCAATGACTAAAAAAGTGGAATGGCATCAAGTCGTCTTCTCTGATGAATCGCGATTCTGCTTGGGTTGACATGATAGCCGAAGAAGGGTTAGACGGGTTTCACCAGAAACAATATATATATTATATTTATATATAATATATATTGTCTTGCGTACAAAGGAATGACACCTCGAAGAGATTATTCAATATCTCTGACAGGTGAAGTAACCTGAAAATTTTATCGTGAAATTCTGTCCTAGGAGTTAAGAGAGAACAGCAATTAGAAGTAACGGCTCCAGATTCGGAACCTCTGTGTGCTAATTCTCTCGAAAATCCTACATCTCGCGTCTTCAAATGTTTGAAAATGTCCAGAGAGAATTTCATGATAGATTGGGATATTGTCTGGCTAAAATAAAGGCCTATTTGACAATTTGCCTCACTAACACTTAGAAAAATAATTGTCCGCAGCTAACTAATTATTATCAATTTATTTTTTAGAATAATACATCTACTTAATTAAATATGAAATCTAAAACTAATCTAATTCAAAATTCTATTCTAATTCAAAATTCTATTCTATTTATCTATATTCAAAATTCTATTCTATTTATTTATGTTCGAACCAATGTAATGTGATGTTCAACTTTAACTTACATGGTTAACTTTAACTTATTAATTTAATTTAATCTAGTGTTAAGCTATTACTATTACTACTCTGTTTTTTTTTTCGCTATATTACTTATTTTCTTGTTATTATTATTATTTATATATATGTGTGTATAAATGTGATATATACCAGGCCAGTGTACAGGTTCTTTACCTTCAACTGGATACAGCTCTGGCTGTATTACTTTAATACATTAATATGTAACTATGTATCTGGGTATCAATAAATCAATAAATAAAAAAAAAATCAATAAACCGTTCTTTGAAAAGATATACGTAGGACCCATACACTGCTAAAACACCGACAAACCAATAACAAATATAATCAGAATCATGCCTACACCATTTACCACTCTCGAAATATCTACATTTACTCATACTAGCTGTCGCCCAGTGGTCGAAATTCGACCAATTGTGTCAATATCTCTGGCAGGTTAAGTAACCTGAAAATTTTATCGTGACATTCTATACTAGGACTTTAGGGAGAACAGCAATTACACGGAACGGATCCAGATGCGGAACCTCTGTGTGATAGTTTCCTCGAAAATCCTAGATTTCGGTCTTACATCTCGCTTCTACAAATAAGTAACGAAATTCAAGTTTTTTTCAGATATAATTCATAGGACTTTATTTGTGTTCAAATTCGTAATTCTTAATTTAATATGACAACAATTCAACCGCTAATGGGCTACCCTACATATTTATTTTTTTCTAACCTCCCTATATAGCTATACTTGTACACAATTCTCTAACATTTATTAAAATCCTTATTATAATAATTCCACCCTGTATATGCAACTCCTCATGGACCACGCATAATATTTTTTAACATTTTTGAACCACCCGGTAAACCATTCTATATATGGCACTGCCTATGAGCCACCGTATCTTTTTGTTTATGCATTTTTTAACTATCTTCTGTAATTATAATTCTACTCCGACCTATATTCCAATCATCATATATATGGAACTCTTCGTAGGCTACTCTATAAATCAGTTCCTTTTCTAACATTTTTATCATCATCCTGTATATCTATAATTCCTCTCACCCTATATTTCATCTTCCCTATGAATGCAACTACTTATGGGTTACGAAATGTTGCATTTCCACTTCCGCCACCCTGTATATACATCACTTTATAATATTTTTTGCACCACCCTGTATAACTGTAATTCTACTGCGGCTTCTATTCCAAGAACCCTGTAAATTCAACCGCTAATGGGCTTCCGTATATAATTATTTTATTATCTATAATTACACTCTACTCTATATTTTAAACACCCTATATATGCAACTGCTTATTTGCCACCCACGAAAAAAATTATTTCTAACATATTTGGAAGCGCCTTATATAATTATAATATACAACGATTACTTTACCACAAAACAATAACAACTCTTGCATGCCACTTCCAGAAGTACATGCTCTAAGTATACAACAGCATTGGTCCCTCTATATATAATTACTCAATGGCGTTGACATTATGGACGTAAATAATGAATTTTTATTATATTTTATTTAATGAATGAACTAATATTATAAATTAATATGAGCATGCTGCACTGAAGGTCGTCGGTAGCTACTAAACAAAACAAAAATGAAGAAAATCGGTTGAGGGACAGAGGAGAAAATGATACCTAATCGTGTTGTCTTTGCCTATTTATATATAGATATCTTATCAAACGCCGTTACATTTGTTACTAAATACCGAAATCGAGAAGCTCAATATTTACACCGTTTTATAGTCCATTGAATCTGCAAACTGTACCCGAAGCATGTACCGAACGAGTACTCGAGTAACGAATATTTAGTAATGAGTACTAAACTGAAAAGTAACAAATAGTTACGAGTACTCAAAAGTAACGATACTTTACACTTCTAATAAGTGTAAAAAAATCGAAATTTTCGCATATTAAATTCTTATTGTTACTACAAATAGATGTTTGTAAATCTAGATATCACATATTTGTTGCAATTTTCTAATTGTTTCAGAATGTTTGGACTAGGATTATGGTTACCAGATCTCTTCTCCAAATTAGAACAGTACGAAACCCTTTACCCAGACCGGACATTTTCAGTACAAGAATTAGCCTCCTTAAGCCAGCTGAAAAACAACACGTGCGAACCCTCTTTCAAATCGACTGTGATCTACAACACCATCGCCACTGCCATTTCCGCCATCGTATACAACGCCATGTCCAGTTGGCTGTCTGTCATCGTCCACGCTAAAACGATCACGATGGTGTCCATGATTCTAGGAGGCGTTAGCGCTGGTGCCATGTTCTGGCTAAGAACGTCGCTACAACACGTCATAGTCGCTTGTGTTTTCCAAGCCAGCATGATCAGCGCCAACATGACCATTGCTGGCATCGGGGTTGCACTCTTCCCCACAAAAGTCAATAGCATAGCAGTTTGTCTGATCATGTGTGCTGGTAGACTCGGTGCTGTTTTTAGCAATTCGTTGTTTGGATGGCTCATGGATACGCACTGTGAAATTCCGATTTTTGTTGTGGCCGTAATCGTTATTTGTGGAGGTGCGTTATGCTCAATCATACCGAAGAATCCGAAACCTAAACCGAAACCACTGAAACTTGATGCTCCGGAAGTAAGAGTCTCTGTTATAGCTGACAGTTGGATCTCATAAATGATTTATAAAAAATGCATTTGTTTGCTACTTTGTACTTTTATCGACTATCTTTTGTTGAATAAATAACATAATTTATAGAAATAATTTATACTTAAAAACTGTGTGAAGCCAATCACTATTTTCAGACATACCTTCTTTTTTATCTGATTTAAACGTATTCTTATCTCTCTCTCTCCCCTCACCGGATATATACAACTGTTTCTAAATTTTTTTAACCCATGTCTTTAATTATAGCCCGCCTACATCCTATAATTTAAATATCCTAACTGCTTAAGCTTATATAACAAATTTTTGATACATCCTGAATTACAATAATTTTACACCAGCCTTACTTCAAACACCTTGTATAAGCAACTACGTATATTCCAAATTATAGAACTTTTTAAACCGCCCTGTATAACTGTAATTCTACTCCACCTTATATTTCAACCTTCCTGTATATTCAATTGATTCGGACAAATTTTAAAGCCCTTTGTATAACTGTAATTATTTTCCGTCCTATAACGCAAATACCCACTCTGTATAACTATAGTTTTGCTCCATTCTTATTTCAACCACCTTGTATAGGTACACAACTATTTGTGTGCCACCCAATACAATATTTTTAGAACCACTCTGTATAACTAATTCAATTCTAACTTATATTTCAATCACCCTATGTATGCAACTGTTTATGTACCACCTAATATCACCGGCACCCACGTACACCCCTATAACCGTATACCGTATAGAAGAGTTCTCCGACATAACAACTATATATATATATATATATATATATATATATATATATATATATATATATATAATAACTAGCGGAATATTTTCTGCCATTTCACGGGACTCTAAAACCTCTAATTTACCTTTGTCTCTAAACGAAATTTACTTCAAATGAATCAAAATGAAAATCATTACAAACAGCATGTAAGACATACTTTCATGGCATATCTTGACATTTAAACTAGATATTTATGTTGAAAATTTGACATTTATCATGATGTTTACAGTTTTTATGCATATATTTTTCCATAATAGATTTATCATTACCACAACAGGATTAATCACGAGACTACATAATATAAAGGAAGCAAGTATAATCTGTTTTGTGAATGATTTACTGATAATGGCTTATACTGATTGAGCCTAAAATAATATATGTTTATCACAATACTTTGGAAGATTTGCATAAATTGTTAATACAGTTCATTATTTTGGGATTAAAATTCAGAAAATTTTAATTACATGTCAGGTACGGTGTTTACTTTGTTGTAATTTGCGTTACTGTTAATATTACGTTTCTGACAATAAGCAAAAAATTGTTCCTACAACTATCACCAAATGGTGTCAGTTTTTTAGAGAAAAGAGTTTAACAGAAATCTCAGAAATATTAATAACGCTGAACCTTCCTTCTTGAAGGCGTTTATTTTAATGATAGTATGTTGTGTGAAAGTACTTCCTCCAGTTGCTGAAGATCAGGTTTTTCCGATTTTCAGAAAAATGGTAAGTTTTACGTTATAGAAAAATATACGGAATCAAGCTACAATATTTCTTTGTAGAATACAGTTTATGAAAATTTCTTTTAGAGAACTCAATGAAGATTCACTGAAATTCATTGAAATCTAGTTTCTTATTTACTTTTTTTAAATCCCTCAACTTAGATGACCTAAAAGACGAAACACGCTTGCGATTAGATCAGTCACGCCTGAGATGTTGAGTAACGTTAGAAGACTATAGCAGATTAACATGCATTTTGAACATTTCCTACTTTGGCATTAATGGTTTTTTGTTGTTTTTATATTATTGAGAAATAATAGAGTGAGTTTTTTTGATGATCAGTGTGGGGATCTCGGAAACTAGCGGAGATAGAGCAATGGTTAAATTGGGAAAGATTTGCAGTTTTACTGGCCCAATTTAATGACACTTTCGGATTTTTGTAAAAAGTCATGGCTTACTAGATATTTTGAAAAAACGAAATTCTGTCGATTTAGTCAAATCCCTCTAGCTCCTTTGTTTTTGATTTTATAAAAAAGTGTAAATATCAAAAATATGATTGTCATGTCCTCGTTTGCGTGACAGCTCTCGTTTTCGAGATATGATACAAACTTATGTTTTTTTGAATGGAAACCATAGTTGGCTATGACCTCAAAAAATCGGACATTTTTAGAGCTTTTCAACAATATAATACTCGATATACTTATGGATGCTTTTTTCTCTTATTTTCACTTTTAACGTAGATAGCCATAAAAAATATTGTTTTCACTTTGACGTTTCCTCATTTGAGAGTAATTCCATTAGTAGTGCTGAACTGACAGTCGATATTGACAAGTTTTCGTGATAAAATGGAATATTCTAATGAAGAAAAACTGAATATGGTAGAATGTTATATCATATGCCATAAAAATTCAGTTCGTGCAGCTGAGGAATACTTTCATAGATATTTTAATCGTCGTCAACCTGCTCTATGTACATTTAAGAGGCTTTACAATAGGTTACGCACATATGGATCTTTTACTAAACCACCAAAGGAACGTAATCAAATTAACGAAGCAGCACAAATAAACGGCTTGGCAATGGTAAATCAAAATCCATCTACATCAACTCGTGAGATTGCTGCAGAAGATGGCACACCTCAACGAACTGTAGTTAAGGTACTGAAAGTGCACAAGTTCCACCCGTACATCGACGTATTTTGTTTTGTTTTGTAGATGGTTTAGAGACATGTGGCTTGACAATCCACAGTTTCCATTAAAAGTGTTATGGTCAGATGAAACTAGATTTACTAACTGCGGTATGTTCAACAGACACAATGAGCATATCTGGGCTAAAAAAACCCTTTCCATGTAGAACAAATACGACCCCAGATAAAATTTGGTTTTAAAGTTTGGTGTGGTATCATAGGGTCTACTATTCTGGGGCCTTTTATCTATGACGAATCACTTACTGGGGAGCGCTACTTGCATTTCTTGCAATACACTTTTCAAGACATGTTGCATAATTTGAATTTGAGAACTCGTTTAGAAATTGAGTGGTTCCAACATGATGGAGCATCTGCTCATAACTCGTTATTAGTAAGACAACACTTAGATAATATCTATCCAAATTCTTGGATAGGAAGAAATGGCCCACGCGAATGGCTACCCCGGTCTCCCGATTTGGCAGTTATAGACTTCTATTTATGGGGTGCGCTAAAAAACAAAGTATACAAAAGAAAGTATGAAACAGTTGGTGACCTAAGAGAGGCGGCATTATAAGCAATTGAAGAAATTGATAGGCGGTCTGTGAGGAAAGCGGTAATGTCAATCTTAAAAAGATGCAATTTTTGTCTAAATAACAATGGTGGACTTTTCGATCATAATTGTAACCACTATTATGTACTTTAATTTCTTAAGTAAGTACTTACTTATTTAGTTTTTTTGTTATATATGATATACCTAATAAAAAAATCGTTCAATGTTTTTTGGAATAGTTATTAATAAATCAATCTATTTCATGGCTAACTATGTTAAAAGTGAAAATAAGATAGAAAAGCTTCCAATACTCCGTTATTTTTATGAATAACTATATTGAGTATTATATCGTTGAAAAGCTCTAAAAATGTCCGATTTTTTGAGGTCATAGCCAAATATCGTTTCCTTAAAAAAACATAAGTTTGTGTCATATCTCGAGCACGAGAGCTGTCACGCAAACGGAGGACATGACAGTCACATTTGGGATACAATTCCCTTCAATTTTGATATTTAAACTTTTTTTATAAAATCAAAAACAAAGGAACTGGAGGGATTTGACTAAATCGACAGAATTTCGTTTTTTCAAAATATCTTGTAAGCCATGACTTTTTACAAAAATCCGAAAGTGTGATTAAATTGGGATAGTAAAACTGCAAATCTTTCCCAATTTAACAATTGCTGTATCTCCGCTAGTTTCCGAGATCCCCATACTGATCATCAAAAAACTCACCCTGTATACAATATTATTATAAAATCTCCTTTCACCACTGTCTGAAACATTATAAATTAGTTTGCAACATCTAATTATTAGAAGAGTTATTCCTCTTCTATAGGAATTCTATATGTAACATTCCACTACCAGCTGGTAAAGTTTATTGATTCTCATAACCACCTGTTGGAGTTACAGTCAACATTGTGAAAATACTGTGAAGGAAATTCGATTGCCTCCTGCACGTTATGGTGTTCTGATCAAACAATTTCCCCGGAAAATACCTCACCAGAGTTTTCACATAATAACGTGTAGAAAAACATCTAAGAAATATTTCCCTGGCATCACATTATATTCTGAGTTCCGTTCATTGCGTTCTGTAAAATATGTAGTTGATCAGGTTCGAATTAGGTCTTGGAAAAACTCATTTTTGCTGCTGGTGATGGCTTTTGTATTGTCTGACCAGTAGTTTTTTGTTAACTATCTCTGCTGACCATTTATTGATTTCGCTTGCGGATAGTTATTGGCTGCCTGAGACTTCTCCACGGCTATAGAGTGTTCTTATTATTTTTATCCTCAGTACGTTTTTTCAACACAAAACTTGATATAACTACAGTCTTTTTTTTAAATGTGGTATATATATATATATATATATATATATATATATATATATATATACAGTGCCAGTCTTATACCAATGAAATATGTGTAAACTTCTCTACTAGTGGTAACAGATGACGTAACAATAATAGATGACGTCACAGGGGCAGTGTGGACACTAACTTACCTGTATTCCTCAATACAACTTAACCGGTGAAGTATATTTGGAGATTTACAGAATGCAATTGAGAATTAATTCTTGAAACTCTGGATGTTAATTTAGATGACATTTTAGAATTAATAGCTCAGGTGATAAAAATTAGGATATAGTTAATTTATTTGGTACATTTTCCTCTACTACGTATACAAGTTCAAATTCTAAAATTAATCAGATTCTTATTTTTATTTAATTTATCATTAAGCTCTGGGATTTTTCCAGATTTTTGAAAAACTAGTTATTTAGTTCCTATATTCAAGTCTGGCAATAAAAATAATATTGAAAATATTCTGTCTCAGCCTTACCTAAATTATTTGACTACCTTGTTAATAGATTTTTAATGTGTGATTGTAAAGATTTAGTAGATTATCAGCAGCATTTTTTTTGCAAAGGTAGGTCTACAAATACTAATTTGGTTATTTTGTCTATTCATTGGGATTTTCTCTCCTCAAATTTTTTTCCTACAACAGATATGTATTTAAAATCGTATTTGGAAAACAAAGTGTAGTAAGGCAATTTCGTAAAATTGAGCGGATTACTGGCTGTCCGTACAGAAATTCTTCCTCACAGTTATTCTGAGAGAAAGAGATGTCTTAAAATGATCAACCAGTATTCCTGTATATAAATAGTGCATGGTATGGTATAGTGTTATACTGATCTGTTTGGAGACGTTTCAACTCCGACTCTGGAGTCGTTGTCAATCGTTTTGTTGAGTCTTTTGAGGTATTTTCAAAAAATTTTCGCACTGATATAGATTTTGTTGCTTGTCAAAAAAATTGAGAGTGAGAATATGTTATTTGCCGATCACTTGATACTGAGGATACGATGCTTTTGCTCTTCTAGCAATAGATCTCTCCAGCTCAAATGGATGGTCGATTGAAAGGGCCCCGATTTCCGTATTGTTTATCATCAAACAGTTTAAGTTTTCTCTTGTTTAAATTTTCCTCTTTTAACAAGATCTTTGTTTTATCACAATCTATCCTATGGCTTCCGGTGCTGGTTAATACATGGTTGGCCAAATTTGACTTGTCCACATGTCTTCTCGAAATGTTATATTGGTGTTCTTTTTTCCCTACTTCTAAAGAAAGCTCTTTCAAGTTTCACCTGTATAACTATGGCCACAGTCACACACATCACTCTACACACAATTTTTGGAATGTTGAGTTACTTTAGATGGTTTGGTATGTGTAAGGATAGAGCGCAATGTATTATTTGTTTTGAAAACAGTTTTAATATCGTATTTATTTCCTAACCGCTTAATTTTTTCGGATAGACCTGGGACGTATGGAATTATATTCATAATTTTTGTTTACTATTTGTGTTTGGTTGGTATTAGTGGTATTTTGATTATTTGTGTTGGTTAGTTGTTGCGATTTTCTTTCTAGTTGATTTATAGTTTTATTTATAAAGTCTTGGGTATATTCATATTGGAGTAGATGTTCTTTGGTAATGTTGACCTCGTCGTTAAATATTTCGATGGATGATGATATGTGTCTTGCTCTATCATATAAATACTTTACAACACTTTTTTTATATTCAAGGAATGGTTGGAGTTAAAATTCAAATATCTATTAGTATTCGTAGGTTTTCGATAAGTGCTTGTACTTATTGTGTTGTTTGTTCTATCTATAAGTACATCAAGATAAGCAAGTTTATGTACATTTTCGATTTCCATTGTAAATTTTATTGTGGGTTCTTGACTATTGATGTAATCTAGGAAGGAGTGCAGTTCTTCAGCACCATACTCCCAAACCACAAAAATGTCATCAACGTATCTCCACCACACTTTTGGTTTGTTTGTGGTGGAAATTTAAAAAAGAGAAAACTTAAAGAAGTCAGCTGTATGATGATAAACAATACGGAAATCGGGGCCCCTTCAATCGACCTTCATTTGAGCTGTAGAGATCTATTGCTAGAAGAGCAAAAGCATGGTATCCTCAGTATCAAGTGATCGGCAAATGACATATTGTCACTGTCAAAATTTTTTTGACAAACAACAAAATCCATATCAGTGCGAAAATTTTTTGAAAATACCTCAAAAGACTCAACAAAACGATTGACAACGACTCCAGAGTCTCAGAGTTGAAACGTCTCCAAACAGATAAGTATAACACTATACCATACCATACACTATTTATATACAGGAATCCTGGTTGATCATTTTAAGACATCTCTTTCTCTCAGAATAACTGTGAGGAAGAATTTCTGTACGGACAGCCAGTAATTCGGGCAATTTTACGAAATTGCCTTACCACACTTTGTTTTCCAAATACGATTCTAAATACTTATCTGTTGCAGGAAGAAATTTTGAGGAGAGAAAACCCTAATGAACAGACTTCCTCAACAATCTTTTCGAAATTACTAATTTGGTACTTTAAAGTAATTTTATTACCGATTCAATGGAACACAATAATCAGGTTGACGCTATCT
The DNA here is from genome assembly GCA_034190945.1 of Octodonta nipae. NCBI lineage: Eukaryota > Metazoa > Arthropoda > Insecta > Coleoptera > Chrysomelidae > Octodonta > Octodonta nipae. The sequence goes on from CM067218.1 coordinate 153,736,714, forward strand.
CCACAGACTTCTCTAAAGCCTTTGGTAGAGTTAACCATGATCTGCTTATTGCTCTAATATATGAATTTGTCATTTCAGCTTGAGGTTTTAAGAGCTCTGTCGGATATCTGCCAATGTGGTACGTGGAAGAGTTAATAGCAACGATAGATCGGAGGAGGACGTTATAGGCTTATGTATTTTTGGTAAACTATATAGTCTTTGTTGTACGGCCTCTATCAAAAGATCACGTATTGTTAAGAATTTTCAAAATTATTTTTGTATCTAACAGTTCTATATCAAATTTAGTTAGCTATTTTCTAATTTTAATTTAATTAAGTTTCACTAACATTTTTATTTATAAAAATACATTTGCATAGAATACATTTATGTGTGTGTTAATTTCCAGTATGATCCTAACCGAGGGGTTATGTAAATACAAACATCGAATAGTTACATCTTTAAATTGTATAACTAACGTAACGTAGACGTGGGAAGCGGAAATTCGCTTGAACTTTCCTTCGTATGAAAACCCCAGTGAGGTAGCTTGCAGGAAAATTTTTATGTTGGGAAAACAGGTAGCAAAAGAGGTAATGGAATGCGGGCGATATTTTATTATCAGAAATGAAAAGTGAAAACTACTTTTCCTGAGTTTGGTAGGTTTCTAAATTTTAAGAAACGGAAACAAGTTACATCATTTTACCTACATTGTAGTTTCTTGTTCTGTTGTATAGAATCAAATACAGCTTGTGACACATGTAGTAGATCTTGATATGCTTCTCTTTAAAGGAAAATGTGGGAAAAACTCCTGGGATTCACATCATTTAATTGAAAATATTAAACTCAAGGATTTTTTATTTGGATTATTATTGTAATCAATTCGATGAAATAATGTATAATTTTAAGTAAATCTTAAGAACAGAGATTTTTCCGGAATGGTAGAAATTGTCAAAATCAACTCAGTTTATATTGGTCTTTACTCTATCAGATGGATCTTTTAGTACATATATATTAGTAAATTGTAAGTCCACCCTTTCACGATGTTAGTGAGCATTCCATTCGTTGGACTCCCTCTACTTTTAATCTCTTGTTTTTCTTCTTCCATTATTCTCCGTTGAATACAATCTTTCCTCAAAAAGGGTGCGATCCACCTAGCTTTCCTTATTCTTATAGTTTGCATTATTGATCTTCCTTCACTCATATTAAATTCATTTCTTTTTTTATCCTACCATTTTAAGTTTTCCATTCTTCTCCATAGCCTCAGTTCAATACTGTTAAGGTTTTTTTTTTTCCTTAATGTCCATGTCTCTGCTCCATATAAAACCACACTCGAATCGTTTTCTCAGCTTTATGGATATCTTTCTGGGTGTTAATAGGTCCTTTACTTTGACAAATGTTTTGCTCAAAACCATTCTGTTTCTGATTTTTTCCGTGCAATATCCAGTTGAATTTTTACTTACTTGTTTTAGTTGTTTCGCATTACCTTTGTTTTTCCAATATTTGTCTTCATACCACACTTCTTACCAGTTTCATTATTTTCCAGACCATATTTTGCAAAATATTTTACAGCAAGGCCTGCGTGGTCGTCAGCATCCTTAATAATTTTCACTTTTTCATTACCTATGGTAATCCTAATAGTGTCTTTCAATGCTTCATAAAACAGTTTTCCAGCATATAAATTGAATAGTCTGGTGACACACAACAACCTTGTGTCACTGCTCGTCCTATATGATAATTTCTTTTGTTTTTGCAATACCCAATAAAATTCACCAACAAAGAGTTAATCAGTATTGAACACAAAAAAGTGTTGGGAATCAATATTAAATTATAATGCCACATGACAGTAACAACTATGCCATAGGTACAGGGTCTGCCAGAAAGACTGAAAAGTGAAGGTAACAGATATCAAAACAAGAAATATCTAAAAGAATACCGACACATACTTGGTATTCAAAAAACTGCATTTAAAAAATTCCTTGCAACTGTAATAAATTTTATATTGGAGAAACATCTAAACCTCTAAATATACAAATAAATGAGCACAAAAATTTCATAAATTAAGACAATTCGAAAAATCCAAACTTGTGAACATGCCAAGGATTCAGGTAATAAGGTGGAAGAAAATTTCGTACAGAATATGGAAGAGAAAATTGTCCGTCAAATGTTACCATTGAAAAAAAAATTCAAAAATTTGTGGACACTGGTTCAGTAAAAGATGAGAAAAGCAAAACAAATCATCGTAGTGGACGTTCAGAAGAAAATATTGCAGCTGTTACTGCTAATGTTGTTGAACAACCAAAAACATCAATTCGTCATCGTGCATAGCAATTGAACATTCCAAAAACCACTTTATTCAAAATTTTTCACAAAGATCTTCATTTAAAGGCTTACAAAATTCAGATAACGCAAGAAATAAAGCCAACAGACTTTGGTTTACGTCATTAATTCGTTAATTTGGCCATACAACAGAAACTTGAAAATGTGGATTTTTCAACAAAATCATCTTCAGCGATGAAGCACATTTTGAATTGAGTGGATTTGTTAGCAAGCAAAATTGTCGAATCTGGGGTGAAGCAAATCCACGAGAAATAATGAAAAAACCGATGCATTCACAAAAAGTAACTGTTTGGTGTGATTTTTGGGCTGGAGAAGTGATTGGTCCATACTTTTTTGAAGATGACAATGGAAATGCTGTTACTGTGAATGGTAATCGATATCGAACGATGATTACTAACTTTTTGGGGGATGAATTGGAGCATACTGATTTGCAGAATATGTGGTTCCAACAGGATGGTGCAACATGTCATTCAGCAGCAGAAACAATCATCTTTTGAAACAGAAATTTGGTAATCGAATAATTGCTCGAAGGGGAAACATTAATTGGCCCCCTAGATCTTGTGATCTAACACCTCTAGATTTTTTCCTATGGAGCTATTTGAAAGAAAAGGTCTATGCTAACGATCCACAAACAATTGATGACCTAAAGGAGAACATTATTGACTGTTTCATAGTAATTGAAAAGCAGTTATGCCAGAAAGTTATCGAAAATTTTGGCAAAATATTAAAATCGAATACTAATCGAAACAATTGTACCATCATTTGAAATCAAATGATCAAATGATCATTCTCAAACAATTTATGTATTTTATTAAAAATTTAAAAATTAACCTCAAATTGGAACACCCTTTATAATGAATAAACATCTATAATAACGAGATTGCAGTATATTCTTCTTTGTTTTCGACATTAGATTTACTTCATGTTCATTTATCTATTCTGCTGTCATCCCCCAATATGCATAGTAGCTCTCGAGACTTATATTTTTCTTCCGTTTTGGGTATAAATTGATTTTTTGTAAGTGTAAACTTTCGTATAACTCACTTCTCACAGATGCCATTTTTTTCGAAAAATCGGACTGTTTCGGATAGTATGGGTAATAACTAGCATAAAATTAAGAAATGTAAGAAGTCTGTATATATAATGTTTCATAAACAGAGGCACCGTCGACGCTAGGGCCGAACAATCTGATAATTCAAGAATAGTACACCAGGAAGAACACTATACAAAACGAAAATCAAAGTCTGCCTTTATTCTGTTCAATGAGGACGATGGTATCACTTCTACTTGCTTATAACTTTAAAGGAGCTTGAAAACGAGGTAAAATTTTTAAATACACAGCTCTTTATTGTCAAGTGAGGAATTATTTCTCTAAAGTTGTAAAAAAACTAGAAGTCCCACAAAAAGCTGTAGAAAACATTCCTTTTGGATTTTGTCCAATTGTAAAACGAATTTTTCAAAAGCGATATTAGCGGTTAGAAAATTCAATAATTGTACAACCGGGGTTCAAGTTATCGCGTTATACTTTTACTCTAGGAAAGTTAGTATTTTCAATTGCAAAAAAATTCCACAGATATTTTATTGGCTTTTCTTGAAGAATGTATATAGCATAACACATATAAACTGTTGTTAACAAATTTTTATTCCTTAATTAATTATACGGAGTGTTTAAAGTTGCAAAATTCGCAGTTTTAGCAGTTTTTGTAAGTTTTCAGCAACTGAATGAAAGGTTCTAGGGTCGAAACTAAGTTTGTTATATACGTAAATTCAATAGCGACTAAATGATAGGTTCATATAGCCGATTGGATAATTAGTTGTTCAGTCATTTGGAAAAAACTGTAAAACATACGCAATTTTCAATAGTCCATAGTTATTGTATTTTTTCCTTTTAAAATTGTCGAATAACTTAATTGTGATACTGCGATCGACTTTGATTCAAAACTCTGAGAGCAAAATAATTACGAGGTTAAAGCATATATCAATGGAAATGTTTTCATACATTCATTGAATAACATTATACAGAAATGATTGATTTAGCATTTTTCAATACACCCTCCTGCGTGATCTACACACTTTTTCCTCTGAGAGTTAGCAGTTTCAGTATTCTCTGTTCATAGAATGTTTGAGGGCGAGTTGCAAGCCAGCTGCGCATGTGCTCCTCAACTTCTTTATATATTCCAAATCGTGATTCTTTCGGAGGGTGGGTGGCTCTTCAGCCCATTTCATGCAGTATTCCTTGTTTTTTGTTTCAAATACGCGGCTTTTGCCAACCTTAACAACTGACAGTAGTAATCCACATTCATTGTACGTTGGGAACGTAGAAAATCGGTCAGTAAATTTCCTTAGAGTCAAAAAAAAACTCTTGGCAAGGACTTTTCCAGATGAGAGGCGAGTTTTGAATTTTTTTTTTTTGCTTTAAAAATGCCTTCCCTGCTCGCTGAAATATATTAAGAAGTCGTTCAATAATCTTTAGTTTACAGTCAAAAATCTCGGAACCCTTCGAGCACAATTTTATCTGAAACCAAGTTGATTAATGATAATTGATTGAACACTTTCATAGCTGACACCCAATTCTGAGGCAATTCCTCCACGGCGGTCACGTTCAATAAGCTGTAGATCACTATTGGCATTGTCATCTGTAAGGCTTGTCCTTGTGCGTCGGTCATGGTTATCATTCGCGTACACCCTTAAATTTTCTCACCCATATATACACACGATTCTGAGACAGTGTACTATACCCAAACTGTGCCTTCAAATGAGTTAGAACTTCTGAGGCTTTTACGCTTTTACTGGTTTGTGATAATCTGTTGCATAATAGAGGAATGTAACTTTTGCTGAGTCATGGCTGTATTCTGTACTGGCCAGACATCATACAATAGGTATTAAGGACATAGCCAAGCATACGCGCGTACCCAGCTGGTTCCCCAGTGTCCGTAAACCAAACATCTACTCCAAACAACATATTCTAGCTCGAAACTGCATTCTAAGCAGAATAGCAAAATTACCGTTTATATTTGATTTACCCTCGTATATAATGTAATTTGCTTGGAAAAAGCATTTTAAACGTCATGTTAATTCGATCCGATTTTTTTCCTACCGTGAGGGGAAATTAGGATCCCTCTCTACTAATACGTATGCGTTGGCGAATACCAAAATGCAGAATTTCAAATTAAATTTACAGACAATAGAACAAACCCAAAAGAATGTTAATATATGATGAGTTGTACCGAAAGATTTGATAATTAACATGTTCATTCTGATTTATCAAAAAGTAATTTGATGCAGAATGGGAGCGTTGTAAAGATCACCAAAAATAAAGAACTCTTGATAAAACATTACGTTTGTGAAAAAACCTTCATAGCCGTTGAAATTTTGGAGAGTTATTTTCGATAGAGAAATGAAACTTTTAGCCAAGTTTTATCGTTCTAATTTTTTTTTTAATAAGAGTTACGAGTGATTGAAAATTGCCCCTTTTTCACATTTTTCTCGAATAACTCATTTATTAATTAACCAATCCTATCGATTAACATCTCATTTAGTACCTTTGATTCTTTAAAGTTTTTCTCTGTTGCTGAGAACTACCAAAAATAGGGTTTTTGCTATTTTAAATACCTAGTATAATTAACTAAGAAATAAAAATTTGTTAACAAAACTTTTTTTGTGATACGCGGCGTACCTTCTTCAAGAAAAATCATTCAAACACCTGTGGAATTTTTTTGCAAAAATGGTATTAAAATAATGCCAAGTTCCCTACACTATTTGGATTTTAACATAATCCTTATACTTCAGGTCTATATTTTCCTGGATTTCTTGATGTTATCCTAATCAAATAAATATTATTATTTAACGGTGATAGCTAACTTTATAGCACAGAGTTGCGTCAAGGAAAATTCTTTTATCACTTACAATTTGGTTGTTATTGTAAGCTTGGTGAACTAGATTTCCGCGAAGTTGTTTCAGTACGATGTTTTATCTTCACGAACAAAAAGAGTCATTTTATAACTTTTATAAACCAACTGCCGCCAGTTTTTGCTAATATAATTAAGCTGACGAGTTTGTTTGACAGCGTCAGTCTCTAGAACTACCCGTCGGATGTGAAAAATTAATTTTGTATTCAATAGCTTATTGTGACGTGAATTCATCCGATAATTCGTGGAAGCGGCATTCATCCGATATTTCAGGGAATCCGAAATATTGGTCGTCTGGCGCATCGAGGTTGGCGACTTGCTTCTCGAAGAATTCTAGTTTAGTCTCGGTAGTTCTTTGAAGTTCTGGAGAATTCCAAGAAGAAATATTTAAATACGTAGAACTGAGGAAGCATTCATTCAGTATTCGACTGCCGTATAGTAAATATAAATTGTAAAAAGTTCTGTGAATATAAATTGTGTTAAAGTATTAAAAATAAATTAGACTGAGTTGGACTGTGTTTTTAAATAAATCCAAGAACTGAACTGAACGAGTGGGTAAAAAAAACTTTACATTATTTATTATTTATTTTATTTGTTATTATAAGATACATACCCGTTAGATGATAATTGTGTAACTTCTAAACCACTTAATCGATTCTGGTCAAATTCGTACAACATATTTGATTTGTGCAGACAATGATTGATAGCTGGACTATGTTCCATTAGGCAGAGTTGCATTCAAGTTACTTGCCGGGCCAATTGTCAAACAACTTTTACTGGGCCAAGGGCAGAATAAAATCTGCTACGCCTAGGACTTCGACCGGGCTAAGGGTAGAACAAGTTTTTCCAATCCACGGCCGTAAAACTCTATCAGCTCTACTACATGAATTCTTTGTCAGTTGTTTTTCACACGCATTATTGTAAAAACCTGTGATATCTTATCAAAGTATCTATATCACCCAGTCTAGTTTGAACATTCATGATGAAGAACATAAATGAAATTAGCTGTTGTTATGATGGGTTTACACGGGACAGACTTTTGAATAGATTTCACAATGTCTGTGCGAATTTTAGTAGTTAGTCTGTTTCAAATCTCAGGTTATATCATTGTGAAGAATTAAACCCATTCTAGGAACTTTCGTGTAAACTGGAGACTTTTCACAGCACCAACAATTATCCAAACAGTCCAGTTGCACAGGTTTTATACATTAGAAGTCGGAGTAAAATCTGTGTAATGTAAACAAGTCCTTATAGTCAGAAAAACGTGATGGTGCAAACATTCATTATTCCCAGCAGATCACGTCATACAATACCAACATCTGTGTTTTATCACTCATATGTCACTACTCCAGGGAGCAAAATGATCCCATAGTGTTTTATATCCCGTGACTTTTTGAATTTTCCGCGTACTAACTTTACATGCAACTACTCTTGTCAACTACCATCTATGAACAGACTACTGTCAAAGTTTGAGAAAACGGCGTCATTTAAAAAGTGAGTTTCGGGTGCTGATTAAGATGTATTGTTTGCGTAAAAAACATGAACGAAATTGTGGAAAGGTTTGACAAATACCATGTAGTCTCTGCACCATCAGTTTCAAAAGTGATTTATTGGTACAGTGGCTTAGATCATTTACCATCTAGATATAGCCTGTCAAGCATAAAATCATGGGAACGCTAGAAAGAGAGGGCAATAGAGACAGTAAGTGGCTATTTCACTTAGTGGGTGGATGGTCGGTGGACGCAGCCAATGAACAACATGCTTTATTGGAAGCAGCTCCCAACCGAGTGTAATAGCATCTTGCCCTCTCTATTGCCCTCTCTCTCCTTAGTCTTACTACGACATTTGTGCACTGCAGGCTATCTCTAGAAAGTAAATGCTCTAAGTACAGTGGTGATGGTAAGAGCATGGAACCAAAAGAAGCCGCCACTCTGGAAATCCATAGAATGATATTAGATGATCAGTGAATGAAAGTACATCCGGTAGCTGAGGCTGCAGGCACTCAACTAAGTGGGTACTAACTAACTGGGCTACGAACTGCTATCCCATACAGTATATTCTCCAGACTTAGCTCCCTATGACTATTTGAAGTTTCCAAACCTGAAGAAATGGCTGGGCGATAAAACATATGGGTCAAATGAAGAGCTCATCACTGAATCAAACGTCAATCTATTATTTGGAATAAAAAAAACATTAGGAACAAGCTGGACGAAATGCAGCTTGCTAAAAGGCTATATCAAAAAAAGAAATGCTTTCCCCAAAAATATCTTTTAAAAGCCACTGGCTTATCAAACTGCCCTCGTATAAACAAAAGACTGCAGCGCGAAATCCTTATGGGATTATTCCAACTTATATTGATCCAGTTAGCTGAGCCTTTTACCGTCCCTTGAGGCAAAGGTTTGCTGAGGTAACTTCCAGGGAAATTTTTCTATTGGGAAAATATAATAGTGAAGAGGTAATGGAATTTAATCGCCACTTTCCTGAGTTCGAAATTCAACAGGTGGTTATAAAAATCAATAGATACACTTCTTGCTGAGTTTTAATTTAACCCAAGCCATTTCAATGCTTTACTTTCAAACTCATTCTTAACGTATAGTTAATATAACATTTTCTTCTCTCTCTCTCTCTCTTAGCTGACAACAATATTTTCGGCACGATTCAGACAACTTTGATCCTATAAATACTTTGAAACAATGAAGATAAGTAATTATTTTGCCTGTTCATTGGGTTTTCTCTCCCCGGTTTTTTTTCCTGTAATAGATAAGTATTTAAAAATTCTATATGTAGAACATAGTGTAGTAAGGCAATTTCGTAAAATTGCCCGGATTACTGGCTGTCTGTACAGAGATTCTTTTTTTTCTAAAAAAAATGGCTTTGATGTTGAATTTGTTGTTTGTCAAAGAATTTGACTACAACCGCAGTACCTTATACCTGGAATGATTCTAACAGCGGCGATGTAACTTAATATATTGTGAAAATTGGGAAAATCAGTTTAACATTGCATAGCATATAATAGAGCTAAAATAGCTATGATATGCTGGCAGTAATGTGCCGCTAGATTTATATTGACATGGACTTCCCAGGTCATCTCAGCATCAAGGTAGACCCCAAGAACTTCACTGCATCAGTTTCTAGGTTCGATGGTGGAGATAGCAATGTAAAATTAATGTCTTACTATTGTTGAGACTAAGCCTAATTCACTACTTCACGGTAATTGATTTGAGTCCACGGTGATATAGGGTCTGAGAGTTGATAGCGCAGCAATGTGGTGGTATGATCAGCAAACATGATGTTAGTAGATTCAATGCTGAATCCTTCGATTCGTCGGCTGCTAATTTTCAAAAAGAACTTACTGTTCTCTCGCTTCTATCAGAATGGACAAGGATAATACTGCTCGTGTCAAAGTCTGTAGTGTTAAGCAATAGAGCGAAATTCCTATGATTGAGGGAAGACCTTGAAAAGCTGGAAATCTGAACGTGCTTTCAAATACGCAAAGTTTGGTATCCGAAGTGGATACAGTTTGAAATCAGTGATTCAAGGATGTCTAGACAACTTCCTCAATCTACCTCCAGTTGGCTACTTTCATTTCTGTGAAATTAATAAGACTTGCTATTTTAGAATCAGGAAACACTATTTTGTGTTGAACATTCTAAATAAATAATAAAGGTTCAAAATATCTAGAGTATTTATCATTTTGTACTACTAGAAAAACATAAAGAGGGAAAGAGATAGAGCGAGAGGAATACATTTCCAATTACTGTCCCGCTTTTTAACCCACTTCAAAAAGAAGTAGGTGTTCAATTCATCTTATCTATGTTTTTTTATGTCGGTTCAGCCATTACTCGAAAACTGCTCAAGGAATTCCGATCGTTGATACTGGATCCTGATCCGGGGGATCCCGAAGTGGTCCTGTATTATTTTCAAGGACATAGCATGTATCGTTTTTTAGAAAAAATCGACAACTTTTTTACCGCCTTTCTTATATAACCTTTGGTGAAGGTGTTGGTATTATAAGAATATGGAAATATTTCATTTCGGAACTTGAGGTATGATAAATTGGAAAGAAATTGGATTAATCATAATAGTAATAAATGTCGGTTAATCAACTTCAAGTTAAATATTCTCACTTAGTCTGTATATACATCCAGTGTATATTTATAAATCAAACTAATTATTTTTTATGATAAATATTAAGAGAAAAAGTTATTCTTCTTAAACAGATTTGCATGGTCTAAGACGTATACTGTAATCATTATATGTCACTTTTTTAACTGTAGTAGTCTTCTTTGTTCACTGTAGACGAAGTTTGTCAGCAAATAGTAATTTTATTTAAAAATAACTTTACTTATTTATTATTCTTATCTAATCGAAGTAATTATAATTAAAAACTGTATCTAATTATGCCATTAAATGCACTAAAAATTGTAAAATATATAAATTAAAAAAAAAAACCAAAGACCAATTTCAAAAAAAGTAACTTAATAATACTTTTTCTGAAGTCGGTCCCAAAGTAAATTAAAAATAATTTGGGAAGTACATTTATAAGTTTAAGTTACCAACTTCGCTGTCCAACTTAGCACCGGCTATTTAATTGTTGCAGTAAAAAATTATTTCCTACTTTTTAGTTAAGTTACTTTTTTGAAATCGGTTTTTGTTTTGTCATTGAAATCATACACCTTTCATTTTTTCCAGGAATATGTTTACAAATACTGTAAACTGTATTATAATTATAAGGAAAATCTTCATATCTAATAAAATAAAAAAATAATACCGATAAAAGAATATATATATCTCCTTCATTTACCTCAGTAGATTATAGATGTAAATTGTTTTAAAAAGCACAGTTTTTTTGATTACATTATTTTATTTGTTAGTTTCAATTGTGTGAAATAATTTCAGCTGTATTGAAATTACCACACATATTTCTTCATCAAACATACTCGAATAATTTCGGAACCGCTTAATATAACTAAATTTGGGAACAGCTGCTTCCTCCCCTGGTCTAACACATGTCACATGTGTGTATGTCACATAGACAAGACCGCGGTTGGATTATTTATTTACAAATGCGATCTGAAATATCACTGCCAAATCGTGAGGGGGTGTAAAATAATGAGTAGTAGTACGACACGCTTTAGACGAGTGTCATCAGATTTTAATGAAACAAAAGTGGTGGGGTGGAATATTTCACCGGTTCTTGATTCTGGTGTCCTAATAGCGGGCGTCGAATTTTTGGCGCTGAAACGAAGTGGTGACGCGAGGCGTCGAAACCGATTGAGAGAACAATTCGTTCGTGGCAACACGTGAGGGGGATGTAGTCGTTTCTATAAAGGGTGGGTCGAAATTGACGTTTATAGCGCGGACAGCTGTAATCGATTTAGTTATCCTAAAACACTTATTTACATAAATACATTAAATAAATCAAAAACCAATTGACCTAGAAGACAACAGTAACATATCTATCAAAAAAGCAAGGAATAATATGTTTAATAATTATTAAATACTTCTTTATTTTGTCTTTAATTTCACAAAAAGTATTATTTAATGGTCATAGAATGAACATTTTTTGTATTTTAAGTTAATTTTTAAACCGACTTTCAAAAAGGAGGAGGTTATCAATTCGTCGCGTATTTTTTTTCGCTTTTTCTTTGTATGTATGTTACCTGATTTCTTCTCCTGTGGTGAACCAACCGTTTTGAATGAATATGTTGTTGTTTAATAGAGTATAAATCCGGATTGGTGAAACTTCGAATTTTGGAAAAGAATTCTATTGGTAAAGTGATAAAATTTGTGAATGAACACATGCGTGCATGGAAATCGACCAATATCCCTAATATTTTAGTCGATTTTTCGATAACTCCTTAAGGATGGGTATAGTTTTGAAAGTTCAATCTATTAAGGAAGATCCTTAGGTGATCTCATACAATTTTCTGCGACGTTCAACTTGCAGTATTGCAGAAAATCGCCAAAAATTCCAAAATTCTTATCAAAAATTTCATCGAAATGACATAACGGATATTTCCCGATAAATATTTTAATTCCAACGTGCGGTAATTTTAGACACTGGAAGTTTTAATTGCGAATTTGAAAATTTTCTAGGTGCATCTCAAGCATATAGGTAGTAAAGCATAGTATTTTCGGCTCCTTAAATCAATGAGTACCAAGCTCGTTTTGTTTGTATACCAGGCAAATACCTATTTAAATGCAAAATTTTCCATTTTGCGAAGGCGGTGCTTTTGGTTGTCACATTCTCCCGGCCTAATAGAAAATTCAGTAACAATTCATGTCAAACTTTAAATTGCTATTTGATGCGTTTATAGACAGGGTATTTAGTTATAGCAAACAAAATTACAAAGTAAAGTGGTAGAAGGAGTTGCATTTATATGAAGATTGAAATATAGGACGGACTAGAATGATAGTGGTCCGTAGGCAACCGTATATATAGGATGGTTGAAATAGAGGGTGGACTGGACGTTTGGTGGTATAAAAATGTTGGAAAAAATGTGAAATTAAAATTATATAGGGTGATTAAAGAACTGTTATATTATGTGGACATAAGCAAATCATATACAGGATAGTATATATGCTGGAGTTGAATTATATTTAGACAGTGTGATTAAAAAATTATTTCTTTTATAGCCCATAAGAAGTTGCATAAAGTATGGAGAGGAATTAATGTTACACAGGGCGATAATATAAAATGTCAAAAATGAAATAATTTATGGGGTAGCCCACAAGGAGTTATATACCAAGGTTGAAATATAGGACGGATTTGACTTCGTAAATATGCGATGGACTCTACTCCGTCCTATAGTTTACAAAAGGCAGCTAACAAATTTAGGCTTGTCCGTGGGCAGTCATATGTACAGGATGGTTGGTACATAGGTTGGAGTGGAATTATCTATAGTTATCAAAAGGTTGTCAAAAAAAGTTGAAAAAAGGTTACATGGCGTAGTCCATAAGGCATAAATACATTTTGGGCTTATTAAGTCAACGCGGACTACTATATTTTGTTCATAAAATAAAGAATGAAAACTACATGAGTTAAAAAAAAAACTAAAAAGTTGAAAATAAAACATTTAAAAATATATATATCACCGACTTCTATCTATAACTAAAAAGCTAAAAATAACTATAGCAAATAAATAACACATTCAATGTTGTTAGGTACCTAATCAGGAATCATTAAAAGGTGATCATTCTATACAAATTAATTACCTACCAATCTAGTATATTTCGGTGCCAAGCAACAATCAAGTTTGATGAATTAGTAGATAAGTACGCAATGAAAGATCTTAGATTTGCTTGGCACTGGCTTCAAAAATTTACTAGGTTGGTAGGTAATTAATTTGTACAGAAAGAGCACCTTTTAATGTTTACATTTTTTACTTCCTGTTTAGGTACCTAACAATATTAAATGTATTATTTATTTGCTAGAGTTGTATTTTGTTATAATTATTTTTAGCTTTTTAGTTATAGGTACAAGTAGGTTTTTTAAAAATGTTTTATTAAAATTGGTCTGTTTTATTAATTTTTTTAGTTTACCACCAAAGTTACTTTCGGGATTCCTTTTTTTTAATTTTAAAATTAAATTGATAAATTAAGGGCATTAAAAGGTTCTTATGTATATTATATATTATATATATTATAGGGGATGGTAATTTCAATCGGTTGTGATAACTTTTTATAGTTACAGAAATCATCAAAAATATTCATTTTATTATTATCAGTTGTTTGTCATATTTTATTCATCCAAATTCTTCTATAATGGACTTATCAAAGGAAATCTAAGTTTTCCCCCTAGGTTTGAAGGGCTGAAAGTTTTTTTTTGAAAAAGAAGTTGCGTTACGCTTTTTTGCTTAACTTCATTTTTAGAAACTTCAGTTTAAATTTATAACCATCCTGTATATCTTAACGATTTTAATAATACTAGCGGTCGCTCAGTGGTCGAAATTCGACCAAAATCATTGTTAAAAATTTGACGATACTATACCTATATGAATTTGCATATTTCCAACATTTTTTTTCTACTATTATACACTTTTTTGTGTACTTATTCAAAATAGTTCACTAGGTACCATTATAATTAAGTAAAAAAATGTTTCGCAAAGGATTTTAAATTTTTCTGGTCTAAGGTTCTAATTAATGTACATGTAGGACGCTAAGGCATATTCAATAAGCAAAATTTCAAAAGTTTCATTCCATCATAATATTATTGAATAAATTAAAAATACAAAACCACTTCAAGAGTTCAAAACGTCAATAAAAATCAAGAATTTATAAGAAGCGTTGATTTGAATTCTTAGAAAATATATTAAATAATTTTGTCCTCTAACTGTTTAATGGCGCTAGTTTAGCTATTATGAATTAGATGGGCAATAACTGTTATTGGAGAATTTTGGCCGTTTGATTAATTTTTTTTATTAATAACATTAAAGGCCAGTAAGCCATTAAAAAACTCAGGAATATTGGTTCATACACGGAAGGAAATGGTACCGAACTCTTTTGCATTTGCATATTTATATATATGTAGATTAATAAAATACACATATTTAAAATGCCAATATGTTCAATTTAGGTAAAAGTCATTGCCCTTTATTAAGACGGAGGATTTTGCAGGAATGGTATATCATATAATCAATTAATATTAAATATAATACGATTTCAATTTCTACCAACACATGCAAAAAACCAACTCTTAAGTAATTATGAAGATGCAGAATAAATAACTACGATACATATGTAAGTACTTACATATTAGTACACCGGTGATCTATGTATAATCTCAATAATTGCAATTTAATACGCAAAGTTAGCCATGGCTATTTCTGTATTATATCAAAAATATAAAGAAATACAATGCACCTGCTGTTAATTTATGTTAAATAATACATTTTTGTAAGTGTATTGAAATTGAAAATTTTCAAACAATACACTGATAAGTTTCCCATTGAATTGAAAACGTACATTAACCTAGCGGCTAACAATGTTGTTGATATATCAAACTGAAATCAGAATAATCAAATTCGTTAAAACGAAGATGGCCGTGAACATTACAATTATTGCCATGATGTCAGATCTAACTATTTATCTTAAATCTCACTACTTGTATTCATATCATAGGCTTTGTAATCTTAGTTAAATTTTATAAAACTACTAGCGGACCCTACAAACTTTGTCCTGTCCCATGTAAACTTTTAAAAATTAGCTGTAACAATATAATCTGAACGCCATCTATCAGACGTAACTGAAACTAAAGGACACTCTTGAATATTTGACACAGCGACTACAAAGCAGTCTGTCGGATCCTATGTAAGTTGTGCTAACATCAACAACAATTTTTAAATAAATAATTTAACTAAAAAAACAATATCTAGTTGACCGTATTGTGAATCTAAACCATCCTCAAACCCCCTGGAATACACACAAAAAATTTCATCGAAATCGGTCCAGCCGTTTAGGAGGAGTTCAATGATTAACACACGTACAGAAGATTATATATATATATATATATATATATATATATATATATATAAAGATTAACCTTTAAAATAGAAACAATATAAATTAAGAGCATAATGTTAAAATAATAAAATTTTATACAATTATTATTTTAGTGTGAAATGAAAGTTTCAAACTCGCGAGTACCAAATAAATGCTTATTATTATACAGGGTGGGTTTTTTTTGATCTCAGTATGGGGATCTCGGAAATTAGCGGAGATAGAGCAATGGTTAAATTGGGAAAGATTACTAGATATTTTGAAAAAAAGAAATTCTGTCGATTTAGTCAAATCCCTCTAGCTCCTTTGTTTTTGATTTTATAAAAAAGTGTAAATATCAGAATTGAAGGGAATTGTATCCCGAATATGATTATCATGTCCTCGTTTGCGTGACAGCTCTCGTTTTCGAGATATGACACAAACTTTTTTTGAATAGAAACCATAGTTGGCTATGACCTCAATAATCGGAAATTTTTAGAACTTTTCAACGATATAATACTCGATATAGTTATTCATAAAAATAACGGAGTTATGGATGCTTTTCTCTCTTATTTTCACTTTTAACGTAGTTAGCCATGAAAGAGATTGATTTATTAATAACCATTCCAAAAAACATTGAATGATTTTTTTTAGGTATATCAGATATAACGAAAAAACTAAATAAGTAGGTATTTACTAAAAACTTAAGAAATTAAAGTACATAATAATGGTTACAATTTATGTTCGAAAAGTCCACCATTGTTATTTAGACAAAAAGTGCATCTTTTTAAGATTGACATTACCGCTTTCCTCACAGACCGCCTATCAATTCCTTCAGTTGCTTGTAATACCGCCTCCCTTAGGTCACCAACTGTCTCATACTTTCTTTTGAATACTTTGTTTTTTAGCGCACCCCATAAATAGTCTATAACTTCCAAATAGGAAGACCGTGGTGGCCATTCCCGTGGGCCATTTTTTTCTATCCAAGAGTTTAGATAGATATTATCTAAGTGTTGTCTTACTAAAAACGAGTTATGAGTTCTAAACGAGTTCTCAAATTCAAATTATGCAACATGTCTTGAAAAGTGTATTGCAAGCAATGCAAATAGCGCTCCCCAGTAAGTGATTCGTCATAGATAAAAGGCCCCAGAATAGTAGACTCTATGATACCACACCAAACATTAAAACCAAATTTTATCTGGGGTCGTCTTTGTTCTACATGGAAAGGGTTTTCTTTAGCCCAGATATGCTCATTGTGTCTATTGAACATACCGCAGTTACAAAATCTAGTTTCATCTGACCATAACACCTTTAATGGAAACTGTGGATTGTCAAATCATGTGTCTCTAAACCATGTACAAAACAAAATACGTTGATGTTCGTCACCAGCATGCAAAATTTGAGAAAGTTAGTACGGGTAGAACTTGTGCGCTTTCAGTACCTTAACTACAGTTCGTTGAGATGTGCCAGCTTCTGCCGCAATCTCACGACTTCATGTAGATGGATTTTGATTTACCATTGCCAAAACATTTATTTGTGCTGCTTCGTTAATTTGATTACGTTCTTTTGGTGGTTTAGTAAAAGATCTATATCTGCATAAACTATCGTGAAGCCTCTTAACTGTACATAGAGCAGGTTGACGACGATTAAAATATTTATGAAAGTATTCCTCAGCTGCACGAACTGAATTTTTATGGCATATGATATAACATTTCACCATATTCAGTTTTTCTTCGTTAGAATATTCCATTTTATCACGACAACTTGGCAATATCGACTGTCAGTTCAGCACTACTAATGGAATTACTCTCAAATGAGGAAACGTCAAAGTCAAAACAATCCTTTTCATGGCTACCTACGTTAAAAGTGAAAATAAGAGAGAAAAACATTCATTTTATGAATAACTATAGCAAGTATTATATCGTTTGTGTCATATCTCGACAACGGGAGCTGTCACGCAAATGAGGACATGATAATCATATTCGGGATACAATTCCCTTCAATTCTGATATTTACACTTTTTTTTATAAAATCAAAAACAAAGGAGTTAGAGGGATTTGACTAAATCGACAGAATTACGTTTTTTCAAAATATCTAGTAAGCCATAACTTTTTACAAAAATCCGAAAGTGTCATTAAATTGGACCAGTAAAACTGCAAGTCTTTCCCAATTAACCATTGTTCTATCTTCTATCTCCGCTCGTTTCCGAAATCCCCATACTGATCATCAAAAAAAACTCACCCTGTATAATAATAAGCATTTATTTGGTACTCGCGAGTTTGAAACTTTCATTTCACAATATGGTTTGTCAACTAAAATAATAATTGTATAAAATTTTATTATTTTAACATTATGCTCTTAATTTATATTGTTTCTATTCCTCTATATTAATAACATGAAAATGAGGAATAACTTTCGAAACCAATCAAAATCCATCTTAAGATTTTCTCCCAAACCATCTGGCGGCACTGTTTGCCATTGACCGTATGGACGTAAATTATGATTATTTTATTTTAATTTATTTAACGAATAAAGAAATATTATAAAAAATAGGCATTCTGCACTGAAGGTCGTGAGTAGCTATAAACAAACCAAAAATAAAGAAAATCGGTTGAGGGACATTGGAGAAAATGGTACCGAACCGTTTTGTCTTTGCCTATTTATATATAAATTTTCTCATTTGGGAGTTTCAAAAATATATACTTAATATGCTACACATTCGTGACATTTTCTGATGAGTCCATCCTCCAATCTACTTTGAATCTTATTTCTTAATCGATCGATTATTGCTGGCTCCTAGACTCTTCTCCAAAATTCCATCTTAATTGCATGACAACTTTCATTTTGATCACCTTATACAACAAATTGTAATGTAGAACTGTAGACAAAAACTTATTATCTTTAAAAACCCTTTATTTCACAGTTTCACGAGCTGTAGACGAGCTTTTTTCAACACCCTGTATTTGACATATATTTGTTATCTCACATTCCTTTGATAATTATACTCACAATTTAGCCTACTCGAGAACTATCGTCTGTGTATGTTTTTTGTTTTACTTTTGACTTTTATAAACCGATAATAGAATTGTTGTTTTTAAAAGTCAATTCTAATAACTAGCCATTAATTTTATTCCGACTAATTCACATTCAAATATTTGTTTTGTAAACACAATTAAACAATAAAAAATAAAATTAGAACTGTATTAAAGTATATGTATATGTAATAAAGTGAGGATTAAAACATTTGCTAACATTTGTACCTCCCTAGTGATAATTTAGGTAGAAGTTAAACCTTCATCAAATATTCGCATACAATTCTACAGTATCTTTTGACAAACAAATTGTTTGATTTATAGATACAATACTGGCATAATATAGAGTTTAAATTAAATTCGTTATTTTCAGAGGAGAATATGAGAGCTGCCTTTTATATTTCTGGATTAGAGAACAAAAACAAATATTAATCATCAAAAATCGCTTTATTGTTTTTTAAAATATTCCCCATGAAGATCTATACACTTTTGCATGCGTTTGAACCACTCTGATTGAGATATCTCCAAAACACGCATTCTAAATGCAGCAACCGCTTCTTCACGTGTCGAAAACCGTTGACCTCTCAGTTTGTTTTTTACGTACGGGAATAAAAGGAAGTGATTTGGTGCCAAGTCAGGACTATACGGCGGATGACTCATCAAATCGATGTTTTGAGTTTTTCAAAAATGCAGTTGTTTGAGCCGATGTGTGAGATCTCGCATTGTCGTGGTGAAGAGTGATCCGTCTTCGGCGGTAGATTTTCCTCATTTATTGGAAGACAACTGATAAACAAGTGGTTGTGTAGCACTCAGATTGACTGTTCTGCGTTGTTCTAGTGGTACGGTTGCGACAGTTCCAGTTTTTCCGAAAAAACAGGGGATATTTGCTTGGAAGTGCTTCGTGCGCGAACAACTTTTGTTGGATTCGGCTTATCTTGAAAAACCCATACAGTCGATTGCTGTTTACTTTCGGACTCATACGCGTAAATCCACGATTCATCACCTGTCACTATGTCATAAACGTGTTTTGAAGCACCGCGATCGTATTTTTTGAGCTTTTCTTTCGACCAATCGACACGAGCCTTTTTTTGAACGATTGACAAATTGTGTGGGATCCAACGCGAACAAATTTTTTTGACATTCAAATGTTTATGCAGTATTGAATGTATGCTGGTCCCACTAATGTGTAAGGTTGACTCAATCTCACGATAGGTCACATGAAGATCTTGCAATATCAGTTCGCGCACAGCATCAATGATTTCCGGAATAACAACTGTTTTTGGACGACCTTCACGAAATTCGTCTTGGAGTGAACTACGACCTCGATTGAATTCGCCATACCATCGATAAGCAGTGGTCCTTGATGGAGTTTCATCGCCAAAAATTAAATTAAGTTCAGCCATGCACTCTTGCTGACTTAATCCACGTCGAAAGCTGTAAAAAATAATCGCACGAAAATGTTCACGATTTAATTCCATTTTTTGGCCGAGATGAATCCTTTAAGTCACTCTAAACAACACATAGCGCTCGTATGTCAAAACGCTCTGAGTACGTAGAACCTCAAAAATGTCAAACTTTACGATAGAGCTGTCAGTTGTCAGATTGCAACACTAGGGTTGTCCAATCCCGAAATATAAAAGGCAGCCCTCATATTACTTATGATCTAAATTTTCGGTTCAAGATAATAAGATAATACTCTCTTCGATGTGTCATTCTTTTGTACGCAAGACAATATATATTATATATAACATATATTGTTTCTGGTCAGGGAACCTTCATCAGTTGCGCTTCCCACAATTGAAGACGCGAGATGTAAGACCGACATCTCTGTGTGCTAATTCTCTCGAAAATCCTAGATGTCGGTCTTACATCTCGCATCTTCAAATACTAAGATAAAACGAGTTTGCACCATTAAAATTTTGAAATTCCACCTTTTACGTTAAAGTCTAATCCTATAGACACATTATTTATTTAGCTCAAATTATGAATATTAGCTAACCCGCCCCCATTCATACGGGACTTATTAGTGATATATTAATATTTATAATTTGTTTTAAATCGCCTAGTTTATATACATTTCCGAAATCTTTGAAGTTTTTAACGTTTTTGACAGTTTTCAAATTTTGATGTTTTTGGCAATTTTAACGTTTTTGACTTTTAAAATTTGTTACATTTTTGACACTTTATTTGACGTTTTAACCATTTTCGACGTTCCTTAGATTTGTATAACTTCGTTGTTATCGCTAATCATTTACTCCTAATATAGGCTCTACAGTGTGGAACAGTCAAATGGAATACATTCGATAAAGAATATTTAAATATTGAAAATATTCTCAGTTTTGGTTTACTGCATGATGATGACAGCTTCGCTGTTGAAACGTGCGTCGAGTGCAAAAATAAAAGTTTGGTGTGAGGGTACAAAACTTTGTGTTTATACGTCTGTGACACACCAAAGGTTCCACAGTTTTTCCATTAAAGGAGAGCTTGTAGGGAAAAACACTTGGACACGTCGACTTGAAAAATGCGCATTTGTTCAACAAAAAATATATATAGGGTGTGTCATGTGACTGACCAGTACCAACTTTTTTATTTTAAGTGCAAGCCAGTGTATATTATTTATTTTTTGGATTTTCCAGAAATTTCTAGACATAATTTATGTACAATGTTTCAGATTTATTACAAAAATTAACATTAAAAAAAAGAAAATTATTTTATTTCACATTTCCCTACATTACACTCAATAATTAATTCCCATTTAGCTCTTGATATTGAGATAGTAAGCAAGAACCATTCCTGCATTCGTTTTTGCAGATTTGAAAAAAAAAAACGGTTTTGTTTATTTTCATCAAAACTCATAGCCTTAGCATCTTGTCTGGCTGCATGACAGTGGTGATCAGTGTAAGTGCTATTGTCGTTGGAATTTCGTTAACTGTACGTACTAATATCAGAAAAATGGTTCATTTAACAGAAATGCACAAAATAACCATTCTACAAATGATTGGATATGGAGATAACATACGGGCACAAATGGAAGTTTCTCGCTTATTTCACGAAAATTTTCCAAATTTGCCGCCTGTATGCCAAGGAAAAAGTAGCAAACTAGAAAAGCAGTTTCACGAACTTGGGCATGTAAGACCTATAAAAAAGTGGCTGCCAATGCTCTAAGTGATAATTGTTAATAAGATGAATTAATCAAAATAAATGAGTTAATATGTATATACAGTGTGTATTCATAAAGCAACCGATTTCTTTTTATTAATAATTTTAAGAGAAAAAAGTTATTCTTCACAAACAGCTTTTTTACATGGTCTAAAACAGTAAACAGTAATCATTCCATGTCAATTATTTATTAACTGTAGACAAAGGTTTGTCATCAAAAGGACTTTATCGTATAAAAAATTTTCTTAATACATATACATTTCTACAAAACAAGTTATTCTGTTCAACAGTAAACGACGTTGGTCAAGCTAATACATGATAGTAAAATACCTTACGTTAGGCGATATGGAAGAGGTTAATGATATTTGAGAACTGCATCTAATTAAGCCATTGCATCACTAAAAATTGTAAAATAAATACATTTTTAAAAAACAAAAACCGACTTCAAAAGAAAATTGACTAGAAAGCATGAAATAATAGTTTGACACAATTAAATACTTTTTCTGAAGTCGGTGTCAATTTGAACAGCAAAGGTGCGAAATATAACTCATTAATGTGCTTCCCAAATTATTTACACTTTCGCTTGGCACCGACTTTATAAAAAGTATTTAATTGTAGCAAACTATTATTTCATGATTTTTAGTCAATTTTCTTTTGAAGTCGGTTTTTGTTTTTTAAAAAATGTATTTATTTTGCTGTTTCGTTCGCTCCACATCTTATTTATTAAAAAAACCTGTCACGTCAGATTAGAAAATATTTTAAATTACCAGCTGTTCTCTTTAACGCATTTAAGTTCGTCATCGACAAACTCGAGGAAAGAATATTGAAAACAGCCACCGAAAACATTTAATGCTGTTTTATAACGTTGTTTGGTTACTTGAAACAGTATAACAAACGTAATTTGTTTGCCTAATTTTTCTCCTTATCATTCTAGAGAAAGAATATCAGTATTTAACTGTAATGAACGCGAATCAGTTTAATTTAAGATATCTACTAGCTATCTGAAACCGTAAAAAGTTAGTGCTTGAAAAATGGCTGTTAGCAATGGGGTAAAAGAAACAAAGGATGCAAAACCCTTTGAAGAAGCAATTTCACTTACAGGTACCGATCGAGAAATTGTTATTTGTAATTTTATTTACAACTAATTTTATTTACAATGTTTCTTATCTACACTACTACTTAAAAAAATTGAACTTCGATTAATAAATAACCAACTACTACCAACTAGTTCAAGTCGGCATAAGAAAGGAAGTTATTCCTTTAGAAGACAATCATGTTCAAAAGTAGATTCTTAGAATTAGAACTGTTAATAATTAATTTAAATTAAGATAAAACATTTTTTAAAAATATATAACCGACTGCTACTTATAACTAAAAAGCTAAAAATAATTATAACAACATACAACTCTAGCGAATAAATAACACATTCAATGTTGTTAGGTACCTATCCAAGAAGTAAAAATGTAAACATTAAAAGGTGCTCATTCTGTACAAATTAATTACCTACCAATCTAGTATATTTTTTAACTTGATTGGTGCTTAGCACCGACTTCAAAATAATAGTTTTTTAATCACACTGTATAATTATAATTCAACCCCAGCATATATTTCAACCATCCTGTATATGATTTGCTTATGTCCACATCATATAACAGTTTTTTAATCACCCTATATAATTTTAACTTCACATTTTTTCTAACATTTTTATACCACCAAACGTCCAGTATTCCCTATATTCCAACCATCCTGTATATACGGTTGCCAACGGACCACTATCATTGTAGTCTGTCCTATATTTCAATATTCATATAAATGCAACTCCTTCTACCACTTTACTTTGTGATTTTGTTTGCTATAACTAAACACCCTGTCTATAAATGCACCGAATAGCAGTTTAAAGTTTGACATGTGTTGTCACTGAATTTTCTATTAGGCCGGGAGAATGTGACAACCAAGAGCACCGTCTTCGCAAAATGGAAAAATTTGCATTTAAATAGGTATTTGCCTGGTATACAAACAAAACGAGCTTGGTACTCATTGATTTAGGAAGCCGAAAATACTATACTTTACTACCTATATGCTGTAGATGTACGATGAAAATTTTCAAATTCGCAATTAAAACTTCCAATGCCTAAAATTACCGCACTATTACGTTGGAATTAAAATATTTATCAAGAAATGTCAGTTTGTCATTTCGATGAAATTTTTGATACGAATTTTGGAATTTTCGGCGATTTTCTGAAAGAAAAGTATATGAGATCACCTAAGGATCTTCCTTAATAGATTAAACGTTAAAAAACTATACACATCCATAAGGAGTTATCGAAAAATCGACTAAAATATTAGGGATATTGGTCGATTTCCATGCACGCATGTGTTCATTCGCAAATTTTATCACTTTACCAATAGAATTCTTTTCCAAAATTTGAAGTTTCACCAATCCGGATATATACTCTATTAAACAAGACCATATTCATTTAAAACGGTGCACCACAGGAGAAGAAATCAGGTAACATACATATAAAAAAAGCGAGAAAAAAAACGCGACGAATTGAAAACCTCCTCCTTTTTGGAAGCCGGTTAAAAAATAATCACTCTCTAACTTATAAAAGAAATTAAAAAAAACTTATTAAAAATAGGAAGTTTGAATATGTATATTAGAACTATAGTTACTGAATATATATTTTTCTTTGTGATTTTTATGATTAATTAAATCACATTAAGGGAAAACGGACGAATACTGCCTTTAAAGCAAATTTTCCTTGTTTTTTAACCGACTTCCAAAAAGGAACTTTTTTTATGTATGTGAAGCGATTATTCAAAAAAAGCTTCGGCAATTTTGATGATTTAAACTGCATTTTATTAAGAAACATTACAGAAAGGTCCCATATAATTGTCTATAACATGGGATTTATGGTTTTCTAGGAAATCAGAAAAAAAACGTAAATGACGAACTAGATTTCAGCGCTTTTCAATGAATTTTCACTGTTTTCTATAAAACCATTCAAGAAATTTGGATATTATAAATTGTGTTCTACAAAGATATGTTCCAGCTGGATTCCGTATATGTCTCTATAACGTAAAACCTACCATTTTTCTGAAACTCGGAAAAATATATGGAAAAAAACTATAAACATCATGGTAAATGTCAAATTTTCATTATAAATATCAATATATAAATAGGCAAAGACAAAACGATTAGGTACCATTTTCTCCTCTGTTTCTCAACCGATTTTCTTCATTTTTGTTTTGTTTAGTAACTACTGACGACCTTCAGTGCAGAATGCTAATCTTATTTTATAATATTGGTTCATTCATTAAATAAAATATAATAAAAATTCATTATTTACGTCAATAATGTCAATGCCAAACAACTGAATGTGCCGCCGCCGCCAGACTCAAAACATTGAGTAATTATATATAGACAGATCAATGCTGTTGTATACTTAGAGCATGTACTTCTGGAAGTGGCATGCAAGCATTGTTATTGTTTAGTGGGTAAAGTAATCGTATTTTTTTCGTGGGTGGCACATAAGCAGTTGCATATATAGGGTGTTTAAAATATAGAGTAGAGTGCAATTATAACTAATAAAATAATTATATAGGGAAGCCCATTAGCGGGTTCTTGGAATAGAAGGTGCACTAGAATTAAAATTATACAGGGTGGTGCAAAAAATGTTATACATAGATGCATATACAGGGTGGCGGAAATGGAAATGCAACATTTCGTAACCCATAAGCAGTTGTATATATAGTTAAGATGAAATATAGCGTGAGAGAAATTATAGATATACAGGATGGTGATAAAAAATGTTAGAAAAGGAAATGATTTATAGAGTAGACCACGAAGAGTTCCATATATATAATGATTGAAATATAGATTGGAGTAGAATTATAATTACAGAAGATAATTAAAAATTACTTAAACAAAAAGAGTAAATATGGTGGGTCATAGGCAGTGGCATATACAGAATGGTTTACCGGGTGGTTCAAAAATGTTAAAAAATATTGTGCGAGGTTCATGAGCAGTTGCATATACAGGGTGGAGGAAATATATAAGGAGATGGACTTATTATATTGAGGATTTTAATAAATGTTAGAGAATTGAGTGCAATTATAGCTATACAGGGGGGTTAGAAAAAAATAAATATGTAGGGTAGCCCATTAGCGGTTGAAATTTGAACACAAATAAAATTCTATGAATTATATCTGAAAAAACCTTGAATTTTGTTACTTATTTGTAGAAGCGAAATGTAAGACCGACATCTAGGATTTTTGAGAAAACTATCACACAGAGGTTCCGAATCTGAATCCGTTCTGTGTAATTGCTGTTCTCCCTAAAGTCCTAGGATAGAATGTCACGATAAATTTTCATGTTACTTAACCTGCCAGAGATATTAATACAATTGGTCGAATTTCGACCACTGGGCGATAGCTAGTCTGGTTTAAATGTCAAGATTTATCATGAAAGTATAACGTACAGGGTGTTTGTAATCTTTTTCATTTTGATTCGTTTGAAGTAAGTTTCTTCTAAAGACGAAGTTAGGTTAGAAGGCATATAGTCGCGTTAAATGGCAGAAAATATTTCGTTAGTTTATTGAAACGAAAATTTATATTGTCGGCGAACTTTTCTATATGATATACGGTTGTGTGTGAGTGCGTGCATGTGAAATTAGGTGGTACATAAGCACTTGTATACATAGGATGGTTAAAATATAAGTAAGAATTGAATTAGTTAATTGAATTAATTGTCAGAAGCAGTTGAATATACAGGATGGTTGAAATATAAAAATATACGGTGGAGTAGAATTACAATTAACAGGGCGGTTTAAAAAAGTTGCATAGTTTGGAACATAGTAGTTGCTTATACAAGGTGCTTGAAGTAATTGCGGGGTAAAATTACTGTTATTCAGGGTTTATCAAAAATGCGTTATGTAAGCATAAGCCGTTAGGATATTTGAATTATAGGACATAGGATGGGGTATTATTATAAATATGGATTCAAAAAGTTTTAGAAGCAGTTGCATATACCAGGAGGTTGAAATAAATGGTAGAGTAAAATTATAGTCATAAAATGTGGTTCAAAAAGGTGAAATAAACTCATTGGTATACAGAAATAATTTAAACAATGGAAAAATAGATAGAGTCAATAGTGTGGACAACATCTAAACTTATACAGGGTGGTTTTAAAGATATCAGGACCGTTGTAATATTATGTTGAATTATAGTTCTATAGGGTGATTCAGAAAAGATATCTCTGACAATAGTGATTGATTCCCCACGGTTTCTAAACGGTTTTTATTTTAAGTCTGCTGAAGTCGATTCTTTTTTAAATATAAATTATTTACAGTATATTTTTTAAATGAGATTTCAGCCAACTCAGGTGTATATTTTTTAGGTTTCGGGAAGTTCAACTTATTCGCCTTAACTGCCTCTGGTGGTTGTCTCATGTGCGCCATCATCGAAAGCATGTGCGCAATGTTCATAACGCCGGCTGCTCAATGTGATCTGGATCTGAGCCTTACCCAAAAGGGCGTTCTATATTCAATTGGATTTTTTGGGATAGTCGCCAGTTCTCACATTTGGGGCTACTACGCTGACACTAAGGGAAGAAAACGTGTGATAGTGATAACGCTTATAATAAGTGCTATAATCAGCTTCATAGGAAGCTTCGTGACTGTGTCTTGGATTTTTATCACCCTCAGGTTTTTCAATGGATTTTTGTAAGTATGTCATATATATATTTTTGTTACTGACGTTATATATAGCAAGTTGAAATTAATTTCATATGAAAAGAACGTATAATTAAGTAAAATGAAATATAGTGAGCATCGTCACGTTGGACAATTTATAGCACAAATAAAAACAAAATCAAAATGATTAAATGAAAAACTAGTTTTTGTTAAAAATGAGATCACCTCTTTATCTGGTTTGCAGCAATTACATCCATTATAAATTTGTTCTATTATCATTTTATTTTGAAATTGCAACATCACTTAATTGCTACGTACATATAGAAACAACAAAAATATGGATTAATTCTAACTTTATTGCACACGTGCTGTAGTATTTCTACACGGCATCGGTTATACAGGTGATTATTGTTCGACGCCAGGATTTATAGCCACAAATTAGAATTTCAACCGACAACTTAATGTGTACACTACGTCATTATTTTGGATTGCAGATGAGCTATATGAAACATTCCATTTTCCTATTGATTCGTCCTCAAAAAAATAATCAGAGAAGTTGTACAGCCTTACAAAAAGAATACCATAAGAGTGATTTGATAATTTACTAGCTATTTCATATTCGTGGTCTGGTTACCGGTTACTACGGGTCTTGCAGGTAGGGTTAGAAGGTTGAGCTCTTTAAAAGGTTGATTCTGCTTCTTCCAAATTTGGTCATTTTGAAAAATGACGCGGTCTGGAAAAAACAGACTCAGCTATGACTCTGACCACGAAAACCTCCGTTCTCACTCGTTAAAAGGTGTTTTCTAAAGTTACTTGAAAGACGCTGAACCTGAATCTCAAATATCCGCTAGTAATTTAATTTTTGTTATCCATACTGTGGAAGATTGACACATATTTTGTCCAAAAATTATAATGGTTTTATTAGTATAAATTATTATTAGTATCATTTGCATCTATAAATATAAAAAACAGGTGTGATGTTAAATTATTATCTTAAAAAGATAAGATAAAAAAGTTTTGATTATATTGAGCTTTGGTAAATATTATCACAAAAATTTGTTTTACTTTTTGTTGGAATTTTCTAATATACTGTACCTGATATACGACCTTAATCTATTCCTGAAGACTTTGTGTGGAATGAAGGTATATTAAACTAATCTTCACCACATAATTACTACACTAATAGGGTTGCGGAATAATTGGTTCAAAATATAAATAAAGAGTAAGAATTTAATAAAGATTTTTAAATTTAAATTCTAGTTTGTACTACCAAAAGAAACAAATGATAAACTCTCATGAGAAGGAAAAAGTTACCCCGTCATTTCCGTCCTTTGTCGTTTTTCATTCAGCTCAGCTGGTTTAAATTGAAAAACTCTCTCAGAATGTTTCAAAAATGTAGTTTTCCCAATTTATTTTTCTGTCCAAGATTTTACAACCATCCAACTTGCAATTTTTTTAAATTTGTTGGTTGGTGATTATGATGCTCCTGTTATCTCTTTCTCATCTTATTCTGAAGAGTTTATCCATTCTCGTAGTAGTTTGTTCTTCATTTTGTGGCTGCACAAATTCTTTTAAATCATCAGTACAATTGAGAAAAATGTTTTTCTCTACAGTGGGCATAGATTCGATATCTTTTTCATTGGCCACAATATTCTTAACGCAAAGATTACTCCTTAGTTGAAAACTTCTGTCAAACATTGTTAATATGTGATATAGACATCGGATTATATGCATTTGCATGTTTGCATATGCATATATTCTATTTTTGGAGATTTCAACGGCCTCAGGGAATTTTCTGGTCAAAAAAAATCCCAAGAATTTCAACCGAGACAAAGGTTTTGAACTTTCGTCCATCTGGCAATCTTGCATCAACATTTCCGCAAAATAAATCACTTACATTATCCACTAATAAAATTCCAGGAACGTATACGAAATTTCATCTCAATCATAAAATAATCCCATTAAGTGCCTCCTACCCTTCTTTTACCAGAAAATTACGGGGGCCAATTATTATTTCTTCATACCTATTTAGAATTTGTACATCATTGTGACAAGTTGAATAAAAAGTGATCCGGAAAAAGCTGGATCAGCTATGACTCTCGCCGCGAAAACATCCGTTCTCATTTGACAAATTGGGGATGTTCTTTGAGGAACAAAATTGAGTTTTTCACTATCCTTTTAATGATTTACAGAGCTACAGTTCTTGTCGGACTACCTATTATTATATGTTCTGTTTTTATAAAAATATAAGTGAACAGACCCTTAAGTAGTTAATTTTTTAGTTAGACGCAATTAAAGCTAATATAAAACGCATGAAATGTTGAGTTCCAACCATAGCTTTAATACCAGTGGCCACTACAATACTTATAGTAGCTGACATTAAGAGGTTTTTGTACTAGTAGCCATGAGTCTTAAAGTCACAAGATTGTACAGGCAGAACTACTTCTTAAATAATTAACCTTGATGTTTTTATTTACTTGTTGATACTACTAATTATTACTGATTTGCCAATGTTAGTAATTGTTATTAGTGATAGATACATTACACAGCCACAAAAAAAAGCTCTTGATCTGGGGGCCCCACTATTTGTACCCAATGTTTTTGGGGTCGCTGAATCCGACTTTTCATCCCAGCATGTCTCGGTTTAGCCATAACTTCAAAGAAACTCTGAAAGGAGTTGTTTTTTATACCCGTGGGGTATAAAATTAACATTAGGGGTTGTATCTCGAAAACAAAATACTTTTATGGTTTGAATCCAGGAGGCTTTTTATCTACAAGTACAGAATTATCAGAAGGCAAAAAAATTAGCCGAAAGCCCTTTTCCATAAGAATAGTGGAGGGTCCTTTCAAAGTTTTGAAGTTATGGGAAACCCGAGTAGTGGTGGGATGAAAATGCGACCCCAAAATATATAATACACATAGTGGGGTCTCTGGTCAAGACCTTCATTTGTGTGGCTGTGTTATTGATCCACCATACTCCTCCAACATATTCTACAAACAATTTTGAGAGTTTACAATTCGTTTGTTTCAGTGTTGGAGGCTCTTCAGCAATTACCTACGCTTATATCGGAGAGTTCCATGACAGTCACTATCGACCCAAAATGGTGTCATGGATAGCATCTTTCATTGCAGTTGGTAATATACTGTTATCTGGTATTGCTTGGTTAATACTTCCTCAAACTTGGTCTTACGAAATTCCATTTTTGGGTACCGTTTTCAGACCGTGGAGGTTGTTGGCGATAGTGTACACTATACCGAGTGTTATTTCTGCGATACTCCTCAGTTTGTCTCCGGAAAGTCCAAAGTATCTGCTTACTCAAGGTAAAAATGAAAAAGCTTTACAGATCTTGAGGAGAATGTTTGTAATAAATACCGGAAAAGATCCAAGTGCATATCCAGTCACATCCATTATATGGAATGAAAGTAATGAAGTCAGTCACACAAAGGGAGGTGTATTGAGAACAATGTGGGAACAAACGAAGCCTTTGTTCCAGAAGTCTTACTACTTAAAGACTATTTTGGCTTGTTACCTACAGTTTGCGATTTTTTTCACGTAAGTAGTTAACTAATTTTAAAAGGTTAAAACGAACTTTTTTTTATTATTCTAGATCGTCATCCGTCATCATGTGGTATCCTCAAATTCTTAATATGATGTCTGAATACGGAAAAATTGTTCCAAACAACGAAGTTACTATGTGCAAGTCTATACTTTATGTTAATGCAAATGAGAATACAAATGAAACAACAGTAAGTAATCTTAAATAATTTCTGATTAATAGAGGAGATGATCTATTTGGATTTTTTCCTAAGTTCCTCCAATAACTTATATGGAGTTTTAAACTTCTCCTGGGTCATTGATTTGCAGCAAATTTATTAAATCTTATAGTTAGACATATTGTTATTATTCTAGAGCTTGAGTTTGCATTTTATTAGATTCGCTTACTCCCTTAGTTATTGTCTCGATCTTGAAACACCCATCCAATTCAATCATCGGTGTAAAAAACAGGGACCAGATAATATATTAAGAATGTCTTCTTTTATAGAATATTAATAATAACTAGGAAATAAACCAATATAACATCCAAGTAATATGCAATACCTGCACAATATTCGCTTTTCGTTCTAATAAACACTCCAATTCTCTGTTTATTATATATTAAATTGGAGACTTGACATACGTCAAAAATTAAAATGAATACCACACAAAAAGGCAATGTGG
This sequence comes from Octodonta nipae, assembly GCA_034190945.1. Classification (NCBI taxonomy): domain Eukaryota; kingdom Metazoa; phylum Arthropoda; class Insecta; order Coleoptera; family Chrysomelidae; genus Octodonta; species Octodonta nipae. Next base: position 153,768,518 of record CM067218.1, read on the forward strand.
GATTAAATTTTCATATTATCAACGAATTTAGACTCATAGAAGGCTACATATTAACCAAAACATGTCTTTTGTGTACATCGTTTTGTTATCGTAATAATCAATGTACGTTTACCACTGAATAGAGGCACGGATTTATTACATACAGCCGGAACTGTTATATCCTCTAAATAAAATGATTAAGTTTAAGACAGGTGGTCAAGAGTCTAAAGCGCACGGCTGCAAATCCAAAGTTCGCGGGTTCGAAATCGAGAACAATTTTATACTTTTTTTTAAATATGTTGTAATTATAAATTAATTTTATGTACTATTTTCAATTCACGTAAAATGAATAAAACTCATTTTGATATTATACAGTGATGGGCAAATGTGTGGAACTAAGCAAATATCTCTGGAATTATTAGAGATATCAAAATGAAATTTGGAAAGTGAATACTGCAGTAGATTGCCTATTTGTTTCCAATTTTTTTTTGCAATTTTGAACTTCCTGTTTTACCGGAAGTAATGTCGATTTTAAAATTTGCAATGAAACACCCTGTATAGTATTTTAGTTTCATATGAAACATTTTATTGTGAATACAAAAATATCGGGTTTGATATTGTTTACTTCAATACCTACCGAGATATTAACAGAAAAGTAATTAAGGAAAGGAAAAATCTAATATCCATTAAAGAAATACATAATCATAATTATTAACTAAATCTAAGTGATTTTCAAAACATTAAAACTTAACTAAACTTAATGTATTAGATGTTCAAACTGAGCACCGTTTACTTCTTGACAATAAGCAAGTCGGTTTTTAAATTCTCTAGTAACTTTAGTTATTACTTCTGGTGTAATTCTCTTGATGTCTTGAGTTATTCTTGCAGCTAATTCTTGCAAATTATTTGGTCTATCAACATAAACCTTAGACTTTAAGTAACCCCACAGAAAATAGTCTAGTGGATTAAGGTCGGGACTTCGTGCAGGCCATTCATAAGTACCCCATCTTCCAATCCATCTGTGATGAAATGTCCTATCTAAATGATCTCGAACATGGTGCTCCATCCTGGTGAAACCAGATATTATTTGGTAATTCTCCATTTACCTCCAATTCCGAAATAACTTGTGTCTCCAAGAGCTGTAAATACCTATCTCCGTTTAACGTTTCTTGTAAGAAGAAGAGTCCCACGATTCTGTTGTTATAAATGCCGGCCCAAACGTTCAATTTTTGGTGATGTTGTGTATGAGCCTCTTGTACACAATTAGGATTACTATGCGACCAGTAGGGGCAGTTATGTCGATTAACCGTACCATTTAAACAAAATGTAGCCTCGTCTGAAAACACCACATTTCTTATAAAATTATTATCATGGTTACAAATATCCTTCATCGTTTCACAAAATTGCAAACGTCTGTCGAAATCGTCTTCGGAGAGTTCTTGAACGAGGCGAATTTTGTATGGATGATATTTTTCTCGTCTTAATATCCTTCCTACTGAACGACGGCTAATTCCATGCATATTGGCGAGGTCGGTAGTGGATAAGTGAGGATTTTCTTCCAAAGATATAGCAACATTTTGAGCTACACCTTCATTACTTGCACTTTTTAACCGTCCACTTTTTGGTAAATTGCTAACTGTTCCACTTGTGTCGTACCTTCGCAAAGTTTTCGTCACTACTGAACGAGATATTTGTGTATTCGGATGAACAATGTTAAAAAGGTCACAAACTTCTTGATGCGTCCTTTTCCTCTCCCCATACCCAATCATCATTAATATTTCTTCTTTCTCTTTCAATTAATTCGGCCATTTTACGATCAAATTAAAACAATACAATCTTTTTACGTTCAAATAAAAAAAACTAATAACTTATTTTGACAATTACTGTCACTTCTGCAATGAATTTCATGGACTGCTAACTTTGTTTAGATTTAATTTGCGCCTGATTTAAACAAACGCACGTGTATTTGACTATAGAACAAGCAGTGATGTTGGCTGTGACGGTATAATGCCACCGATTGGCCAATAGAAATACAAATCCTTACCGAGCGGTTTGTTTATATCGGGCGTAAATGAAATCTGAACCGAGTTTAGCTACCATCGAATTTTTCCTTTCCTTAGTTACTTTTCTGTTAATATGTATTGAAGTTAACAATATCAAACCCGATATTTTTGTATTCGCAATAAAATGTTTCATCATAAACTAAAATACTATACGGGGTGTTTCATTGCAAATTTTAAAATCGACATTACTTCGGGTAAAACAGAAAGTTCAAAATTGTAAAAAAAATTGTTTCTACCGTTGAATATATAGATATATAGTCTAATGATGTTAGTTAAGAACAAAACGTAATTTTCTTTGACATCTAATACGTATTCAGATGAACAACAATACACTTACTCAATATATAAACTTATATTTCTTTTCACATTTATTTAAATTAAGAATTACATTGGGATTAATACTTGAGTCGGAATAAAATAGTGACAATTATTTGAATTCACGAAATATTTATATCCATTACTAAGAATGACACAAAGAAAGAAAAACACAGGCAATGAGATAACGAGAGCAGGATAATATTTATATCCATTACCCAGAAAGTCACAAAGAAAGAAAAACAGAGACAGTGAGATAACGAGAGCAGGAAAGAATATTTCGTACGGTCTTGGAAGTATATTATCGTTATTGTATTGTTGTCCTGGAGATTTGATTTGAATATATCTTCCTGTCATAGCGACTCTCCATGTAGGTGGAAGGCGTCGAGACTCGTCCCAACAGATTCCCTTCGAAGTTTGTTTTATAACTTTCACCCTTTGCTAGCATGTTCATCTGCTGGAAATCTATTTGATGGGCGGTGTTAATAGTGTGTTATACAAATACCGACGTGGACAGAATATTCCTAATTCATCTACTGTGAAAGGGATAATCAAAATATTTGAAAGTACTTGTTCAGATAGTAATGTAAAACACACAATACGAGCTAGTAGAGTGTGGCCAAAAATCGAGAGTCGTCGATTCGTCATATTGCACAAGAACTGAACATTACAACAGTCACTCTTCGACGTATTCTTACTTACATCTACACGCCTACAAAATTCAATTGACTCAACAACTTTTGCCAACACACAATGCAAAGCAAAGTGAATGCCAATTTGCAAACAAAATTATTTTTAGTTATGACGCCCAACTGTGCTTCTGATCAGTTCATCATCTTCCATTAGAAATTATCATATATTGGTTGTGTCTACCACAAGCGCTAGATAACGACTGAGGGCAAATCAAGAAAGCGCGGCGACCGGCAAGTGTGTGGCGTTGAACCCAGATTCTCTTCTGTTCTTATAGAAAAGAACAAAATCGATAGGTCTGTGTCCGGCCTAATAGTGAATTTCGGACGACTCAAATGGCACATATAGCTCTTGAAAATAGCTTTAACAGGTTATACCGCTCGTGAGACATAAACTGTCTTGCATCATTTTGCTCCTGGTGGTGTCATTTTCCGGTTTGGTTTCCGGAACTGGCCGCCACGATCTTGTGATTTAACACCTTTGGACTTCTGGCTGTGGGGTTATCTAAAGTCACAGGTTTACACCAGCAAGTCCGGGAGAATCGAAGCATTAAAGGCCGAAATTAGTGGTTATATCAATCAAGCACTGCCACATGTCTGAGAAAAGCCATAACCGTCATTTACAAGATATTTTGTTTCATACCTTTGCTATGGCAAACCATGTTTTAATGGACCTTAAAACCCTATGCTCTTATTAAAACACGCTTTAAAAGAATTGGTTACTTTTATTCCTTTGTTATACTTTCAGACCACTATTTGTACGGATTTTGTACACGAAAACGTCTTCCTAATATCTCTGTTGATTGGGGTATGTTACTTAATTTGTTACATACTTATGGGATCTGTCATTAACATCGCTGGTCCAGGCATGTTCAGCATAGGTAAGCATCTTAGTTAATGATATAGAATAAAGAAAGTTATAGGAAAAGAATCAGGAGACATTTCACAATGGAATAAATAATGGATCTGAAACTGAATTAATTGACAAAAAACGAAAAGAAAACATAGCATTTAAAAATTCATCCAGTTATTAAATCCAACAATTTTTATAGAATTTGTAGACGCGAGATGTAAGACCGACATTTAGGATTTTCGGGGAAACTAGCAGGTTCCGAATCTGGAGCCGTTCCGTGTAATTTCTGTTCTCCCATAACAAATATTTAGCAAATTTGGAAGAGAGAAAACTCAATGAACAGGCAAAATAATTATAGAAGCTCTTTGAAGCGATTTTCAATGTGAAATAATGATGTTTAAGCTTAGTATCTGTCAAATCTCCTCTTGATTCTTATGACTTTTTCAACAGTCTGCAATACTCTGTAGATTATTTTGTATTCCTTTTTGTAGTTTTAATGTCGATAACAACCATAAGCGGAGTCCTCGGGCAAGAACTAAGCGGTTACACCTACATCCAAGTAGCTATAAGCATATTCTTGTTATGTGCTCCCACTATCACAGCTATTAACGCTATAGTAGTCGAACTGTATCCAACACAAATTAGAGGAATGGCACTAGCCATATCACTAATGTTTGGAAGGCTTGGTGGCATGACTGGAACCAACGTAGCTGGCCCTCTAATGTATTCAGCGTGTGATTACATGTTTTACATTTTTGGAGCTGCACACATTTGTAAGTAAACATTTGCCATGTAAACTTCATAATATATTTCAACCACCCTGTATATGCAACTACTTATGGACCACCCATCATAACATTTTTTCCAACGTTTTTTAATCGCCCTCTATAACCATAACTCCACTTCACTCTATATTCCAACCATCCTGGATATGAGACTGCTAACATTTTTTAACCACCCTTTATAACTACAATTCCAGTCCATCCAAAATTGCAACCATCCTACATATTCAACTGTTGATGGGATACCAACTATAGCAGTTTTATTCTAACATGTTTGTATCACTTTGTATAACTATAATTCTACTCCACCATATATTTCAACTAACCTATATATGAATGTGCTTATGCCCATCCAGTTCAACATTTTTTAACTATAATTCCACTTCACCCTATATTATAACAACCCCTAACATTTTTTTAGATATTTTAACCTATAATTCCACTTCATTCTATAACCTCACATGTACATGCAACTGCTTATGGGCTACCCAGTAAAACATTTAGTATCAAATATATTTTGAACTACTTCCAATAATTTAATTTCTTCAGCGCCTTATATTTTAATCAGTTCATAAATGCTTATAAAACTGCTTGTGGGCTACATGTAACGTGTTTTGAATCATTCTGTATATCTATAACGATAGGTGTTGGTATGTGATCATAGCTATAAAATAAGGAACATATAAGTATATTTTAGGAGAGAAGTTCAACTCTCAAGTAGTTGACCAAATCCCCGTGTATTGAATGCCTTAAAATTTTGTTACCTGTCATAATTGTCAAAATCTGTGACTGAATTTTTTAATATTTAAATTTCTCAGTAATACGATATCTAGACATCGAAATCTTCTAATTCATTGTTATTTTAATTTATCTTTGAATCTCGCAGACGTTTTGCCAAGGTCCCACTTGACATTGTCAGATTATGGCCATTTTAGATTATTTTGCGATATAAAAATTTTCAACAGAATATTGTCAATTAATTATTATTCATAGTTCTAATTGTTATGTTATTTGTTACTCGATATCTAAAACACTTATGGTTCAGCTACAGACCTAATAATCATCGCCTTTGGTAACAATTTCAAAAATTTAGTTAAATAAAGGTGACAAAAGTTTTGTAATAATGTCATGTATATTTTGTTACAGTGTTCATCATCTGTGTAATCCTAGTGACTTCAAAAAGATTCAAGGACAAACCTCACAACCCAAGCTAATCCACTAGTGTATTTATATTTCTAATAATTTATTTTTTGTATAATAAAATATATAGAAAATGTGTATTTATTCATTTATTTGCGCTGCCATTCTCCGGGTAGATAACTCTTCAGAAATGGTAGAATAACTGCGTAAGAGCTGTTAGAGCAAAGCTGAGTTGTGACTAAAGAAAAATGACAAACTTGAGATTCTCATTGTTGTAGTCAGAACGATCTTATTAAGGAAACATCAGAATTAAGCAACGAGAAGAACATGTGAATGCTGAAAATAATCAGCTAATATCACGTGAGAGTTCCTCGAAGTTTCCTTGGACTTCCATCATCTTAAAATGGTTGATCTGACAACGTTTCAGTAGCTTTGTATCTGCTATCGTCATCAGGTGAATGATGAGAAATTCAGATTATTGGTTTCACACCAACCATTTCAAAACGACGGAAGCCTAGGAAACTTCTAGGAACGAGTTACATTGTCTACCAGCTTAAGACTAGCGTTGGACGCCCGGTACCAACCCGGTATCAATGGGAAGTTCAGAGGATACGAGAAGATAATGAAAAATATTACCAGAGAATATGGCCACATCAAGTTCCTAAACTACGCCAGAGACCTAAAGATCATACCAAATGGTTTCAAACTGAAGTCACCAATCCCAGGGAAATAAGCACAGAAGGTACTTGACAAGGCCAGCAACGCTTTAGTGAGGTCAGATATCAACCACCATCGTTGCAAGAAATCCAAAAACACTGTGACAACATCAGACGAATTGGCCAAAAGGTGCAAACTGAGAAACTGAATAAACTTACCAGGAAGGAGTTGCGGAAGGATATAAATAAGTGGGGTGAACTTGTCATCCAGAATTATCACAGCAGTTGAAGAAACACTGCTTTCTAAGGGTCTACACCACGCTGTAGCTCCAAAAAAGATACCAGTACTAGATATTATCAGTTCAGAGGAGTGAGCAATAGGCAGCAAAGGGACACCGCAACTAGAGGAATTTCGATGAAAAGTTAAAACAGCAGTTGAGAAAACACATCACATCAAACAAAATATATTAACGAACCCGAAAGGAGGATCATAAAAATACTGTCAACAATTTACCAGCTGACAAATGAAATGTCTCCTTCTTGATGGTCAAAACGGAATATAACAAGAAAACCGACGATGTACTGTCGAAGGGCAAATAGAAGCTATTGCCTACCGATCCAACTTCCAAAATGTAACGGAAAAATTACAGGACTCTTAGAGATAATGCTGATTAGCTTTCACCCGAAAAAAGAAGAAAATTGACGCCACATCACAGCAAACCATTTCATCTTCATAGACTACCCAAGGTACACAAGGCTGGAGTACCTCTTAGATCGATTACAAGTTCACGCAACTCAGCAACAGCAGAACTGTCAAAATTCCTTCTACCAATCATCCAACCTTTGGAGGCCAAAACATCATCACATGTCAAGGATTCAAAGCATTTTGTCGAAAGCATTGGATCCATGGGACTTGGGCCAGAACATCGCTTAGAAAGTTTCGACGTTGAAAACCTCTTTACCACGAATCTCTCGACATAGTGAGAAAGAATCTTACTGAGGACGAAACCTCGATGGAGAGGACGGAGTTGCCAATAGATTCAATCATGAACTTATTTCAATGTTGCCTCCAGAACTGCTACTTTCAAGAGAAGGACCGGTTCTTCATCCAAGAAGACGGATTGCCTATGGGCTCCCCGTTATCGCCAACATTTACATGGAATGGTTGGAAGAACATACACTGAACAGGTATGAAAAGCAACGTTAGCTAGTGTGAGAGAACTAAAGGCATTCCTGGAGCACCTATACCGATCCCAAACATCCATTAGATTCACCATGGAGAGGGAAGAGAGTGGGTGTCTACCATTCCTTGATGTAAATTGTCAAAGGACTAGGACCGAAATCCAAACAACAGGCTCAAGGAAGGCTACACATACAGGAATCTATCTAATCTATAATTCCAACCACCCATCAGCACCGAAAACTGAGATCAACAAAATACTAATTCATAGAGCCAAAAAAATCTGCAGCACACCAACAGTCCTCAAAGCAGAACAAGTGAAACTTAGAGAAAACCTTTTGGTGACTGGATATCCGGAAACCATCGTTAACAAGACGTTTGAAGAACTGTACAAACCAACTAGGCAGGAAGAGGAAACCACGATAGCAACTCTGTTATTCCCGTATACTAAAGGCTTGTCGGAGACGAATTGTCGATAGATGTGGAATCAAAATGATTTTCAAGAACAGCTTGCAGAGTAAAACTACAAGAACGAGTCTGAGGAATACCAAATAAGAACACCTCATAGCTACTCAAAGGGTAGAGCTAACGAAATCTGTGATAATTACGCATGAACTGAACACCATAACATCAACTGGACCAGGCCAGGGTAATTTACAAGGAGACAGTATATATAATCTCGAACGAGAATATAATTAGCGACCCCAGCGTGCAAATAAATTTCGGAGACCCCTTCTTCGGCCACTGCCACTACGCATCATCGACAACCAACCCCCAGGTACGACGACGCTGACTGGACCGGATAAGACCCAATAACCATGACCGGCGACGCATGACCCGTTAAAAGTATAAATACAAGGGATAATCTGAATTTTCTGAACTGGTATCAATTTGAATTCACAGAAGCCGGAGGTGCCATAATTTTATTACTAGCTATTTCCAGTTTCAAGTACTTCAATATAATTTTACAGATAATAAGACTGCGGGTTAATGCTATTATTGTTTGCAGGTGTGCTGTAAGTTATATTCCAAAAAATTCCAAAAATTTTATAGTGTAAAAAGTGCATAACGAATTTATACAATATACGATTATACGACAAATACTTAAAAAAGAAAATAAATAATTATAAAATTTTATTTTTTATTATTATTAACCATATTTAACGTACGCCTATGGCAGCTTCCATCATTGAAGGTGCTCAGCTTTGATCTTTAGTTTTACATAAAAATCATTACGATAGTGATTGACTTAAGAAAAAAAATTCATTATGGCGTTGCAAATTTTTTTCTGAGTATAAATATCGAAAACTAACAAAGCATTTAGCAAACGATGATATGCAGATTTATTACGTTATTTTATTATTTGAAAAATATGAGGAACTTTTGTTTACATAATTTTTCACCTTATCACTGCAGAGAAAGGCCACGAATATTTATTAATATTTAATGTAATCATATTAGTGTGAGTTTAATGTTTTTGCGGACTATACCGAAAGTGCCTAAACATGGAAATTGGCAATGGTGTGACAGAAAGAAAGAATTCGAAAACATTTGAAGAAGCTATTTCGCTTACGGGTAGGTACCATACCTTTATTTTTAATAAAGTACAGATCGTGAGCATTTGGGAAATATTTGTATTTTTTTTCTCGCCTTATTTCGCTCATAGCTGAGCATAGACCGTCCTCAACTCTCTCCAGTTCTCTCGTTGGTGTGCTGTTCTCATCCAATTCAATCCCCCAAATCGTTTAATGTCCATTGCATGATTTTTGTATTTTGCCTATTATTTTTTGTCTTGCAACATCTTCTGCAAAATCCTATTTCAACTGCGCCACTCTGAATTTTTAACTCCCGATACAAAAAGGGAGGTCTGTGGCATCGTAACTCCTAAACCAATACGAGTAGACCGATTTTGATGCGATTTTTTGTGATTGAAAGCTGACGTGATCGAGATGCCTCTTACCTATAATTTGTGAAGCTGTCTAAATATCATCAACTAATTTTCTACTAGAAAAAAGGATCTCACTAAGAATTTTGTTCCTGAACAACTGCACCGATTGTTTTATTTTATGTGTGTGCTTCAGTCGCGTCCTGAATGGTTTAGTTTCATAATTAACCATGTAGGTGGCACAACAATAGGATTCTAGGAAAACTTTTTAACTCCTAGATGGCTGGACCGATTTTAATAACTTTTTTGGGTGTTAGAGTGGTTTGAGGGTTTAGGTTCACTATTGGGTCCGGTAGATGGAGCTACGATGGAATTCTAGGAAGATATATTTTTTGAACACTCAAACAGCTGGACCGATTTTAATGAAATTGTTTGTGTGTGTTTGAACGGGCCCATGGAGAGGTGGTACCTAAATACTGGACCTGCTTCGGAGGGGGAAATTCAGGTTACTATTGTTTATAGGAAAATTCAATACTTCGGGAACAGACACAGGCATAGATGTGGATAATTGGCGTCTATACTCTTTTCTTAAACAAACAGGAACCAGTTTAGTGATTTTGGAAAATAAAGTGTTTAGTTTTATGCATATCATGTTTTAACTATAAACTTTTAGTTTGTTTATAAATTCGAATCATTTTTCCTCAAAAATAAACATGTTGGTACTTTATTTCATAAACGAAACAACTCCAATTTAAATTCACAAATCACAAATGCCTATATAAATATTGAACATTGTTATCACACGAGCATTTTTACTATTATATAAAACTTGGACCTTCACAAGCTTAAAACTGTTCACTGAAATATTTACTTTGGAATATCAAAAACAATCATGGAGGTTATCTCTCTTTCAACAGTTAAACCTGAGAAATTCCAGGTGACAGTTATGGGTGACCGGGTTGTCGCTGCAAAATATAATAAACATTATTAATGTTGTTTTAACGTTAGTTTCATAAACTTGTTTGTTCAAACCTGCTTCTGTCTGTCTGAGTTGCCTTCTTCTTATCTGTACATATACACAGTGTGTTCCAGTTTCGGTTCTTTATACAGGCATCTCGGCTCCTATTATACCTACAGCAAAGGTTAAATGGGGGAAGTTTTAGAGGAAAGTTAGTGTATTCGATATCTAACTTCAGATTTATAATCGGTCAATTGTTTTTTCAGTCACTTTTCAAAGACGATTAGGAAGGCATGTATGTATGTTATCCCGCAAACAGCCTGAAGTTTCATTTTTCTTATGGCTGACATATTGGATTTTTCCATTTTTGAAAAGAGATTAAATTTTCCAGCCTAGTACTGTCTCACAAGCACATAAAAGATTTGAATACCATCGAAATGTAACAGTTCGTAAAGTTAGACTTTACTTTTTCTAAGTAGGCCATGACTTATTTGTCGCAAAAAACATTAATAAGTTATATAATAATTTTTCAATATAATATGTACATAAATTACGACTACTCAATGTAAACCTAAAAAAGTTCTTAACTGCCTCGTAACTAGTTATTGATCCACAGATTTGCAAATCACATATGTGGGTGTCAAAATCAACGGACAGAGACAAATCGCAACACCCAGAAGGAGATGTTTAAATTTAATATATTTCACAATATTATATCTGATATTGTCAAACATTTTAATTTTAAATTTTAGAATTGTGCATTTTTTCATAGTTTCTTTGCCACTTACAACGAGGTCTGAGCTAGACCCCGAAACGTTTGGAAGTATACATTAACTTCGTGAATTGTGGGGTCATTTCTCAAAAAGTGCGTAAACAACGAACTTATTCGCCCTATTTGTTTTCTAAATGATATTTGTGGCATATTTTTTAACGTCTGAGGGATTTTATAAATGCAATTTTTTGTATTTTGAGTTGTGTTATTTGGTTTGGTTTTTGATATTGATTTTAGTGTATTTCTTGTTTTTAATGAAATATAATATCAAAACATCATTTAAAACAAGAAATACAGTAAAATTATATCAAAAACCAAACCAAATAACACAATTCAAAATACAAAAAATTGCAGTTATAAAATCCCTTGTGAATGTAATAAATTCTATATTGGAGAAACCTCTAGAGCTCTAAATGTTCGAATAAATGAACACAAAAATTACATAAAAAAACGACAATTTGAAAAATCCAAAATTTGTGAACATGCTTGGGACCTTGGTCATAAAATACAGTTTCAAAATTCAGTTATATTACACAAAGAAGAACACAACACCAAAAGAAAACTAAAAGAAACTGCTTTAATTTTGTTAAATGAAAACGATTGAATCTCTACTACCTCCGTAGAATTCAGTCGTTCCTGGTTGCCGATGATTAAGGAAGAAATTGAAACACGTGTTGTTGTGTCAAAATAAAGTGTTAATCTCGAAGTGTATTTTGATTTTTTTTTGTTTTTCTCATAAGATCGTACATTTTTGTATTTTTAGGTTTTGGAAAATTCAACTGGTTTGCATTAACAGCTACAGGTGGCTGCCTCATGTGTGCTATCATTGAATCCATATGCACCATGTTTATAATACCAGCTTCTCAGTGTGATTTGGATCTGGATCTTACACAAAAAGGCATTTTATACTCTGTCGGCTTTTTCGGAATAGTAACTAGCTCTCATATTTGGGGCTATTATGCTGATACTAAGGGAAGAAAATACGTGATATTAATTACGCTTATTATTAGTGCTATAATTAGCTTGATAGGGAGTTTTGTGACAGTTACGTGGGTATTCATCATGTTGAGATTTTGGAATGGATTTTTGTAAGTATTTGTTTGCATTTAATATGAATTAACAGCTAATATACAAATCTTACGACTTACTAAAATAATGAACTCATCAAATCATTTCTGCTCTTATGCAACTTGATTAAATTGCAGTTTTAACATTTGTAGGCTGTAGCGTTATGTTAAGGAATTAGGTCATTTTAAGCTTTTACTTACAGTGTTGGAGGATCTTCAGCAATTACCTACGCCTACATTGGAGAGTTTCATGACAGCCATTATCGACTCAAAATGGTATCGTGGTTGTCATGCTATATTTCCATCGGCATTGTATATTTAAGTGGTATGGCTTGGCTGATATTACCACTAACCTGGACATATGAAATTTCATTTTTGGGTACCATATTTAAACCGTGGAGGCTACTAATGATAGTCTATGCTTTACCAAGTATCATTTCCTCCATACTCATCTATTTCTCACTTGAAAGTCCAAAGTATCTTTTATCCAGAGGCAAAAATGAAGAAGCTCTAAAGGTTTTGAGAAGAATATTTGCAATAAACACAGGACAAGACCCAAGTGCCTATCCAGTGACATCGATTATATGGGACGAAAGGAACGAGGTCAGTTATGACAAAGAAGGCTTGCTAAGAACCATGTGGGAACAGACAAAACCATTGTTCCAGAAATCTTATTATATAAAGACAATATTGGTTTGTTATCTACAATTTGCAATTTTTTTCACGTAAGTTACCAGTGGAAGTTTAATTCCGTTCTCAAACAACATTTAATATTCCAGATCAGTGTCTGTGTTAATGTGGTATCCCCAAATTATAAATATGATGTCTGAGTATGGAAAAATTGTTCCAAGTAGTGAAGTTTCTATGTGTGAATCTGTACGTTATGTTAATGTAAATCAAAGTACGGACGAATCAACTGTAAGTATTGCTTGAAATGAGGACACACGTGTTTCTATGTTTATTGTTATGCTACTGAAATTGGCGCAGTCCAGTGGATTCTCACCCGCTCTGCATTACTTTACTGAGTCAAGTTGAAGATTTAATTAAAGAAATCAACATTAACATTGTTTTGTTATTCAAATATTGTATATTAGCATCTCTTTCGCAATTATAGCTTGCTTACTCTGGTTATTTTGATGTTATATTTCTTTTATACCTTTAGAACACTATATTTTTAATCTCGTTGTCGTGAGAAATCAAAAAGGATTCACAGAAAAAACTGATATATAAATTATTATTCTTTGTTAATTGCTATTTTGTAATTATACATATAGTCACACGACAATTTAAAAAATATATTTCTATTAATTTTTATTTTCAATAAAATAACTTCTCCTGTAACACATTACAATTTATTTTTGTCTCAATGATTACTTAACATTTTTTCATTTGAGAAATGAATCCAAATGAGTATTTTTCCAATGTTACAGAAACTACTTAAATAACATTGAAAATAAGATTATGTCAATTCGTAAACATTATACTTACTTATAAACAAAGCAAATTTCACATGTTACTTTATCCAGCTCTATTAACAATTTCAGCAATTATTAGAGAGCTTCTGCGATGAGAATGAATTCATCAGAAAATTTGAGCTATTGAGTCTTCATCGATTTATTAAAATGTCATTTTCTTTGTCATTCTTGTGAAATATTATCTTTGCCTATTCCAGCTCTTGGGAATTTCTCCGTATGATAGGCATGTGTAGAACATACTGCTCATTTTTGTTAAAATTTCTTCTTTTCCTTTATCATTTCTATCGCACTTCGCATTCATTCCTGACCTAGTGTTCTACCGATCTTCATTTGTCTCAGTGCATATATTAATTCTTCTTTTGTTATATCTTACACTGCTTTACGTCGATTGCTTTTCTCGGCTAGTGAATGTATTTAGAGATTTTATTGATCCATAATTTTTATTTTAGTGTCTGGAGTAGAAGAATCGCATTTTGTATAGACGTGAACTGTTTGAAATTCTAGAAGCATACGTCCTGTTTTATTTCTTTCATCATAGCTGAAGTTCCTAGACATTCTTCACTTTCATCTTGCTTTTTCACTATTTCAAATCTATTACTTATTTTGTAATTTTTGAGGATTTTTATTGTCAGAAATTCTTATCAGTAATATTTGATTTTTTCAACAGACATGTTTGCTTTTACTGCCATTATGGTGGACTCGGTTTATTGACAGTATTTATAGTAATACATTTCATACTATATTATTTATGTAAGACTTTTTTTCCTGGAACCAAAACAATTAATACCCTGCTATTCTATTTACTGTATTATTCTTTCAGGGAACTGTTTGTACAGATTTTGTAAAAGATGACGTTTATATAGTTTCCGTATTGGTTGGAGTAAGCCATTTTATTAGCTACATTGTCATGGGGTCTGTGATAAATATCGCTGGTCCAAAGATGTTTAGTATAGGTAATATTCTCAAAATCTAAAAAACCGTATATTTAGTGATATCAGAAATCCGAACTCTGTTTTTTTTAATATATAGCAGTACATATGTTTAGATAGACACAAAAACAAGCATTACTTGGATTTTATTATTCGCTTAACACCAAAAGCAACAGGAATAGGATGTCAACAAAGAAAAACATACCACCGCGATCTTTAATAGACCACTCAATTGGTGCAGACAAGTGACAATGGTTTACAGAACTACTACAACTGAATCATTCATGACCATTTTTTACGTGTTTGCCTAACCATCTATAGAAGAATCATCTGTAAATCATGAAAGCAGCTTAGCGACCAATTAACATTGTATTAGGTGTACATCATGGTTAGAACAAGAGTAGGTACTGTTTGGTCTTGCCAAGTGCTTTTCTGAATCTATTGCTTCGACATATTAACTTGAACACCAAAATCTCCCGAAATTTGAGCCACCGTACATGTCAGAAACAACATTGGAAAACAGCTAACCTCCATAGAAGAATGTTTAGATGTTTCTATAAATTTGTCACTCACTATAGACGCTCAACTGTCGACTACCAATTAAACTATTATCCAGGAAGTTTAAATTATTGGTGTTCCGTACATACAATATACCGATACTCTTATAATATCACTCCGGATTTCTACCTCTTTCACATCACAGCAATGTTCTCCTAAACTACTGGACGGAAAAGGTTGAAATTTGGTATTAGTATATACTTTGGTGACGCGATCAAGAGTACATATCCTAAATGAAGAAATTGTGATTTTAGCGGTACTTCTGAGGGGAAAAACTAAAAAAATCAAAACAACCGTTTATATAAGAACACTAACGGTTGAGAATCAAAGGCACGGAGATAGGGGAAGAACAATTTTTCCTAATTGGGGCTTTCTCTCCTCCCTTCTTTTCTGTAACTAATAATTATCTGTTGCAAGAAGAATTATTAACAACTATTTTCAGTTTTAATCTTGGTGACAACAGTAAGTGGGATCCTGGCACAAATACTTAGTGGCTACATCTACATCCAAATAGCAATAGGCGTATTTCTGCTGTGCGTTCCATCTATAACAGCTGTAAATGCTATAGTAGTTGAATTATACCCAACACAAATTAGAGGAATGGCTCTCGCTATATCTCTTATGTTTGGTAGGGTTGGCAGTATGACTGGATCTAACGTTGCTGGCCTTATAATGAATTCAGCATGTGATTACTTGTTTTACATTTTTGGAGTTCTACACATTTGTAAGTATATCATTTTTGTATTATTTATTTCAAAATTCGTGTTAAAATATGCTTATAGTTCTTACTCTGAACTATTTGAAAGCTAGGAAAAATAACACGTTTTGTAGTTTCAAAGCAAAGTGTTCAAAGTTAATTCAATCAGTGCAAAATGTTTCTAGTGAAATGTCTTGTTTCCGTTTCTTGTTAATTTGTTCATCGACAGATCAGAAATTGAGCCTCAGTGTGTAGATAAATGACGTAAATGACATATAAACCCTAAGTATTTCTAAACTACCATAATTATCAAAAATTCACGCTTGAATATATCCATAACTAAAAAGTAAGATTTCTTCATTTCATAATATCTGCGGTTATGAAAAGAAACGATTTATTACAAAAATAACATCAAATTAGATATTCAAATTGTTGACTATTAACTTCCTGGCAATGGGTAGCAATCTATTTAGCACTTCCTCAATATCTACCAGTTTATTAGTAAACTTTGAAATTCAGATGACTTCGTAGATAAAAATCTAATGGTTTGAGATTTGAAGACCTAGCTGGATATTTGTTGAAATCTCTCCTTTCGACTCATCGATTTGAGATTGTGAAGGTAATCTTGTACTATTCGCAAATAGTATGAGGTTGCAACATTCTGTTTATAAATTGGGTTTTTTGCATAGAAGTATTATACTGTAGAGCACGTGAAGTAGCGAAATTCATGTAATAGCAATAGAAAGAGAGAGAGAGAGAGAGAATAAGCGGGTCGTTCCTGATTGGTCAGTGTCAGTGGTGACGCCTACAACTTCGACTATTGGTAGGGTAAAGACATAGCAAGCGCACCCTGATATTGTCTTTCTCTTTCTATTGTTATTACACTGCCACTTACGGCTTCTTCATAGCAGCTTTAATGGTGGAGAATATAAAACTAAAGAGCTGCTTAACTTTCAAGAGCCAGAAGAAAGGAATTATTAACGTAATAGGAACAAAATACTATATTTCCAGAACCATAGAGGAGCCCTTTCCCCACTCCTTAGGAAAATCAATGAGATCTCCAAAAAACTGTAGGCTGGATCCGGCCCTGATTCTGTTATAGTAACACGTTAAGCCTAAACTTAGAGCATGTACCTTCTGGAGATAGCCTACAATGCACAAAATTGTGGTAAGGCTAGAAAGAGAGGGCAATAGAGACAGTAACAGGCTATTTCCTTGGTGGGTGGAAGCAGCCAATGAACAACATGCTGATCGTATATCATTTGAAGCAGCTCCCAACCAAGTAAAATAGTCTCTTCCCTTTCTCTCTTTAGTCTTACCAGGACATTTGTGCACTGCAGGCTATCTCCAGAATGTACAAGCTCTAAGAGCCTAAATAAAAAAATACTTTATAATAGTGATAAATATGTTGTTTGTTTCAGTGTTCATTCTATGTGTGATCATAGTGACATCAGCAACATTCAAGGAAAAATCCCAAAGCAGTACAAGCTAGCAACTGATTTATTCATATTGTATATAATTTATTTTTATATAAAACAATAATACATAAAAATGTCGACTAATTTATCAATCTCCCTTGAAAAGTTTGAATTTCTTGAAATACTTCTGGACTTCCTCCTTGGGATATGGTTTAACAACCAAACAGGTTGGAATGTTTTCAGGCTGTTCAATCCACAATTTGTGTTTTACACCTTCTACTTCAAGTTTTTCTTTTAAAGTAAGTAAACTTTTCTCATCTGGAGCTTGTAAAACAACTTTGTGCATGTTATCTAGATCTTTGAGGTATTCTTGAGTGTACTGATCATCATGAAAAACGTGAGTTACGGCAGTGACAGCATGACAAGCTTGGGCGATTACTGCTCCGACGGGCCACTTCAGTTCTTTCAATAAATCGCTTCGAACCACAACATATTGGACAATCGACGTACTCATTTTAAATCATATCTGGAAAAAGCACTAATTAAACATAATATACTAAACTAATTTAAAACAATTGAGATTTGCATCCCGTCCACGTTGGGCTTTAATTTAGGGCAGCGCAACAATGGCAACAATGTTAAAGGGATCGTAGAAGGGTAGAAGTGGGGGGAGTAACTACGAATAAGGCCGGTAATCATTATATAAACTTATCTGGGAATAGAAATAAAATAAATGTTACATTTTCTAATACATTTAATGGCTGAAGGTAACAACGCAAAGAACAAATAACATGCATATTTTTTGTATATTTGCCTTTGTGAATATTATTATTTTATTCCCCTAGCAAAAACCTTGTCGACGCCTGTGTTTGATAATATTCTATTTTATATAAATTAAATTTTTAATATGTGTTTACCTTAGATTATATTCCAATGTCTTCAGTATCTTTATACCTACATATATAACACGATTTGGAAATGTATAATATAATTAATTATAACCCAAACATTACCAAAAGTAAGGTTTAGTTTCTCTTTTCTACACTTTTATCTTGGTAAGGTAGTATTTGTTCCATAAAAATTACTTATCTGCTTTGTGGAATTTTACTTCAGAATTTGTCGTTTCGTGATAAATAGGTTAAGTTTCCTTATACGTCATTTTCAGTTTTCAATATAACCTCAAACAATATTTTAATTTTGAAAGTATTTAAGTTTACACGTGTGTTTGAAATTTACGTTATTTTATTTTGAAAATGTCTTTCTTTATTAAAAGCAAACAAATCAATGGCATCAAACGTGCTAAATTCTCGAATGACAAAAATAAAAAGCGAAAACCTGATAAAACTAAAAGAAAGTTTACCAAAAACGAAGAAGTAACTAGCAGTGAAGATGAAGAAATAGTTAATGATAAATTGTCAGACGGTTATTCTTCAGCAGAGGAAACAGCCCAGGAGAAAAGAGTAAGATTAGCCAAGATTTATTTGGAGGAAATTGAAAAGGAAGAAAAAGCGAGATTGGAAAATGAGGAAGTAGATGATAGTGTGTTATCTAAGAGACTAAAAGAAGATTATTTGAAAGAGACAGGAAAGTTAAGACTTAGTGTAGCTAGTAAATACAAAGGTGTTGACAGTAGCAATATCAAAACTTTAAAATGCAGACAACAAAGAGGCAGTATAACATGTTTGTGCATCTCTAATGATGATAAATATGTTTTTGTTGGTAGTAAAGATGCTGTGGTAGTGAAATATTGCCTTGCTGAGAACAAAAAACTTGGTATTATACCTTTTGTAAAACAACACGATCAGAATAATGTAGTTGGTCATCGAAAGAAAATATTAAGTTTAGCAATCTCAACTGACAGCAAATTCCTAGCTGTTGGTGATGAAACAAACGAAATTCATATTTGGGATCCAAACAGCTTGAAATTCATCAAAAAACTATGTGGTCATAAGAGTGCTATTACTGGTTTATGCTTCAGACGAGATACTCATACTTTGTATTCTTGTTCTAAAGATAGAACTGCAAAAGTTTGGAATCTGGATGAGATGAGTTATGTAGAAACACTTTTTGGACATCAAGACATTATAGCATCGATCGACACCTTGTACAAAGACAGGGTAGTAACAAGTGGGGGGAGGGATTTAAGAATTTGGAAAATCACAGAAGAAACACAGCTTATCTTCAATGGACACTCAGGTAACATTGACAACGTGAAGATGTTGAATGAAGAAAATTTCATTTCTTCTGGTGACGATGGACAAATTTGTGTGTGGAGTATGTTGAGGAAAAAACCTATTTGTGTCATAAACAATACACATGGCATAGATGAAACAAACAATCTGCCCTACTGGATTAGTGCTCTGACATGTTTGATGAATACTGATTTGGTTGCATCAGGTTCGAGAGATGGTAGTATAAAATTGTGGAAGTTAGAGAACAATTTTAAGACAGCAACCTTGTTGTTTGAAATACCAGTAAATGGATTTGTTAACTCTATGAGTTTTACATCAGATGGAAGTAAATTAGTTGTAGCTTTAAGTAAAGAACACAGATTTGGAAGGTGGACAACAGTTCCAGATGCAAAAAATTCTATAATGATATTTCCTTTAGAGAAAGTTTGACACTTCTATGTACATTTATTGTTGAAATTTGTATATAATTTATTATTTTTTAATAAATAACTGAAAAAAGCTCAACTTGCATATCATTTTAGCTGCCCTTTACCATTTTTAAGGTAGAAATCAGTGATCAAATGACATTTTTATGATCATCAGTAATTAATAGATCATACAGAGAGTGTGAGCTCTTTTATATGAAACCCTCTTATGGTAAACACATTATATCCAATAAAAATCAGTAATTCTCAAATATATAGGTAGGTTTGCATGAATTGTCATTTAAATTATCTATTTTCTGAATTGCTTTGCTTTTGATATAATTATCTGCAACAGCAACAGACTGTTCCGAAAAGGTTTAATAGGCAGACAAATATTGGAAAAACAATTGAAGACCTTAAGTGACAGTTATTTATGACATTACAATATTTGTAACTGATTGTATGGTCAAATTGTACAATAAACTTGTGTACCTACTAAAGGAAATAAACTTAATAAAATAGATAAAATTTAATAGGTATAACATCAACTTTTCTTAGTCTTATGATTCCTGTTGAAGGAGTCTTGCAGATAGAAAATTCATGTGTAACCAATCATCTTAAAAAATTACTCTGTAAAACATTGTGATTGCTATTTATAAACTTTTTATCTTCAATGGTTACCTATTGCAGGGGATACATCCAGAGAGTTTTAATAAATTAATTTTAAAAAAGAATTGACTTCAATTAATTCAAAAAGAAAACAGTTTTAAACACTATGAAATAATCTGACATTTAAATTAGAGATTTGTGAACTAAGTGTAGGTATACATTTTTCCAGATTTTATAGAAACTGATCTCTAAATTATAGAACAAAGTATGCATCTCTGAATCTACCTTAATAGAATCCAGTTCAAATCTGTAAAATTGAAATAGGTATTTCCTCTGGGAAATAAGTGGAGATTCAGTAAACTTTTTTTTGTGGAAAACAAATATGATATAGAAAATTATGTGGTACCATTTCATGATATTTCTTAACATAATGCACGTTAGTAAACACAGTTTTAGTTTTGCTTTGCAATGTTTTAGAAAGATACTTAATTATAGACCCATTTGCTTGATATCAAATCTTGCTAAAGTTTTTAATATATTAATTAGATCAACTGAATGTCTTAATTTATTTCAAATAAGCAATCTGGTTTTCTTAACCTGACATGAGTAAACATGTACTACAGAAATTTTGTTTGGTCAAGGCTTTAGACAATGCCAACCATAGGATATAGTTATATAAAACAAAAAAAAACAAGCACACCATTCTAATTTGGTGTAGGGTGCAATCTAACTTAAACCTCTGTATGTAAACAATGTATAGCCAACATTAAAGTCGTAAGATAAATCTAATTACAATTTTATCAACAATTGTGTCACCAGACTCCTAAATAGGAACAAAGTTAGGGTATTTGAGAGTAAAATAAATAATAGATGAAAATATTATTTCATTTTATTTTTTTGGACATATAATTTTAATAGTGTTTAAAACACATAACAATGGGACAAATACAAAACTTGATGCAAACATTACTTTTATTTTCCCAAATCAGAACATCTTACATTTCAAAATCTGTCATATTTAAATTTTATATTTACAACCTCAGTTGATTACTTGAAATATAACACAACCAACTCATGTTAATATGAATGTTTAAGCTTTCAATGTTGATTCTAAATCCCCAGATGCCAACATTTCTTTCACAATATCTAATCCTCCAATGAGTTCACCTTTCACATATAATTGTGGATATGTAGGCCAATCTGAGTATGTTTTGAGTCCTTGTCGGACTTCCTCATCACTCAGAATATCAAATGTTTCATATGAAACCCTAAAAAATATGAGTGAATTTTTAGAAAATCTTACAAATCAAGTAATATAATTTACCCTGTGTTATTTAAGATTTCAATTATTTGCCTACTAAAACCACAACGAGGTGTAACCCTATCACCTTTCATAAAAAGCATAACATTGGATTTATTGATGAGGCTTTTCAGTCGATCTTCTAATGAAATGCTTTTATCTCCACTACCAGATAAGTGTTTTCTCACTGTTTCTGTTATTTTGACAGCATCCACACCATTGATTGTATCTACAGCTTTACCAGATTTAAAGAAGACAACTGTTGGTACTGCAATAATTTTATATTTGAGTGAAACATCTGACAAATCCTCAGCTGGACAAGAATAGAATTTAGCTTGTGAAAAATCTTTTTGAGAAGCTAGAGTTTCTAAAAGTTCGTTAACTTGACTGCATTGCTCTACCCAGTTAGCTTGAAAATGTACAACAGACAAATTTGGACTCCTATAAAATCAAAATAATTTAAATTTTTGGAAAACTCAACATTTTTACATACTCACTGTACAGCTGCCTCGAAAGATTTTTCGTCCTTTAGTTCTGGTAACATATTTTATTCTAAGCACAATTCTAAGTTAATTATAAAATAATTGCTAAATGCCGCAAATATAGGTAGATACTCAGCAAAATGTCTTTCACAGTTTGAGGTTATTGTCATTGAATTGAAAGTCACAGACTTTTTTGTACTTTGACAAAACAGATGGATTTTTTTTGTTACTGAAGATCGCACGCCCTCTTATGGCACTTGCTGAAATATACTATTTTATATTTTTGTGAAGCGTAAGTTTAAAGTTCTACCTTCAACCTGAATTTGGTAAATAACTGTTGATTCGGAAACTTTGAAATATAAATTAAGGCGTATTATACACCATGCGATCTTGCGGTATGAAGAACTGGCAGACTATTTTATTTATGAAGTTGAACTGACCTACAATGGCTCAATGCTGATGGAAACAACCTAGTTTCATCTTGTTCTTAGAAAACTTTTACCTTTAGAACCTCATCAGCAGTAATTTTTTATTTAGCAACCCTATTCTACATGTTGTGGGGAAAATGTATTAAAAAAGTAAACATAGTTGAAGTAATTTTTTGATAGGCAACCCTACAGAAAGGTGTTCCTTGATTGATAGATACAATAGTATTTCAAATTAAAAATAGATGGACGTAGTACTTACAACCTTATGACATAAAAAAAAACAAAATAAAACTAAATGTAATTTTATTCAACTTTCAAATTTATTTACAGTTTTTTTGGAAGAATGTTGTACATAGTTTCATTGACATTCTTTTTGATGCAAATTTTATTGCTCCAATAGTACTCAATAAAAACAATTTAACTACCGCGTCAATCAAATATGCATCATTAACAACTGATATAAGTAACCAGATCCTAAACAACCTTCTCTACAATTTGATCACAGTTTTTGCAAGGATCTCAGTCCCAAATGAAACAAAACCTTACTAGTTAGACAATGTCTCAGTTTATCCTGTACAATTTGTAAATTTTACATCGATACGTCTAAATTACTGATACGAAAAACCAGACGGCGCCGCCTGGTTTCCAAGTTGCGAAGGATCTTCCATTGGCGGTAATTGCGGTTGGAACTGTTCCGCGGAAAGTCTCGTGAAAAGTATACCTACACCTTCTATTAAAGCTAAGAGAACACCGCCTATGAAAGCACTGCCAGCCATTGCGGGTAGGCCGTTTCTTGCTGCTAATATGCCACCTGTGGCTGCTCCACTGATGATGGAGTTCCAGGGATCTTCCTTCTTTCTGATATGAATTAGAGCACAATCGATCGTTGAAAACATTCCACCCCACATGGCAAAATTTCCAGCTATGATTGGGGACCTCTGTTTTATTGCTGTTATGCTGCCAATCTAGAAAACATTTATAAAGTAGGTTGAAATTTCTTTATTTTGTAGTATTATGCATCTATTATTGTATACAATTGTGGTGAATATAAATATACTCAATCCCCACAGACTTTGGGGATTCTGAGACATGAAATACAGATAACTTGGGGAAGTATTTTCCAAGAAGTAATAGACCACTGAATTGAAATTTGTGGGTGTATAACAAAACATAGGTGATTCTGCTTTTTTCGGATTTGGATCGCCTCATTTTTTCGAATTAGTTTATTTATATACCTAAACCGGCATACAAAGTTTTCCGACGTTTCGCCCACACTTATAAGGGGCTTTTTCAAGGATGAGAAAAACAAATGTTACTTACCTTGCGGCGACTCCATTCAATTAGTCTTTTTCTCACAAACACACTTTGAAACTAGTCTAATATGACTAATATAATGCCTAATAGGTATCTATTAGTCATTTACAACTTCTGTGTCAGTGTGAAGTTTCAAAGTGTGTGTGTAAAAGACTAAATGAATGGTGTCACTGCAAGGTAACTAACATTTGTTTTATCTCATGCTTGAAAAAGCCCCTTATAAGTGTGGGCACTTTGTTTGTATGCCAGTTTAGGTATATAAATACATTAATTCGACAAAAAAGACCAGGTCCAAATCAAGAAAAAGCAGAATCAGCTATGACTCTGGCTGCGAAAACCTATGTTCTCATATAAATAATTATGTTGGGCAAACACAGTAGTAATAAACTTAGTATTTTTTAATCAAATTTACTATCTTATGAGATAGTATTTATGTTTTACCAAAACAATATTAATATTCCAGAGGAAAGGAAAGCATAACACCTTTGATGTGAGCAAAAGGATAAAACTTTTCAAAAATTAATGAGCTGATATAAATGATGATAATTGCTGTCTTTTTAATAACAAAAATTACATCTGAACGGCGGACAAATTTTATAGAAAATATGAAAAGTTTTTAACACATTTTAAAGAAATTGGGGGTGCTTTTTCAATATTGTGTTTTTATTGTATACATTTTATATCCAATTAAATAGTTTTCTTATATAAATTAGGACTATCACAGGTAAATTTTAAACTTGTATTAAATATCATTATGTATTTTATTAACTACTAACACTTGCCTAAATAAAATATAAATTCAGTATCAAAGAACAATTATTTATTTAAAATCAATTGATGGCCACTGCACAATCCTACTAAAATTGGCACTCAATGAGATCTCAACTATTTAACAACCCAAAATTCAATAGATTACCAAATACACTCAAAAAATGGATTACAGCAAATGTATAAGTTGTTAAATATAAGATTTTGTAATTAATGAAACTATCTTCTGTGCAATTTCAATCATTTTAAGAATATTTCATAAGTAAGAAAAGATACAACATAAAAGATTCAAGTTTATTGCTTATTAGTTTTAATATTAAATTTAGATTTTAAATTATATGACTTCTATTTTTTTTACACCATTTTTCTTTTTTGTAGTTATTTTTAAGTTAGCTATTAAGTAGAGTACCAGTTGTACACACAGGTAACCAGTTTGCCTCTGTAGAAACATTTACATGTAAATGATTTACTGTAAATGTATTTTCTGGTAATAAATAAATAAATGGTGTTCATACTAGTCTTAGCTTATGTTTTTGTGAAATATCAACAAAAATTGAGCATCAGAGCTTTCCAAGGGATGATAAAGTATTTATATTTACAATATTTTGTACAATAACTCAAGTGTTTCAGATTGGGCTGATAAACTTACAAATCTTTTATTGATTCCTGATGGTGCATTACGAAATCCTTTAATGCTCTGAAAAACACCCCCTCCAATCAATCCCATTGTAAAGGCACCTCCGCAGTCGTCTACTATTCTCCAAGGGCATGGCTCTCTTGTATATTCCTCCATCGTTCAAACTTGTGTAAAATTTTGTAACTCTAACCTAAAAAATTATTGTCAGGGTAAATCTCGGATTTCCTAACAATGTGTGTAAAAACCTTTAAACTTACTGTACTTAATTCGATGATGACTGCGTTGCTTGTAATGAGGAATTATTGAGTATTTTGATGAATTCTTGACATTTTAAACACTACTCATACTTGCGGAAGGGTAAAGGGACTGTTCTGTCATTCAAAATGTGGACTGCAGCAAGGCCAAATTTGTCAAACTATTTTTCGATATTATGTTATTATAAATGAATGTATCTAATTATTTAGATATATTTTATATTATTGGCCCTTTTATGTTTAAATATTTTGCGTGATTGTCAACTAAAATTTTTTTATTGATTTTCACGAAAATTAAACGTTTCCTGTTTCCACAATCCAATCGTCCACAGAACACAAAATGGTAAAACACCAATCCATTTTATTTCTTATAATGCTTGTAAATGCTATTCCTTATAAGCAGTTTGGATTCTAATCATTGCATAATTAGACATAATCTTTAAAAGCTTAAACCTAAATTTTAAAACCTAAAATAATTTTTTAAATATTGACACTTCGAACCTGTCAGCTCAGAATTTATTGTATGATCTGTGATCAGAATGTGTCATTCAGAATATTTTTGAAGGCGCGAAATTTAAATTGAATAGGTACTTGAACGCAGTTTTATTTACAAATTTCTAAAAATAAATGATCTAGATTTGCCCTTACGTCTAAAAATATGCCTCTTTTATTAAATCTTATGACCAAACTGCCACGTTTTCAACTTGATACCTTAAAATGGCTCAACAACTACAGGTAAAAATTATATTGATTATGCAACATATACCTAGAAAGTAATTATTAATATTTATTGTAGAGTGATAGTGTAGAATTTCTGAAAAAGAAAATCGAAGAGCAGGAAAATAAACTAAAAGTGAGTTTGCCACATTTTTAATTCCTTATGTAGGTTAGACTTACGTGTGTTGGTGGATTAAGTAAATTTAAATATACAGGGTGATTTTGAAATGTGAATTCGACAAACTGTAGTTACTGAAGATATATGTGGGTTAAGTTACCTTAATCTAAAATGAATATTAGTCGTCACAGACACAATTATGTCTTTTCTTACTATGAAAGAGCTATTTTAAGTTTAGCTTTAAATTTACTGGGTAAGGTTTTATGGTCTGATGTCTAGAGGGCATGATGACGTACTTATGGCAAATAATAACCTCTCATATATTTCTTGTGCCATCCCTGTATACAATAATTGATTGATCAAATAACTGATTTTTTTCATGGTTTACTACAAAAAGAATCATATGTTTTATTTCAGAATGGGTTGAACAAAAATGATAATAAAAAAATAATAATTTACTACAAGGATTGCTCAAAATGACCACATCCTTCCCAAATTATATTTTTATGAAATATTGTATACCTACACTCTTTATATATTGTATTTTGAGGTAATTCACCCTAATAGAAGACCCTGAAAGGATTTTTTCACTGATATATTTCTCAAATATATTTACCTACGTATGCTAGTAAAAAAATATTTTGGAAAATTTTATGAAACTTTACCGTAATATTTTATGATATACACATTTCATTTTTTTGTAGTGGACATAGGTTCATCTTAGTGAAATATTTTAAAATATTTTGGAATTAAGTTGAACTACTGCAAAATGTTTCTGTGATATCTTTCTGAAATGTTATTCATTGTTATGAAATATTTTTGCCATAAATTTCGTAAAAATATTTTCAAAAATGTTTGATTTGACCGTATGGGTAACTGTTTTGCAACAAATTGAAAATATTTGGCTATTCAATCCAGATGATAACTCAACAGATCCAGTGAAATTTTGCCTTATTATAGAATATTTGTGTTTGATGTCATGTTTGTAGAATCAAAACAAAAAATACTGAATACTGAATACTTTGGTCTGAATTGTGTGTTTTTATTAAAAGCTGTAGCTAAACGCCTTTAACAGAAAAAAATTAATCTTTGCAGGGAAAAGATGCGGAAATCGAAGAGTACAAAAAACGTATCAACCAATTGGAATCGATCGCTACTCAGGTGGAAAGTTTAAAGAATCAGCGCGTAAAAGATGCCGAAGAGGTGAACGGCCTTAAAACTGAATCCGAGCAAACACTCACAAAAGCCAAAGGCGTGATTTTCGAAAAAGTGAAGATAATCAAGAACCAAGAACTGCAAATAGAAGCTTATTCACAACAGATTGAATCTCTCAAAGATGTAGTTAGAATCACCAAAGATTTACTAGAAATTCGTAATCTCGAAGTAAAACAACTCGAAAATAAAATCAATTGTATGGAAGAAAAAGTGAAGGCTGAGAAAGAAAGGCAAGACCTGATACACAAGAAACTTGAAACTATGATAAGACACAATGCCGA
The DNA here is from genome assembly GCA_034190945.1 of Octodonta nipae. Lineage (NCBI taxonomy): Eukaryota > Metazoa > Arthropoda > Insecta > Coleoptera > Chrysomelidae > Octodonta > Octodonta nipae. The sequence goes on from CM067218.1 coordinate 153,796,653, forward strand.
GCTGAAGAGGGAATATGAAGCACAGTTGTGTCTTTTCAATGCACTGAGGGAAAGATATAGTGAACGAGAACTAGCTAAAGGAGTTGTTGATGATATGAGAAGAGATGTTGATGCCGAAAGAGAGAGGCTTGCTCAAGCGTTGAGTAACGCTTCCAATACTGCACCAGCACCTAATGTTGAAAATGGTCAAAGTGGAGCACCACAGGAGAATAAAGAATCAGCACCTCAGGAGAATAAAGGATCAGCACCCCAGGAGGGTCAAGAATCAGTACCTCAGGAGGTTAAAGAATCAGCACCAGAGGAGAATAAAGAATCCGAAGGACCATCTACGACAGGCTAGTAAATTGACTGAAGATAGATAAGACGAAACAACTTTGTTTAATGCATTAATCAGAATATTTGCTCAGAATGAAATATAAAAATGATATAAATGAAACTAAAAATAAAGTTTTTTTATTTCTTTATCTTAAATTTTAGATACTTTTATTAGGATAGTTGAAAAATTGCAAATATAACGTTTTTTAGCGTTTTTTAGGTTTTCATTCCGATTTTGATTTATGCAGAGTTGTAACGAGGGAGTTAAATATTTCCAACCAAATGGGGTTTACTCGTGAAAAAATGTCCGGCTTTACTTTTTCTCCTTAGCTAGGGATTTAGGGTTTCATATTTTTGTTTATTCTTTGTTAAGTAAAGGTTTTAAACTTGAGTTGTTTCTAATATTCTTCCGTATGTTGGTTCCTATTCCAGGAAGATTTTGTTGTTCCATCTGCAGACAATAATTCAGAGACTTCTTTTGAAAGGTAAGATCATGTATGGCTAGAGCGTATTTTGATCTCGTATTTCAGAGTGGTGATTTGGTACTCAATTTAGTCGATTAGAAGGGTAAGCATGGATACAGACCTCTGGTATCAAAGAAAAACTTTCTTGACACAGTCAGTTTTCCTTTGTCTATTATCCCCGTATACGGCAAAACTTTTTCTTTGCATTTAACAAAATAACTACAATTTACAACACAATTCGTTTTAGGTTAACTTTATACCAATTTTTTCCTAAACGCAAATATCAAACAGGTTTTACTTTGATCTACACTGCACAGCTCAATTCCTATTGCGATAATGACCGCTTACTCCACCTAGTGGATTTTTTACGAACTAATTAATATTGAATTCAATTACATAAAATAATAAGTAGAACTGATTGAGAAAATCGAGTTTATATTTAGAATCTCACCATCTTTGCATTTTACCGGAAGTACTAAATGAAAATTACAGGCGTAAATTCTTGATTTTTTCTTTATACCCATAGTATATTTCAATTGTTTTTCAACAGGTGATCTAATAATATAGATTCAGGCCTAATAACACTAATTTCAGTTAAACATTTTCACATTTCAAATCTTTTGCAGTTTTAACATACTCTGGATTAAAACCTGAAATATTCACATAATATACAGCCAAGATAAATTTTCATGGGTACAAGTACTATAATTATACTCAGAGGGAGGGGCGGGTAACAGGGTATGTAACACTTGCACCTTTGTATGATCTGTGCCCTCTTTTCCACAATACATTTTTAGATTTTTTTAAGTAAAACATTCTAATGAACACCTTATTCAAGTGTTCATTAGAACTAGAAAATTATGTTAAAAATATCAAAATTCTGACAACTTAAGAGAAGTTTGCCCAATTTCTCACTTGTTTCTGTTAATTGAAATATAATTAGGGTCATCTATTCTTTTGTTGCTCCAAGACTTCCACAGATTTAAATCTGGCATGGTTGTACCCCACAAAATGTTCCTTCTGAATTATCAATTTGAAAAAAATAATAATAATTTGTACATCATTTGCCAGTTTATTAATGGATAATGAAATAAGACACTTTATAAAAATATAACGCATTTATTAACATATTGCTATAGAATATACAATAAGACGAACAACTAAATACATTTTCCCTACAACCATCTTAAGAGGACAAATAAAAGTAGGTAAAATAGGTATTTTGCAGATTTTGAGATTATTTAGACAGAATTAATACTGCCGGATTATGTGATCCGCTATTATGTCGTCAAAATTTGCTAAATAAGTACTTCAGTACTAATAATATGTGGTATAGTACCAAAGCGTATGTTTTTTGTTTTTAGAATTTTATTGTTTTGTGTTATTCAGGGTGAGCCAAAAATGTAGAAACCTTTGAATAACTCTTCAGGAATATTAAAAAAACGAAGATAAATACAATAGTTTTAGTATTGGCTATCTAAGGGTGACCATGACCTTGACAGTTATATCGAGGTCAAATGAATTTTCTCAAATGAGAACCCTCATTTTTTATTCCGGTTTCGGAGGGAGTGGAAAATTTTACGTCCAGAATGACCTTTAGCATTACCTCGTTCATGACCTTCGCCGCTACCAAGGTCAAATGCCTTTTAAACAAACGAGAACTCTTATTTTTACCAAAATCGGTAGCGGGGGCTTTTTGAGGTCTCTGATTCCGAATCTGAGGTGTGATTTACAAAATTCAAAAATAAGGTGGCGGACGAAAATTTGAAAAATAAAGATTTTCACCAAAACCGGATACCTTGTCGGTCGTCGTCAAGGTAATTTTCTTAAGTAAAATTCATAATGAAAAATGGGAGTTCTCGTATGATAAAACGGCATTTGACCTTGATAGCGGTCTAGGTCATGAACGAGGTCATGGTTAAGGTCATTCATTTTTGTCCAATTTTTGCTGTTAAAATCAAATCTTTAATTTACTTTTGTTGTAGAGAAATCGCATGCGGTCTCTAGAAATATTACTAAAGGTCGTCTGTGTTGGTATGTTTTTGATTAGATTGTATTATAGAAAATTATATCTGACAAACTTTGATTTAAAATAAAACTTTGTTTAACCTGTTTGTTATTAAATTTTAGACTGATCTAAAAATCTCAAAATTCTCAAATTCGAATATAAAAGGAACAAAGATTTAAGACTTAACATTTCAGAAATCTTAGCAGATGGTATAGAAAAATATTGTAGAAAGTCTACATCAAATTTTATTGTACCTCTTGTTGATTTGAACTTTTTAACTGGGTCTAGGCGAAATATAACTATAAAACTGCTTTCAATTAGCCATCCTTTTTTAAATTCATTAGGATTTCCCTAAGCGGAGTGTGTTATCTAACATGTTCGAATACTGATTACATTTTACGAGAAAATTTGGTTACAATTAAAAGACACTTATCAACAACATAATCATTAGAACCTTTTATATGAATAAGTCAATATAGTCAGATACTTAGTTATAAAAAACGTAGAAAATAACTTACTTAAGATAAAACGTCAACATAATTAATTATCTGGATTGGTCTGTACAAATGTTTGAATTGTATTAAATAAAAGACAAACCATGTAGCAAATCATCTAATCATAGGGCATCTAGAAACTGGTTTACTGCTTAATACTAAATAGACACTTCTTTGTGGGACCTTTGATGTGTCACAGATGTATAAACACTAAGTTTTGTACCCTAACACAAAATCCACGTTTCAACAGCGCAGCTCTCATCATTATGGACTAAAGCAAAACTGAAAATATTTACAATTATGCCTGAATATATAAAACTTAAAAACTATGGGTAAATTAGTGGGAAAAACCCAACATGATAATTCACTAATACCTGTAAATTTTCATTTTGCAATTTACATCAATAAATATAAAGCCATTGATAACGAAGTCAGAATAGACTTTGAAACGTTTGGTTTTCCATCAATATACGTCGTTTTATTTCGATTGTGGTGTTATTGCCCAAAAAAAAAAACATATAAATAAATAAATTATGCTTTCGTACCAGTCCAATTCCTTACAATTATTGACTTGTCTAACTAATCGTAACGAATTTAAATCTACAGAGTGACTATTTTCCAAAACATGATATGCTACATTACGTTTATCAGATCTCACGTATTTTAAATGTGCAAAATGTTCTTTAAATCGGGTTTTAATAGAGAGAAACAAGAATACAAGTTTATCTCTGTCCCATATAATCATTATATTAAGGGCTTTAAAATAATTTTTAGAGAACTTGGTATAACGGTAGTATATAGAACAATGAAAACTTTACAAAAACTATATGCAATCCCAAAGATAAACTTAACGATTTCGAAAAGTCGGGAATATATGAGATCAAATGTAATGACGGATCTGAAATATTAGGCTCAAACACGTAGATCTATTAGAACCCGGTTTAAAGAATATTTTGCACAGATAAAATACGGTAGATTTGATAAATCTAGTGTTTTGGATAATAGTCACTCTACAGATTTCAATTCGTTACGATTAGTTAGGCAAGTCAATAATTGTAAGAAATTGGACTCGTACGAAACCATAATGTTATATAAAAATAATAACCTTATGAATTCCGACAAAGGTCCAATACCAAATAGCCCATTGTATAATTTATTACATAAGTATCTGTAGAAATTTGGTATCTTAAGAACTTAAGTATTTAATAACTCAATTACCATATTTTGTTGAAGGGTCAGGTACTTAGGGATTAGTGAATTAGCATGTTGGGTTTCCCTCCCTAATTTACCCGTAGTTTTTAAGTTTTATATATTCAGGCATAATTGTAAATATTTTCAATTTTGGTTTACTGCATGATGATGCCAGAAAAAATAAAAATTTGTTGTCAGGTACCAAAAATTGTGTTTGTACATATAAGAACTGATTTAGAAGAATCAGTAAAAGTTGAATGTTGCTTTGATAAACTGTGTTGAGGATTATGATTATTAAAGAACATGAAAGTTTTAAAGAGAGGCGCCATGCAGGCAGACCATCTTCTCCAACCATTGAAAACCCTGTAGGTAAGGTTTTTAAGATTAAATTTTAGAATTGTGCCTTTTTTCATAGTTTCGTTGCCATCGACAAAGGGGTCTGACCTAGACGTTTGGAAATATACAGTAATTTTGTATATTGTGTGTGTATAAACATTAAACATATTTGGAATGATAGAAATCCTCGTACAGCCAAAACGAAACTTTCTACTGCTGATTTCACGCTGATTGTGCAAAACCTATTTACTTAACCACTTTCCACAACAAAGTGGTCATCCCTGGTCACCGCGCAGCCCTGAACTGAATCCATTTCTTCTTCTTCTTTCTATAGCGACAATGAAATCCATTGTTTACAGACATTATAGTAATACAAGAAAAGTATTATTCAGAAATATTAGAGTAGCTGGAAATGAAATTAGGAAATAATGGAGTTATTTTTCCCTGTTAGACAGAATCTAGGTATGTAAACGTTTGTTCGTTTTGTTTGATTTGCAAGGGAACAGAACCATGGGATGGAACTGAATTGTTTCTCACCGAAAACGCCAGCACAACAGACAGGGCGCTAGAATTTTGCCTGCCAGACTGAAAATAAGTTGAAGTAACGTTGAAGAATCGACCTAATCGGTACGAGGAAAATTTGTAATGTTAACGGAATCATTATTCATCACTTTCGGCCTGCACTTGGTGGAACAAAGGAAACGATATTTAGCTAGTTCAAATATAATAGAAGTTTGTGCAGCATCATTTAAAAGTTAAGTTTTGTTACTAAATAGGTATGTGGTAGCTTGAAATATGTAAGAAATTTACACAATATAAAACATATTCAAATAAAAACAGACTTATATAATCTTATCCCATTCTTTAAAAATAATCATCTGCGTTATCCTCAAATTCCGGTCCCTCTAAATGGAGTTTAACTGCCTCTTTTTGTTGTAAAATAATCATAAAAATTCGAATGTACCATTTTCAAACAATATTTAATTATAAAAATTCAAAGTTACGCCTATGATAACAACCTTGCCACCATCTTTGTATTAGCATTAAACAAAGAGGGAGAGTTTTACGAATGAAATATTTTGTCTACGATGATAAACTATTCCATTCCTAAATTTATGAATGAAAGGTAGTTTCAGAGGTTTTGCACTAATTCAACAGTGACGTAGGGGTTAATAATGATATGAAATGTTAATAAATCAAATAATTTCATAGTACTTGAAATTGTATGTATTACTATTTTTGTGTCGAAAGAACGAAATAATAAGTAGTTAATATGCTTGCAAATGAATATTACATATATATCTTAGATTCTAATAATTTTACCTATAAAAAAATTTAAAGTTTTATATTTTAAGACAAGAACGTGGAATGCCGTATGTTACGCCTATGGTCAGAAACGCACACCTGCATTTTTAACCCAGAATTTGGAGACAGTTTTTATGGGATTTTGAAGGTTGTGACCTATATAGTAAAAAGCGTGGGTGTATAGTAAATTTTTCTAGGAAATCAATTCATTCGAAAGAAATACGCTCCTACTTTCAATAGAAGATATATCCTCAGTGACGTGTAGAAAAAAAAAAAAACTTATATTTACTGAATGAAAAAATTGGTTTTTAAAAAGAATGTTTTAAAATTTATTTCAAAACTAGTGTAAAATATTTTATATTATTAGTGTGTTTCTAAATATTAAAATTGTACATATTGTTACGAAATTTACCTAAGTCGGCGCCCTAGTTTTATTCTAATACGACATCGATCGCCGGGAGGACAGACAAAATCTGGAAATAACTCGGCAACTGTAGAATTGACACTCGATTGTACGAGAGAATTCGCTGCTGATTTCAAAAGGAGCGTCCCATCATCGCAGCAGTTAGTTGGTGCGGCGAAGAGCTTATGTTGTATTATATTTGTGATATTCGAATCAGCTGTTGTGTATATTTGATGTAAATAAAAGTTTCTAGAAAGTGAAAGTGACTATTACTTTTTAAATTTTAATTAGTTGAACCGACGGAGTTTATAACAAATTTGGTGATCAGAAGTAAAGGATTAAGTGAAGTTAAAATCGCAATTTGATTTATGGAAACCCGAAGTATGGAAAAAGAAAAAAATGGACGAGACTACAAAAACATATATTCAAACAGATTACCGATGGACTAGATGAAAAACTTACCCAGATTCTGGAAAAACTTGACAAGAAGGAGAAACAACATCAAAAAGAAATCCAGAAAAGGTTAGTGAAATCTTTTGATGAAAAACGTAAAATTGAATTAGAGAACCTGGTAACTAATATAGATGATAAACAAAATCTCGTTTCCACGATGGAAGAAAAACAACAAAATTTATTGCAAGGATTATTCTCGAAATTTGAAGAAAAAACAAGAACATATTAAATTAAAACGACAAAATGATTTTAAAGTAACTGAAGAGAACAGACAACTGCAATTTGAACAATTAATGCAAATAGTATCGCAAGTTAATGACGTCACCAAGAAAGACAGCTATCCACTACCCCGAATTGATGACACTCTGACCACACTAGCAGGCTCCCGTTGGTTCTCCACACTAGACCTAAAGAGTGGATATTGGCAGGTTGGTCTACACGAAAACGACAGAGAGAAGACAGCGTTCTCCACTAGTAAAGGGCTGTTTCAGTTCACGGTCATGCCCTTTGGGTTAAGTATTGCTCCCGCAACATTCGAGAGGCTATTGGAGTATGTCTGGAGCGGGTTAACATGGAGGACTTGCTTAGTATACCTCGACGACATTCTGGTCATGGATCAGACATTCGATGACCATCTGAGGAACCTGGGCGAAATATTCTCCAGAATTAATAACGCCAACCTGAGACTCAACCCAAAGAAGTGTTCCTTGTTCCAAAAAGAAGTAGAGTTTTTGGGCCACGTCGTTTCCGAGTCAGGAATTCGCACCAACGAGGACAAGATAGAACCATCCGTGATTGGCCAGTCCCGAGAGACAAGCATGAATTGCGAAGCTTCTTGGGCCTCTGTTCCTACTACAGGCGATTTGTTGAGGTATTTGCCACCATTGTCGCGCCTCTACATCGGCAGACCACTGAGAAAGAGACCTTCCGTTGGAATCAGAATTGCGAAACATCATTCAGGCGACTGAAGGCAGCACTATGTTCCAGCCCAATCCTAGCCTTTACTACACAGTCCGACAAGTTCATTTTAGACACCGACGGTGATCGAGTACTACAACGGTGGATTCTCGAAACCGGAAAGAAATTATTGCGTCACCAGAAAAGAACTTCTTGTAATAATAAGGGCTGTAGACTATTTCCACAAATACCTCTATGGTCGTCATTTCTTAATCCGAATAGCTCCCCTCAAAAGGCTGCTGGACATGAAGACACCGGAAGGACAACTGGCCAGGTGGATGGAGAACTTAAAGCAATACGATTTCAAGGTGGAACACCGTGCCGGCCGTTTGCACAATAATGTCGATGCCCTATCCAGAAGACCCTGTAGAGCAGAAAGCGGACATTGTCTGAAGACGGAACAGCGAGAGGGTATCTCCGTCAGGAAGATCCGAGTGCAGGCCAATGAAGACTGGACAACGGAACAGTGCATCCAGGACCAAATGGCTGATCCAGATATCGAACTAATCTTGGCACTCAAAACGAGACAGGCACCCAGGCCACGACGGGACGAGGTAGCTAGATACTCGGGCGTGTTGAAATCGTTGTGGGCCCAATGGGACTCTCTAAGAGTAGAGAATGGAATGCTTTTGGGAAAGCACTTGTAGTTCCTAAGAAAAAGGTACCAGCCATCGCCCGAAGTACATGATGAATGATGAACAAAACCCTAGACAAAGTTCGCCAGCGATATTATTGGGTAAATTACTTCAAAGACGTCAGAGCTTGGTGCCGGAAATGTGACACCTATGCAGCCAGTAAGGGCCCGAAGAATGCAGCAGTACTTTTGTTTGCTATAACTAAACACACTGTGTATAAACGCACCAAATACCAGTTTAGAGTTTGACATATGTTGTCACTGAATTTTCTATTAGGCCGGGAATGTGACAACCAAAAGCACCGTCTTCGCAAAATGGAATTTTTTTTATTTAAATAGGTATTTGCCTGGTATACAAACAAAACAAGCTTGGTACTCATTGATTTTAGGAGCCGAAATTACCATGGTTTACTACCTATATGCTTGACATGTACATAGAAAATTTTCAAATTCGCGATTAAAATTTCCAGTGCCTAAAATTCCCGCACTCTTACGTTGGAATTAAATTATTTATGAGGAAATGTCCGTGATGTCATTTCCGTGAAATTCTTGATAAGAATTTTGGATTTTTCCGCGATTTTCTGCAAAACTGCAAGTTGCACGTCGCAAGAAAGTATATGAGATCACCTAGGGATCTTCCTTAGTAGGTTAAACGTTACAAAACTATACACATCCATAAGGAGTTTTCGAAAAATCGACCAATATGTTAGGCATATACCTAACCTAACCTAACCAATATGTTAGGCATATTGGTCGATTTCCATGCACGCATGTGTTCTTTCACAAATTTAATCACTTTACCGATAGAATTCTGTTCCAAAATTTGAAGTTTCACCAATCCGGATATATACTCTATTAAACAAGAGCATATTCATTCAAAACGGTTCACCACAGGAGAAGAAATCAGGTAACATTCATACATACAAAAAAAAGAACACAAAAAAAGTGACGAATTGATAACCTCCTCCTTTTTTGAAGTCAGTTAAAAACAAAAATATGTGAAAAAGACGTACGCAAAAATGACGACAGCGCCCTCTACATTACTCGGCAAAATGCCGAACAATGTACATGCGTAAAAAATTTCAGCTTTATCGCCATTAAAAAAAATTGTCATCTTTATAAGGCGATATAATTTTTTGTACAAGTGCTGTAAGTGAATTGTGTCCCATTACTTTTCAGACACCCTGTATAAATATGACAAATTCCTTATTTCTCTGAATATCAAATTATATTTTTTATACTTTTAAAATGAACAATGCATTATGTAATTGTTAATTGTTGTCAGTATACACTTTGAAAATTATTTTGTTTACTTCGATATCTTTCTATCTTATTATTTTTTGCCCTGCTTTGTTACATCGTTTGTCCTTGATATTTTCCTATTTCCGTTATAAATCGATGAGAATCAAAAATTATACATAACTACAGAGTGATTATAATAAACAACAACGTATAACAATAGTTGGCTGACGTGGAATTTTTTTCTTTATGGCCCATTGTATTGAATTCCTACCTAAATGTTCCGCACACCAAACGATAAAAAGTATGGTTTCCCGATAGAAAAAAATGTTGTGCAATTTAATGAAATTTTCCTAGTGGCAGTGTACGTTACGCTGGTCGTGAAGATATGTTTGGCGAATCGTCAGACGATTACTTCCATTTTGTTCCCTTTTCGAAAAACACGTAACTGTCCCGGCTGCACTTCCGGCAGACCGCACTTGAACGTGAACGTCACCGTTTGCGAGCCGAAGTTTGCTTCGAATCTGAAAATGAAATCAAAAATATAGGTTTAGCAAATTTTTCGTCAGATATTATGTTAAATCCTTGCACATGTCGCATACACAGAGAATTAAAATTGGATTTTAAACATGGGCGTAACCACGAAGGAGTATCACAAAAAACTTGCCATTCAGAGGCCCAAATTATGGGTAAATCTATGAAACATACTAATGTACAAATACTCACTGACAAAGAAATCGCAACAATATATATATATGTCGGAGATAACGAAATAGTTTCTCAAGTGGTAAAGGTCTACAGACTATATAGTTTATATTATCAGTAACAGGATATTTGTTTCTTTTGTACTTTTGTTTACGATTTTTATGTTTATTATATTCTATTACAAGTTTGTCAGCTTGGGATCGTGGGTGATTCACAATCACTTGACGTGGTGCCAGTTACGCGATAGCGGGTAGAAAAACAATGTATATGCATCAGGTGTTACGCAAGATGTTTTTATGAGTTTTTGGCAAGACTCATATCGAGAGGAACGGAGGTCAGTTCGGTTCGAACTTCGAGCGCGGTACGACCGTAGAAGGCTATCGAGTAACTGGGAACTCGTCGCGGTTCCGAGTAGACTACTTTGTGTACCAATTTAGATTAATAATATCATATCGCTACGCCGATCGGACTTATTTTAAGTGGCACCCGAGATAAATTGATCATAAACATTATCTATTGTTTGTATAGTTTGAAACTCCAGTGGTGAATCATTATGGTGCCTTCGGTCAATTTAGTGTGATTATTATTTGTCGAATTTGTCCAGCCCACATTTATTCCTTTCGGATAAACCCGACATATAAATATATATACTTATATGTTTTAGGTGGTTTCCGGGAATTCATCCGCGTAGTTGATAACTGATCCCTGCCGGGATCGATGGTAAAATGACGACGTTTCGGCAGAGTCACATCTGCCCTCTTCAGGTCAGTTCGCATAATTCACGTAGCTTTCTGCTTTCGCTTCTAGTTACTCGAATACTAAGATTTTCAGAAGCGCTCGCGCTGTTATATAGTCGCGGCTCGGCGCCTATTGGTTGGCACCGTGAACGGCTGCGTGTGATTGGCCCTTGGCGCTCAGTGGGCACGCCTCCCGCCTGCTGATTTGTTATTTCCGGTTGAGTTGTTATTGGACGGGTCCGGGCCGGTACGGTGTTTAATAGAATTTTCAAAAAATTCGATAAGTTCTGAATTTCATTGCCTGTGTTTAGACTGTGAGGCCTCTTCGCTATTTCAATTGCCTCTCTTACGAGTCTTGATTTCGGGTGTTCTATATTTGCCAGTACTCTGGTGTTCTCAAAGTCTATTCGGTGTGACATCGTGGTGGCGTGTTCCGCAATGGATATTGTTCTTTCCTGCTTTCTTACAGCGTTCTGGTGTTCATCACGTCTAGCTTTAATTCTTCTATTACTTTGCCCCACATAGATTTTATGACAGTCTGCACATGGAATCTCGTACACTCCCTGTTGTTCTAAAGGGATCCTCGTCTTCGGAGTCCTCAACACCGTGCTTATTTTTCTGTCTGTATTGAAAATAGTATCGATATTGTGTCTCCGTCGAATTCTTGCAATACTGTCCGTGGTCCCCTTGACATACGGTAAATTAGCCTTGGTTATTGGTGTCTCATGCTCCTCGTCTGTTTGTCTCGGTTTTGACTTTAGGGCTCTTTGTATATTTCGGTCTGTAAATCCGTTTTGTCTCAGAGCTGTTTTTAAACTGTCCATTTCCTGTTTGATGTTATTCTGGTCAGCTAGTCTTTGTGATCTGGTTACTAAAGTCTTGACAACGGCTTGTAGTTGGGCTGGGTGGTGATGAGAATTAGCATGAAGGTATCTGTTGGTGTGAGTTGCTTTCCTATATACTGTATGGCCAAGGGTTCCATCTTCCTTCTTATTTATGAGAACATCAAGGAATGGCAATTGATTGTTGGCTTCAACCTCCATGGTAAATTTTATTTTCTGATGGATGCCATTAAGGTGGCCTAAAAAAGTATTGAGGTGTTGCCTCCCTTGAGGCCAAATACCAAATGTATCATCCACATATCGCAACCATAAACTGGGTTTAAGAGTTGTTGTTCTTAGTGCCGGGTTAGAACAGCACCACGGTATCCATCGTCTGTCGTATGAGGTGACTAAAAGGGCAGCCGTCCGCTGACATACTATCTAGCTTTCCTTCCTTCTCCACAACCCGCACGGGATGGTCTGGTTTAAATGGTTTAAATCATTTCATCTGGGAAGTGACAGCCCCACGGGTCCGAGTTACCTGGGTCACCAGGGTCAATTGGTGACACCATCCATGAAAATGGAGCTAAGGTTCCCCAGCTGCACGAACTGAATTTTTATGGTATATGATATAACATTGCACCATATTCAGTTTTTCTTCGTTAGAATATTCCATTTTATCACGAAAACTTGTCAATATCGACTGTCAGTTCAGCACTACTAATGGAATTACTCTCAAATGAGGAAACGTCAAAGTGAAAACAATCATTTTCATGGCTACCTACGTTAAAAGTGAAAATAAAAGAGAAAAGCATCCATAACTCCGTTATTTTTATGAATAACTATATCGAGTATTATATCGTTGAAAAGCTCTAAAAATGTCCGATTTTTTGAGGTCATAGCCAACTATGGTTTCCATTCAGAAAATGATAAGTTTGTGTCATATCTCGAAACCGAGAGCTGTCATGCAAACGAGGACATGAGAATCATATTCGGGATACAATTCCCTTAAATTTTGATATTTAAACTTTTTTTATAAAATCAAAAACAAAGGAGCTAGAGGGATTTGACTAAATCGACAGAATTTTGTTTTTTTCAAAATATCTAGTAAGCCATGAGTTTTTACAAAAATCCGAAATTGTCATTAAATTGGGCCAGTAAAACTGCAAATCTTTCCCAATTTAACCATTGCTCTATCTCCTCTAGTTTCCGAGATCCCCATACTGATCATCAAAACAAATAGTTTACTGTTAGGTATAAATTGGAGAACATTGTAATTTAGATTTAGTTTGGTTGACTCCTTGATGATGACGACTTACGACTTGTTGAAACGGGGTTGAGTGTTTACATAAAGATTTGGTGTTAAGGTGCAAACTGTGTTTTTACATTTGTGACACACCAAAGGTTCCACAGCATTTCCATTACAGAGGAAGTTTATAAAATTTTTTACAGGCAGATTTTTACGCCAAAATTCTCTGTGTATCCTACAAAATTCGAAATGTCGAAAAAATAAACAACAACACTTACTCAGTTGTGATGTTAACTTCAGGGGGTTTTCCGGTAGCGTTTTGTACAACAAGAAACAGCTTGGTGACAATTTCTATCACATGACCAGTTTGAAATACGAAATCGCCTTTCTTCTTGCTAAGATCGCTCTGAAACAGGCAGCCTGTTTGGTCAGAAGTTGTACTACAAGTTTCAGGATTCGCTAGCGATGACTGCGGGAATAAAAAACAATTCTATTTACAGCACTAGCAATCTACATCAGCAATTAAGTTATAACTAAGGATTACTTAAATATCATTTTAGATTATATTGCTTAAACGTGTTATATACAATAATATAGGAGGCCTCCAATCTATACCTTATAAACTGAAATGGTCTCAAAATATACATAAAAGTTATAGCGAGCTAAAACATGGCCAAAAGAAAGTGTAACTGAAAAAAAGTTATAGCTTTTTTAAAGTTTGTAATAATTAATAAAAATGATAAATCTACTTAAACTACTTGGAGGAACTCATTTTTCTTCACTAATACACATTAAGGGCATGTCCCAGATAAATGCGATATGCGCGGTGCGAAACGTCAAAGTGATTTTGTGCTTACAGGAAAATAAATTCGTACAATTCCAGCAATTTTAAGTTGTCGCATCGCTCAGTTGGTTTGTTTTCGCGTGCTGTTATATTTTTAACCGACTTCCAAAAGGAAGGTTTTTTTTGTATGTTACCTGATTTCTTCTCCTGTGGTGAACCGTTTTGAATGCATATGGTCTTGTTTAATAGAGTATATATCCGAATTGGTGAAACTTCAAATTTTGGAGAAGAATTCTATTGGTAAAGTGAAGTGAAGAAATTTGTGAATGAACTCATGTGTGCATGGAAATCGACCAATATCCCTGACGTATTGGTCGATTTTTCGAAAACTCCTTATGGATGTGTATAGTTTTTAACGCTTAATCTATTAAGGAAGATCCCTAGGTGATCTTATATACTTTTCTGTGACGTACAACTTGCAGTTTTGCAGAAAATCGCCGAAAATTCCAATATTCTTATTAAATATTTCATCGAAATGACATAACGGACATTTCCTCTTAAAATTTTAATTCCAACGTAATAGTGTGGGAATTTTAGGCACTGGAAGTTTTAATTGTGAATTTAAAAATTTTCTATGTACATCTCAAGCATTTAGGTAGTAAAGCATAGTATGTTCGGCTCCTTAATTCAATGAGTATTAAGCTCGTTTTGTTTGTATACCAGGCAAATACCTATTTAAATGAAAATTTTTCCATTTTGTGAAGACGGTGCTTTTGGTTGTCACAGTCTCCCGGCCTAATAGAAAATTCAGTGAAAACACATGTCAAACTCTAAAAACTGCTACTTGGTGCATTTATACACAGGGTGTTTAGTTATAGGAAACAAAATTACAAAGTAAAGTGATAGAAGGAGTTGCATTTATATGATGATAGAAATATAGAACGGAGTAGAATGATAGTGGTCCATAGGCAGCCATATATACAGAATATAGGGTGGACTGGACGTTTGGTGGTCTAAACTGTTGGAAAAAATGTGAAATTAAAATTATATAGGGTGATTGAAAAACTGTTATATGATGTGGACGTAAACAAATCATACAGGATGGTTGAATTATATGCTGGAGTTAAATTATATTTATACAGTGTGATTAAAAAATTCTTTATTTTATAATCCATAACATGTTGCATAAAGTGTGGAGAGGAATTAATGTTACACAGGGCGATAATTTAAAATGTAAAAAATGAAATAATTTATGGGATAGCCCACAAGGAGTTATATACTATGGTTGAAAAATATGGCGGGTTTGACTCCGTAAATATGGGATGGATTCTACTCCGTCCTATAGTTTACAGAAGGCAGCTAATAAATTTATGCTTGTCCGTGGGCAGTCGTATGTACAGGATGGTTGGTACATAGAATGGAGTGGAATTATCTATATTATACAGAGTTGTCAAAAAAAAGTTGAAAAAAGGTTACACGGCGTGATCCATAAGGCATAAATATATTTTGGGCTTATTAAATCAACGCGTACTAGTACATTTTGTTTGTAAACATTTACCTGTCAATTTAACTGAAAATGTATCATTGTGTAATGTTGAGGCTTTCGATGTTACCTGGTCCTGTCTATTAAGGTTATACATACAAAATAAAAAATAAAGAATGAAAACTACCTGAGTTCAAAAAAAAGTTGAAAATAAAATATTTAAAAAAAATATATAACCGACTTCCACCAATAACTAAAAAGCTAAACATAATTATAACAAAATACAACTCTAGCAAATAAATAACATATTCAATGTTGTTAGGTGCCTACCCAGGAAGTAAAAAATGTAAATATTAAAAGGTGCTCATTCTGTACAAATTAATTACCTACCAATCTAGTATATTTTTGAAGTCGGTGCCAAGGAACAATAAAGATTAATTAAGTAGTAGATAAATACGCAATGAAGGATTTTAGATTTGCTTGGCACCGGCTTCAAAATATACTAGATTGGTAGGTAATTAATTTGTACAGAATGAGCACCTTTTAATGTTTACATTTTTTACTTTTTGGGTAGGTACCTAACAGCATTGATTGTGTTATTTATTTGCTAGAGTTGTATTTTGTTATAAATGTGTTTAGCTTTTTAGTTATAGGTGGAAATATATATATTTTTAAATGTTTTATTCAATTCTCCCATTGACATATCGCACCGCCCGCACCGCTCATATCGCGTTTACATGGGACACAGCATAAGAAATAAATAATGACGGAAAATTAGATCTAGCACTTAAATTTACTGTTCCATGATTAACAAAATATCCAGTCAAGGAAAAATAATGTATTCTAATGTTGGTAAACTTTTAAGCAATGTTTTAGAATACTTACAGCTCTAACGTGAACCACAGCAACGTCGTCCAGATAAGGCGATAAAGACATTCTATAGATTTCCGTTGCCGGTACACGATATTTGATTTGCAACGTCCTTTGGTCTAACACCAGCATTGATCTCGTCGATATCACCAACAATATAGGAACAAACTGAAAAGAACATTCTTTCAGATTCGAAAATAGATTTTTGGAAGTCAAATACAATAGTGAGGTTCATTTGTGCTAATATTGTTGATTACCATCTATTTATTTGCAAAGTCAAAGGAAATTACGTTAAAAGCGTAATCAATTTTCCTTACCTTTCCACTCGATCTGGCAATTTTGTTAATGATGTCAGCGAAAACTACATATTGGTCGTTACTTTCTATGGACATCTTCCGCCATTGAATATTCTGTCGTAATCGGACGTAGTCACCAAGGAAAGGGTGAGAAACGCTGAAAAAAAAAAAGACAAAATATTTAAATATATTAATATTGTCGGTAGCAGAAGCCTAAGCAGACGAATACGAGGCGAATTTTAAGAAAACTGAAGAAGGTAGAAATAACCTTACCGAAACGTCGCCGACACTGCGAGGAAATCGAGCAGCGGAAAGGTTAAGGTGGCAACGAATGAAGGATGGATTTCTGTACAACGGAATGGGGATCAGTTGGCGATACAGATATCTAACCAATACTGATAATATAAGAGAACTCTTTTCAAATAGAATACCCAATTCTGAAAAGAATCTGGGAGAGTGCTGATGAAAAAAAGATCTAAACCCAGTAGGTTGTTCCAAGGAAGAAGGTAGCCGTTCTTCTGAAGAAAAAACACAATGGGAGTTCGGAGGTCATCAGGGTATCATTAAAACATTTGACAAGGTGCAAAAGAACTTGGTGACGTCAATGAGACATCTATAGGGCAAGCAAATGGCTATATGGACCGCAAACATGCGGAGAATGAAACAACATATAGATAGCTATCTCTTTTAAACGTATTTGTATCTATATACCTGATCCATTTTCAAAACCGAGAAGAGCAACAAATACATTCTTAAGCCATCTACCATTTTCGTAAATGGTGGGAAGCGTTAGTCCCTACCAACTAGGAGGCAATTATGGTAGCCACAGTTTCAGTGAAACAGTTGTTGAGCACAATTGAGGTACCTCTGGATCCACTTTGACTAGGGCCCAAAACATTGAGCAGAACGTGTTTCCCAATATTTGCGGACTTCTGGATCAATGGGATCCTTGAACAGCACGTATCGAAAGTGGTTCAATCAACGCGATTGCAGCGAGCATATACTCTTGTTCAGGTTGGCCTGTTGAATAACCCTAGCCAGGGAACTATTTAGTAAAAGGTTGAGGCTACCACGTGATATTCTTGGTACACGTAAACAAGCCCCTTTGGAGATCAACGATTATGCGGACAGACAAACCTTGTTGTCTACACATGAGTTAGCAAGAATTCAGCTCTTTGCTAGCAGTGATTGGTAAGGATTTAAAAGCAAATTCTGCTTATTTCCATCAAGGTGTCAAAGTCTTGTTATACAACAATCAAAAGAGTAAGGGTAAATCACCAAAATTTACGGCGGGATACAAAGGTTCCTACGAGATCATAAAGAAGATCAATGACGTCGTCGTAAGGTACCGAATTCGACAAAAATTACAGCTAACGTGAAGATTGTGCATCTAGATCAACGAGCCCCATACCAAGAGACAGATCCTGCAGATCGGGATGATCAAACTTAGCGAGAGATCAGTGCTGCGTACTTTCAGCTAATACGCCCATAATCAAATTTAGTACAGATGATCCGACACGTGTTTCATTGCAGGTGAAACATTTGGAAACGTCGAATAAGAATTCTAGAAAGCCTGCCTTTCGTTTCTACTAGAATTTTCTAGTATTTTTATACCCCGATATACAAAAAATCGAGTTTTGCATGAAAATAGAGATGCAAACAAGATTGTTATTATTATCGATTGAATTTTTGAAGATTATGAGAGAAAATAAAGTTAACGTAGCATCAGATCGGGACGAGCAAATTTGGCGGGTGAACAGTGATGCTTATCTTCAGCTAAAAATTATGTCTACGCCCATCATCAAATCTAGAACTGTGGATTTGGACCCAAATACGTAACAATCTATTCAGGAGCGTATTGCCATTTATATGAAGAAGATACTTTATGTCTGTATGTACACGGAAAATTCAACGTAACTTACCTTCTAAGATACGAACACTTCCTATCTTTGAATATAAAACTAGCAGTCACTTTTTCTCGCATACGGTTCCTCGCAGTTTGGTCGAATTTCATTCTAAACCTCCGACAGCGCCATCTGTGGTGAATTTTTCTTAACAAGTTGTTACATTCCGTTAGGTTGTTCGATACTGACGGCCACTCTCGGCATATTGGCGAATTTGCGTCTTCGGGCAATGTCATGCAAAGGTTTAAAAGAAACTGTCGTCTCTGAAAGATATCGAATTTTTAAAGCTATATAGGAAATTAATCTTATTCTGGTTACCTTCCATTGAATGTAGTGCCTCTGAATGACCTTTGCTGCCCATTCGACCTGTTTCCTATGCTTGATTATTCGGAATTCTTCTCTAGCCTGTAAGAATTTGTCAGTTAAGATCAAAATTCAATAATTTAGGGCAATATTTTAAAAATATTTGGCTTACTGGCAAAAAATGAAGGTTTGTAGAAATAAATGGTTATTCTATGTTGCGGAAATACAAAGACGAGTTTCTTGAAACAAAAAAACTCATTCCAATGTTTAAACCCTTTTGCAACAATTCTTGTATTAGTCACCTATGCTTAGTCAGTGTGTAAACAAAACAAAAAATACAGACATATGGACAGATCATTCATACTCGAGACTCAAATGATATTTACAGTTTACTGTATTAAATATGCATACCAAATACATCTAGGCCCTAATCTACCAAAACAAACGTCACAATAGTCACTCATCACCAAAAGAAACAACTAACCAACACAAATAAATAACTATTATCAAACATTACTAAAATATTTTTTCTTAAAACTATTTTAAGGTTTTATTATATAGAAGGAATTGCAGTGTAAGAGTTCCTCTTATACAGGGTGGTTGGTAGAAGGTTCGCTAAACATGGAGGGCGGATAAGTGGGCTCATGTGCGATATTATGTAGCCCATATAACATCTAGATGGCTTACGATTTTTGTTTTTTTAATTTTTTTCTTTATTCTCGAAATTTACACATAAACTTTTGTAAGTTTTTTATTTTTCACTGTATCTTCACCAAATAAACTTTAATCTATGGTGTTTGTTTGTTCATCTGCATTGGATATTTGACAGCAATAATTGGTTGAAAAAATGAGTCCACAAATGGCGAGGTTCCATAAAAAAGTCATTAAGTTATACATTTTATCACATTACAAAAAAAAAAAAAATAGAAGCACATCAAGAACTTGGAATGCTTACAAAAACTTTTCTACTTCAATATAACACGTATTGGAAAGTAATTAATATCATAATAAAATTCGACATTGTAACTTACAAGATTAGAATTAGAACTAAAAAAATAAAACATACATCAAGTTGCAATATAATTTGCTATAAATGTTCGTTCACACTGGCTTCCACCGCTACGGAAGCAATCGCGACATTTTAAGGAAAAAAAAACTAAAAAAAAAGAAAACAAAAAGCGTAAGTTATCTAGATGTTATATGGGCTACATAATATAGCACAGGAGCCCACCTAAGTGCCCTCGAAGTTTGGTGATCCTTCTACAAAACACCCTGTACATAAAGAGTGTACCATAATGCAGTGCAAATACAACTGACCATTATAAATAAAAAAATATTAATAAAACATATGTCAAAAAGTTTATGGTTCTGAGAAAAAGATGTTCAAGGTTGTAAACTAAAGTAAAAAGCAACAATAAAAAAAAAATCCCCCACCATTACGAGGGCTGCCTTTTATATTTCGGGATTAGAGAAAAAAAACAAACGAATATTAACCATCGAAAATCGCTTTATTGTTTTTCAAAATATTCCCCATGAAGATCTATACACTTTTGCATGCGTTTAAACCAATTGTCGAAGCACTTTTTCCACTCTGATTGAGGTATCTCCAAAACATGCATTCTAAACGCAGCAACCGCTTCTTCAGGTGTCGAAAAACGTTGACCTCTCAGTTTGTTTTTTACGTACGGGAATAAAAAGAAGTCATTTGGTGACAAGTCAGAACCATACGGCGGATGACTCATCAAATCGATGTTTTGAGTGGTCAAAAATGCAGTTGTTTAAACCGATGTGTGAGAGCTCGCATTGTCGCGGTTGGTTTTCATCATTTCTTGGAAGACAACTGGCAAACAAATGGTTGTGTACCACTCAGAATTGACTGTTCTGCGTTGTTCTAGTGGTACGGTTGCGACATGTCCAGTTTTTCCGAAAAAACAGGCGATCATTTGCTTGGAAGTGCTTCGTGGGCGAACAACTTTTGTTGGATCGGCTCATCTTAAAACACCAATACAGTCGACTGCTGTTTACTTTCGGGCTCATACGCGTAAATCCACGATTCATCACCTGTCACTATGTCATAAACGTGTTTTGAAGCACCGCGATCGTATTTTTTGAGCTTTTCTTTAGACCAAGCGACACGAGCCTTTTTTTGAACGATTGACAAGTTGTGTGGGATCCAACGCGAACAAATTTTTTTGACATTCAAATGTTTATGCAATATTGATTGTCCCACTAATGTGTAAGGTTGACTCAATCTCGCGATAGGTCACATGACGATCTTGCAATATCAGTTCGCGCACAGCATCAATGGTTTCCGGAACAACAACTATTTTTGGACGACCTTCACGAAATTCGTCTTGGAGTGAACTACGACCTCGATTGAATTCACCATACCATCGATAAAAAGTGGTCCCTGATGGAGTTTCATCGCCAAAAATTAAATTAAGTTCATCCATGCACTCTTGCTGACTTAATCCACGTCGAAAGTTGTAAAAAATAATCGCACGAAAATGTTCACGATTTAATTCCATTTTTTGGCCGAGATGAATCCTTTAAGTTACTGTAAACAACACATAGCGCTCGTATGTCGAAACGTTCTGAGTACGTATAACCTCAAAAATTTCAAACTTTACGATAGAGCTGTCAGTTGTCAGATTGCAACACTAGGGTTCGGGTGGAATCCCGAAATATAAAAGGCAGCCCTCGTACTATTAAATGAATGGACGGTTAAGCCAGATTTGTTTAATAATTTCGAAAAGAGTTAATGAAACAGAAAATATTGCAACAATGGTTAAACTGCTTTCCTTCAAAGCGAAGGTTGTGATAGTGGTTTTGAATGTAATATTTTGATGTGGTTTGGCTTAGTGAACAAAAATAAGTTTCATTTCAATAATATATCGAACAATTTTCTGTTGGTATTTTTCAATTGTGAAGTGATTATTCACAAATGAGGGATATGGTTTTAATATATGTACATTACCTTTCATATTACGATTTTTCGCGTGAGCATGCATATTCGACTTTTTCTTGCAATATACTCGCTTTACAATACCCCTTGTTATTCATTTAGAAAAAAATCACGTTTAAACAAAAACACCCCTATAAAAAAACGTTGAAATATGAACTAACTACTCTTGTTTTACGTGGGTTTTGGTTTTGTTCCATATTTATTTTTGCAGTTTATCACATAGTTTAGTAAATGACCTGGGCCATATGTGAAACAAGATGATTAAGCCTTTCTAGCGTTAAATAAACAATATGACTCAAAAAAATCTAAGTAACCATACCACATGATACAAACACCATAAATGTGTGCGTCCTTGAAACGGAATCCCGTATTTTAACTCCTATAAACACAAAAAATTAACAATTTAAATGCGTCATAAGACTCTATCACTACCGAATTGACGAAACTTACCCTCCAGCTTCTCCAAGCGGCTGCTATGACCATCTGACTTCGCCGCAACTTCTGATACTTCTTTTTTTGCCTGTATCCCCTCCACACTTTCTGTATCAACAGCGCCAAACCGTGCAACCGAATTCTACGGAACTCCTCCAGCTCGAAAACGGTCCTCGGACTTCTGACGAACAACTTGGTACGGGCGAAAGTAAATTCGGCACTTGGAATCGGTAACGACCGAAGAATCATTGAAACGCCTTCGATAGTTGAACCGCGCCATTTGGGCCAAGTGCTATCGCAAATCATCTTGTAGCGGTTCAGAAACTGAATATAAGGCAAGCGGTAGCAGAACCCTGAACGCCAAACTTGGACTGTTGGTATTAGATTAAGGTAACGGATCTAGAATGAAAATGATTGCTTTGTCAATTAAAAATTGTTTGAATTTTTTTATTTATAACAATACAATATAATAATATCATATTAGATCGTAATAATTACATTAAAATGTATTCAAATATGTAAAAGAGGTGGTAACAACATACGAGGCTGTATGAGACAATGGACGCGCTTTAAATTTTCTAAAATAAATAATAGTTAGTTTTTGTGCAAAATAATCTCGATTTTAGTTAGATTTTTGTAACTGTGATAAAATAAAATAATTTGGTCAAGTGCGAGTTGGACTCGCATACTTCCGTACCACCTTCTCGATTCTAATATTTCAGTTTCAGACAAGCAGGGAATGAGTGCATTTTCTTATATTTACCCTCATATCTTTTGAAAGAAGCGTTTTAAATTTATAAAAAATATGCACTTTCATTTTCCACACATAGACTTTTTATTTTATCTGCTTCAGGATTCCCTTGATTTTTATCACAAAACATATGTGGTTGTCTTCTAATCGTTGTTTGTGGCATATTCTTGATTACTTTTATGTTTTTTTGGGGAATAACACCACAATAGAAATAAAACTACGTATATTGCAGGAAACCAAACGTTTCAAAGTCTATTCTGACTTCGTTGTCAATGGCTTTATATTTATTGATGATCAATGCCTTAAGATAATATGTGTTTTAAGAAATATATTTGGTTATCGTTTAAATACGAGTAATTTTTTGAGTTATTGAGTAATATACTCTAAAACACAAATAGATAAGTTACAACTGTAACTGAAGTCAGGACCAGAAATCTGAAGAAAATTTACAGGAGTTCGAGGTCGTTTGGTGAACCTAGTCCATTCAGATGCACTTGAGGAGTTTTGGTAGCTGTTTGCGATCCATGGTAAGACCCAGAAAAGTCTGAAACTCTGTGGTATCACATAGTACAATAAAGACCTTGACTGCACTTTGTAAATTAAGCTGTCATGTCACTATTTAGTAAAGCCCGAGTGATTCTTTCCTATCATTTTTACATCATGTCCTTTAGTAATTTAGAGAAATTGGAATAGTACAAATTAAGAGATTCCTAATGAGAGGCAGCAATATCTTGATGTGAACTACAACAAAAGTGCGTTGACAGTTATAAGGTGTGGTGTGCCTCAAGATACCATATTAGGTCAAATGTAATTTTTATTTTGTAATACTGAATACGATCTCGTAACAACATTGTTTCTAGTATATTAGTATGGGATAAAGATGAGTATGAGCCTCCAAAGCCTCCCAAATTGGGAGTCTTGTTACGAGTCACATTGTTAACCTCTGAATCAGAGGTTAGAATGCACACGATATAAATTCAAAGGATAATTAAACCGTTCAAAGTAATTATATTCAAAACATTTGAATGTAAGATGTACAACTTCTAGGCGAGGCTCATTATCAGTTGCGTGTCAAACTCTAAAGCTGGAGGTGCAGTTGTATTTGAGGTTATGTTTCAAATTTTAATTATCGTAAACATCCATTAATATCATATTGAAATTATAATGACAATTGAAGCAATTTACTTGTAATGCTTGATGCAAATCTGGTTTTGTGTTGTTCACGTAAATTAATAAAATTAATAGATACTACGAAGTTCAAAGATACTTTACTTCAAATGCCAATAAAGATTATATGATGTGTTTTTTGTTACAGGCAAATATCCTATTTGGAGTTATATGCCTTACCTGATGTTGGACAAGAGCCGATTCGAATATCCTAGGCTGTTTCATCTCGTTAGGTTTCAGACACCTGATGTAGTGCATTTGCCGTCCACCCAAGACATTAAGAAGTGAGTTCAAAGCGACGTGCAATTGTTTCGAATTGGAAACCGGTCGTTTGGGATTACACCTTTTCGGATTGCCTTCGGGAAACAGCTCTTGTATGATTGAATGATCACAGCGAAACATTGCTCTTGAAATTTCCTTAGGTAGTACGTCTCGATTCTTCTCGATGAAGTCGTGGACTTTGTATGTAACGGTGCCGGCGAAATGACGAATTCTGAAACGAAAGTAGGCATTCCTCAAAAATATTTTTATTCAATAATGGTGGGTTCAGTCTGGTTACTAGAATGGAGATAATACATATTGTTATAATATTCATTCAATGACGCCAAAAAAATTGGGAAACCTTCTAAATTAATCGTTGCGATAAAAACAGCAGGTATACATAAAAACCGACGGAAATAAAAAGAAAAGTAACACAGCCGCTATCCTGAAAACTCGGTGCATGTGTATAAAAAGCGTCAACCGAAATTTCGATAAGATTCTTGATTACACTCTGACAAAACACAAGTAACCATCGAAATTCGAGTATAGGTATTCTACATTGGCTATAAAAAGGACGGTTGTACAAGTTTAGGTGTTTAGTTTAGTTTAAAATCTGCGGTTTTTGATGAATCGACGGCGAAGGAAGAGAACAGCTGTAGTATTACTTATTGTGTTTGTAAACAGTGAATTTAATTTGTTAAAAATAAAGATGTTGAAAGTGAAAGTGAATATTTGTAAATTTTTGAATCCACAGAATCTATTGCATTTCGTCGCAAAAGTGTAGATTAAGTGAAGTTAACATCCTAAATTGTTTTATGGCTACAACTCGAAGTATGGCAGAAATGGACGAAACTAGCAAAAAAATATTCATACAGGTTGCTGATAAATTAGACGAAAAAGTAACTCAGATCCTGGAAAAGGAGAAACAAAATCAAGAAGAAATCCAACGACGGCTAGTGAAAACTTAACGTTGAGTTAGAAAATCTTGTCACTTACATAAATGAAAAACAAAATTGAATTGAGGGTTTATTATCCAAAGTTGAAGAAAAATAGGAACAATTTGAAACCAAGATTGAACAATTAATGCAATTAGGAATTCAAAGTAAAGCAGCAGTTAACCAGAAAATAGTGATTACGAAATCAGACTTAAAAGAGATAAACGATGGCACAAAGGTCGTAAAAAATACCGTGGATACTGTTGAAGCCAAAGTAGATGACATCGATTCCATTCAAAGCCAGGTAAAAGTTGAAATCAGTGCTATCCAAAACAAAGTGGAAACATAAATGACAAAATACAAGATTTGCAGAGGGAAATACCAGAACACCGTGAGTACTAATGGTTCCTTTAGCAAACCACTAACATTTGATGGTTCGTATCTTGACCTATGAACAAATAAACAAGAAAAATATATCTCTCTTGTAGTCTCTTTAAGATGTCCGGCATTAGAGCTCCTCCAAAGCATTCCAGTGGATGAACAAAATAATCCCAGACAAAGGATACGACAATCAATCCTTCACCCAGTTATACGAGGTGTTACCACATGTCAAAAAGCCTAAATTCGGAGAGAGTCTACAAGAATTCGAAGCAGAGATGGATGATTAGTACACCTGTCCTATCCAGATCTACCAGAGGAAACTGAACTTCGCTCCGGACTTTGTAAGTAGAAGTATTAGCCTAAGAAACGTAGTGTAGCAGTGATAGTGAATTTTTGGTGTAGAAATGAACAAGATTTATTTTCGGTGTAAAGCTTGTATTTGAAAATATAGCAATTTGTAACTAGGTTTGAATTAATATATTGTGTCTTTTTTATTGTTTATGAGGATATAACATAACCCTTGTACTTCCTAAATTATTAAAATACTAATAAACACAGCCCACAATGACCTAAGAAGAATAGATTTAGATTTAGATTTCTTTATTTGACTACGGTACATATTAAACAATGTTTGTAGCAAGTCCAAAATACACTCTTAGTGAGAAAAAAAAAATCACAATTAAAATAATATAAATATGAAATACATGTTAAAAATAAGAACAGATATAAACAATTAAAAATTAGACACTAAAATTCGGGGAGCACATTTTGTGGTTCATGTAATCACCAACTGAGTAAAAACAAAACTTTAGTAGGTAGTTCTTCAAACTCTTTCTAAATTTATTTAAGCTCAGAATTTTTAATTCTTCTGGCAAGATATTGTAAGCATTGTAGTTTAGCGAGTTTTTCATTGTCTTATTTAATCGAAAACGGGTTGTTCGAATATTTCCTGCTTTTCTTGTACGATATTGATGTACATCAGACTGTTTAGTCAAAACATTAATGTTCTTGTGTATCTCTAGGAGCACGTGAAACAAATAAAGGGAAGGCAATGGCAAGATACGGAATCTCTGAAATAAAGGTTGACACGACTCACGAACTCCAGCTTTAGCCAGTATTCTCACTGCTCTTTTTTGTAACCTGAATATCAGAAGAGCATTTGACGAATTTCCCCAGATCATAATTCCATAATTGATATGTGAGTGAAATAGTGAGAAATATGCAGTTCTTAAGCTATTATAGTCTGTAATATTTTGAAGGTGACGAAGTAGAAAGAGTGAACTCGATAATCTACTTCTTAAGTGGTCTATGTGAACATTCCACGATAAGTTGTTATCTAAATAAATACCTAGTAATTTTACGCTAGCTGTATCAGTATTGGAAGTGATTGAAAACATAAGACTTTGTGTTTTTTCCTTGTTAAGCTTGAGTTTATTAGTAGTGAACCATTTTTCAGATTTTGCTTCTATATCGTCCGATAGTTTGGTGAGATTAGCTAAATTGGTGTCAGAATACACAAAACTCGTATCGTCTGCAAATATAATAGATTTATTGGGACGAGTAAAATTAGGCAAATCATTGATGTAAATAATGAACAGTATGGGTCCAAGGACGGAACCTTGAGGAACACCGTGTTCTATTGATCTAAATTCAGACGTAGAATCATTATAAGTGACGGCTTGAAAGCGATTTGTCAAGTAAGTTTTAAATATGGATAATGAAGATCCTCTAACTCCGTAGTAATTAAGTTTAGTTAGTAAAATTTCATGCGAGACACAGTCAAAGGCTTTGGAAAGATCACACAATTTAATCGCTGTATGGGTTCCATTCTCAAGGCCCTCAACCACTCCACTCACAACACTCAAAACTGCTTGTGTTGTTGAACGATTTTTCCTAAATCCGTACTGGGAATTATCTAGAAAGTTATTTCCCTCAAAATAAGAAACTAAACGATGCTTGATTAATGTTTCTATTATTTTGCTGAAAGTAGATGTAATTGATATTGGCCGGTAGTTATCTACCAAAGCAGTGTCACCTTTCTTATGTAAAGGAATCACTTTTGAAAATTTAAACGAGTCGGGAAAAATCCCAGTGATAAAGATAGAGTTTATCAAGTTGGTCAATGGTTTTAATATGATATGAAACGTCTCCTTAATAATGATACTACTGATTTCATTCGAATCCAGACAACCAGACTTTTTTAAACCACGGATTGTGTTTGCAACTTCTTCGTTCGTGACTGGTGTTAAGTAAAATGAGTGACTAAGACAAGGAAAATTTCTGAAATGCAATAAATCTTGATCTGATATGGCTGGTAAAGACTTTATTATATTTTCAGCAATACTAACAAAAAAATCAGAAAATTGTTCTGGTGAAAGCGAAGTATCAAGTGAGGCATTTTTATTGGTTTCTCTGTTTTTATTCCTTTCGTGATTTATTATATTCCAGCAAGCTTTTACTTTATTATTTGATGAAGAAATAAATTCACTATAAGCAATTTTTTTAGAAATTTGCAATTCATGTTTGTATCGTTTTTTATAATTATGATAATTAGTAACGAACACTTGTTCATTTCTGACTTCTGAAATAACTTTTAAGGTAGCTAACGTTTTTCTCATATTTCTAAGTGAATCATTAAACCAATTTACAGGACAATTTATAGGTAACACACTATAATTATATTAAAAAGTGAATTAATGAAAGTGCAATAGTGTGGCCACAGCTTTCACCCGATTTGGTCCTATTTGATTTTTTTATTGATATTGCATGTACTAAATTAAAATATGCAAAAACTTACTGAAAACTAGAAGATGGCAGTGTAACGTCTCCCGCTAGACAATGTGAATGACCAGCACAACATTGTTCGAATCTAGCAAGATACCCTGAGTCACTGTGAACGTGCGGTTCATCTAACAACGACAAAATGCCATGCTTAGTATTTTCAAACAATTGGCAAATTCCTCTGGAAATGAAACACTGATCAGTCAATATAAAATCATCATACAAAGTCACTTACATGTTATTAAAATATTCTATTTTAGTCCATTCTATACCTTCTTTAATATGTTCTTCTTGTTCGTCTTTCAACGACGCCGACGTGATGAACTGGTGCAACTTTTCGTTACAAAAATTGATCATTAGTTGTTCAAATCCGTTATCGTCTAATACCTCGAAACCGTAAATGTCTAGAACGCCTATTACTTTTTTCTTGCCTAGCGATTTTGACTAAAAATGTACATTTTTTATTATGCATTAATAATTGGTGAAACTTACTTTTATTGTTTCATTTATTTTGGTAATAAGCCACATGAATAATCTACTGTACAGTGATCTACAAAGAACGTCTTTTATTCTAGCGGCATCTGCAGCGTTTAAATCGGCCATGATTCCATCTTCAATTTGTCTACTTGTCAAAGCCCTGAGAAGCCATCTGTGTTCTGCTCCCAACAGTTCACATACTTCAATTAATTCTAAAAATAAATTGAAATCATAACCAGAAACAGAATAGTAAACACTGTTTTTTTTTTGATTATTAACAGTCTAAATTTTTTTGACTAGCTTAATTTCCCCGAGACGCCCAACTTTTTCCTCTTCGAAAATTGAAAATAGAGAGCTAGCAGGTGTTAACCATGCCAAAATTGCCAGATAATTTTTTATTATCAGTTAGTTTGTTTAAGCGTTTTTATGAAATTATTAAAAGATTTAACGTGTTAGCTCTGTTTCAAAAATTTTCAAAGCTACTCAAAAAATGTTAGCCTGTTATTAATAAAAAAATAGGCGTGGGTTCCCGGTCTAAAATGAACAGGTAAAATAATCAAAAACCTCCTCAACAATCTTTTCGAAATTACTTAATATAAAAGTAGAGTTTATTTAAGTACTTACCATAATCATTATTTATGGAACAGCCTTCGGTTCCATCTATGTTATTACAAGGCACATACTGTAGATTCCCCAATTTCAGTATGACGGCTATAATACGAAAAATGTCAAGTATTTCATTAGCAGTGAATCCTATTATTTCCAAAGCACTTCTTGTATAAACGAAGAGTTTTTTGTCATCACTTTCCGGTAATGTAGGTTGATGACTTTCCGTCTGTAAGATGGTGTAATGCTCAACATTTCGTTGGAGCTTAAGACACTCTACAAATAAACAACGGAATTATTTCTTGGATTCAAAACAGTAATTACTGATTGTCTTCTAAACGTTGTTTGTGGCATATTCTTGATTATTTTTATGTTTTTTTGGGCAATAACACCACCATCGAAATAAAACGACGTATATTAAAGGAAAACCAAACGTTGCAAAGTCTATCCTGACTTCGTTGTCAATGGCTTCAATAAATATAATATTTATTCAATAAATATAAAGCCATTGACAACGAAGTCAGGATAGACTTTGAAACGTTTGGTTTTCCATCAATATACGTCATTTTATTTCGATTGTGGTGTTATTGCCAAAAAAAAAACATATAAATAATAATAATACAAAAAATAATCAAGTAATTACTGATTTTAATTACTTACTTAATAATTGAATGTCGGCGCCTGCTAGCAGCTGATAAAAAATGTGAAAATTTCTGTCATTTGATGCCAAGCTTGTAATCCTTGACTAAAATTAAAATAAAGATTTTATTGAAAATATATTTCTTGATTCTACAGGGTGGTTTGAAACACTACATACTACAAATCATACATAAAATTGATTAACAATAAACCTAAATAAAGGCATTTATAAAATTTCTTCCAAATGTAATAAATTTTATATGGGAGAAACCTCTAGAGCTCTAAAAGTAAGAATTAATGAACACAAAAAATAATAAAAAAAAAATCATGTTACCTTATCAAGAAAATCTGTATGCATGAAAATCAATAGAAAATAGTAAATATTGATAATGCAAAAATTTAAATTATTTATTATTAAAAAAATTATAACTTACAATATGATAAATGTCCCCCTATTGGATCGCCTTTAAAATCGAATTCAATATCTAAAAATTTTCCCTAAACAAAATTATAATCATTAGTAACATACATGTCGTGTGAGATATATTTATACTTACAAATCTGGAAGCATTGTCATTCTTCATTGTTCGTGCATTTCCAAATGCTTCCAGCAAAGTGTTTGCTTGCACTAAACGATCCTTTATTAATTTAATTTCCAGAGTATCCCCAGAAACAAGAACTAAAAACTGCAGAACAATTCTGGCCGCCTCAGTTTTTCCAGAACCACTTTCACCTAAAAATATACGCTATTCAAAGTTCTAATATTTTATTCTACTTGTTTAAATTTTTTGTTTTATTATTTGGTTTCTTATGGTATTGTTTGAACAATTTATCAGAATTAAACCAAAATTCTCAGCAATCAAAGAGATTCACTCCACCCCCATTATCTCGGAAACTAAATTTTGAATAAAAATAGGTATGTAGTGTCCCATTTGAAGTTTACAGGGATAAAACGAAAATCCTAGTTTTATTTTTAGGAGCAAATTATAAAATTTAATGTAAACAATGTATCAAATGAAAGAGCTCATATTGATGAAAACAAATGTATTTTTGTCATATTTTTTTAACAATTTCTTGCTAGCGCTATTTTATTTATGATTTAAGTTAAAGTATATTCGTTATCTGTTATGTGTAAAATGCTAAAACGGTCCTGTAAATTCACAAAATATTTACAGCATGAGTTCCCCTTTTAGGGTTCTGTATATACAAAATACGGATATCCTTATAATATCACTCTGGATTTCTCCGTATTTCACATCACAGCAATTTTCTCCTAAACTACTGGACAGAAAACGTTGGAATTTGGTATCAGTGTATAGTTTGGTAACCCGATCAGGAGTACATATCGTAAATGAAGATATTTTGATTTTAGGGGTACTTCTGGGGGGAAAAACTAAAAAAATTGACCTTCCCACTTTATTACCGAAACTATAAGAAGTAAAATTTTGAAAAAACTTGAGATATAGAGCTCACCTGAATTTTACCGGAAAAAGAAGGAGAAATCTCTACCATTAATTTTAAGGGGCACATTATAGAATTAAATGGAAAATATAAAATTAAAATTGTTTCTGACACATCATGTAATATATCAAATGAAAGGGGTCATTAAGTATAGCGAAAACAAATATATTTTTTTTTCATATTTTTAAAATAAATTATTTAAAAGATATTAACAAAAATATAAAAAAAACTTTATCCATTTCCCCTATCTTTTCTCTGAAAATATAAGCAGTAAAATTTGGAAAAACATTAGATATAGAGCCTTAACTGAATTTTACCAGAGAAATAAGGAGAAACCCCTAATATTAATTTTTGGGGGCAAATTACATAATTAAATGAAAAATATAAAATTAAAATTGTTTCTAATGCATCACATAATGTATCAAATCAAAGGGCTCATTATGACAAATTCAAACATAATTTTTCATATTTTTAAAAACAATTATTTAAAAGATATTAACAGAAATATAAAAAAATTACCCATTCTCCCCTTTACTCCCAAAACTATATATAATACCTAAAATTTTTTGTTTACAGGACAAATACGAAAAATTTTGGGGGCCAAGTTATAAAATTAAATGGAAAATAAATAGTATATATTTTACAAATTTAAAACTCTCCCTTTCAAAGATATTAGGGTAAATATAAGAAAATGCACTCATTCCCTGCTTGTCTGAAACTGGAATATTAGAAAAAGATATACTTTTATTCATCTACAAATCTTGAAGATGATACAGAACACTTAGTATGTGAGTCCAAATCACACTTGACCAAATTATTTGATGAAGGTATGTATTAGTAATAAAAATCAACATGACCTTAATTCAGGTGTATAAGCAAAGCTGTTAGATTTCAAATCTATGGTGAATGAAACTTTATTATTATTATTATTAAATATTTTTCTCTACAGCAAATAGATCAGGCAGAAAATAAGCTGTAAGTAAATAATTTGTAAATTGTTCGTCCAGATGGAAAGTCATTCATAGGAGAATTCATTTTATAGTATTAATTATTATTCATTGAGCATTTTTGTATGCTTTTTTACAATTAACTTGTATGCCTTTGGTAATAAATTGAATACTTTTATTGCATTGATATGATAGTTGAACAGGTTTACTATTAGTAACATTTAAACTAAATAACTAAAACTTGTTTCAGTTTTTCACATTATGTTTCAATTATAATAGGAATATAATATTGAACAATATTACATTCCAAAAATACCAATATTTTATTACCTGTCACTATTATGCATTGATCTTCATTTCGATCATTAAGCCATCGATAGGCTAAGCCTGCTACAGCATATCTACAAAAAAACATACATGTACATCATATTTGGGAAATGGGTTTTGTAAAACTTACATGTGTGGTGGAAGCTGGAATGGTCCTTTCTTCACATACGTTTCCACCAAATCAGCAGAGTAAAGCGCCAATTTTTTATAGGGATTAACCGAAATCAAAACATTACCGATGTACGTGTAAATGTGGTCTCTTTTGAACCGTTGATGTAAATTAGCTTTAAAAGAGTCTTCTGTTAGGGGCTCTAACAACACCGAATCCCAGGCACCAACTTCCTGCTCAAGACTGAGCATCGCACTGCTCCTGGTGTGAGAGCCGCCGTGGCATTGGCGGCATCTAGACTTCAGGGCGCTTTTCACTGTGCCCCCGAAATTAACAAATTTCAATGAACAAAGCCGTACATCTACACCTAAACGCAACGATTGTTAAGAAACTGAGACTATAAATTTTCATTATTTAATCCGACACAAAGGGTTTATTGAATCCATGATTAATTAGGTTATTAAATTAATTAAATACCCTCTAAAGAACTATCTGGGTTTTCAGTTGTCAAAATTTGACATATATGACCGAGTGCCAATTGATATTGACAAAAGTGACATTTAACAGCTGATTTGGGCCTGTTCAGAAATCACTATCGCAGGTTGTAGGCAACAAGATATTCCTCAGTTTTAAATTCTTATTTCCTGGGTATAAGGGGTTATCCAGGAAATGTGAATACAACGGTAACCCTTAGAGCATGCAAAATGTGACTATTTCGTTCAATAATAATGTATCTCATATAAATGCCCTGAACGGGTCACAAAACCTGCTGCACATAATATCAAAACCATTATAATCTATTAAAAATTCAAGCTAAAAAAAGTTTCCAAACATACTTTTTTACGTCATTTTAAAATTTAAACAGCTAAACATGAACTTGCTACTTTTTATATGATCTGTGCTTACTACAATATTTTCCACACTATTAGTCATATTTTATTATTTTATCAAATCTAGCAAATTCCTAAGGAGTGCTTAAAAATAAAAGTATTATTTATTAATGATTTAGTATTTAGATAAAGCAAATGTCGTAAGAGATTTTATTAACTTTTAAATGTTTATTGAAATTAAAATTGAATATTTTCTTAAATTGTGATTTATGCAACTTATAATACAGGAATTTAAATTTGAATATGAGTTGGGCTTTTTTTTCCAAAATTGATCTATATTAAATTAAAGAACTTAATAAAGTTGTTAAAATTTATTATATGCTAAGCATAGCGAATAGACATCCCTATTGAAAACATCCTACAGAGTCGCATACAGAACTGCAGGAACTGTTTATCTGTAAGGAAAAGTTGCCAGATATATATATATTTATATAAATATATATAAACTATCTACGAACCTACTGGAATCTATCTGCGAGTTCAATATAGCGAGTAATCTTTATTCTATTCTATTATAAGGATTCTATATGGGTTCATCCCCAAATGTGGAACTGAAGATTGCATTTTAACGAATTCACAATTTTTTCATAAACTTATATTTATAGGGTTCCGTATATCTAATATATAGGTACGGAAATCCTTATAATTAACCGACTTCCAAAAAGGAGGAGGTTATCAATTCGTCGCGTATTTTTTCGCTTTTTTGTATATATGTTACCTGATTTCTTCTCCTGTGGTGCACCGTTTTGAATGAATATGGCCTTGTTTAATAGAGTATATATTCGGATTGGTGAAACTTCAAATTTTGGAAAAGAATTTTATTGGTAAAGTGAAGAAATTTGTGAATGAACACATGCGTGCGTGGAAATCGACCAATATCCCTAACATATGGGTCGATTTTTCGAAAACTCCTTATGGACGTGTATAGTTTTTTAACGTTTAATCTATTAAGGAAGATCCCTAGGTAATCTCATATACTTTTCTGCGACGTGCAACTTGCAGTTTTGCAGAAAATCGCCGAAAATTCCAAAATTTTATCGAAATGACATAACGGACATTTCCTCATAAATATTTTAATTCCCTCGTAATAGTACGGTAATTTTAGGCATTGGAAGTTTTAATTGCGAATTTGAAAATTTTCTATGTAAATCTCAAGCATATAGGTAGTAAAGCATAGTATTTTCGGCTCCTGAAATCAATGAGTACCAAGCTCGTTTTGTTTGTATACCAGCAAATACCTATTTAAATGCAAATTTTTCCATTTTGTGAAGACGGTGCTTTTGGTTTACACATTCTCCCAGCCTAATAGAAAATTCAGTGACAACACATGTCAAACTTTATACTGCTATTTGGTACGTTTATAGACAGGGTGTTTAGTTATAGCAAACAAAATCACAAAGAAAACTGATAGAAGGAGTTGCATTTATATGAAGATTGAAATATGGGACGGACTAGAATGATAATGGTCCGTAGGCAACCGTACATACAAGATGGTTGGAATATAGGGTGGACTGGAGGTTGGTGGTATAAAAATGTTGAAAAAAATGTGAAATTAAAATTATATAGGGTGATTAAAAAACTGTTATATGATGTGGACAGAAGCAAATCATATACAGGATGGTTGAAATATATGCTGCAGTTGAATTATATTTATATAGTGTGATAAAAAAATATTTCTTTTATTGCCCATAAGAAGTTGCATAAACTGTGGAGAGGAATTAATGTTACACAGGACGATAATGTAAAATGTAAAAAATGAACTAATTTATGGGCTAGCCCACAAGGGGTTATTACTATACTTGAAATATAGGACGGATTTGACTTCGTAAATATGGGATGGATTCTACTCCGTCCTATAGTTTACAGAAGGCAGCTAACAAATGTATGCTTGTCCGTGGGCAGTCGTATATACAGGATGGTTGGTACATAGGTTGGAGTGGAATTATCTATAGTTATACAGGGTTGTTAAAACAAGTGGAAAAAAGGTTACATGGCGTAGTCCACAAGGCATAAATATATTTTGGGCTTATTAAGTCAACGCGTACTAGTTCATTTTGTTCGTAAAGATTTACGTGTCAGTTTAAATGAGAAAGTAACATTGTGTAATGTTGAGGCTTTAGATGTTGCCTGGTTCTGTCTATTAAGGTTATACATACAAAATAAAAAATAAAATAAATAACATATTCAATTTTGTTAGGTACCTACCCAGGAAGTAAAAATTGTAAACATTAAAAGGTGCTCATTCTGTACAAATTAATTACCTACCAATCTAGTATATTTTTGAAGTCGGATATATCATGTGAAAGGGCTCATTATGAGGAATATAAATTAATTCACATTTTATAAATAACTGGCGTAAAAGATATTAACAAAAATATAAAAAATCGCCCTCTATCTCAGAAACTATAGGACCGAAAATTTGGAACAAAATGGAAATAGAGGGCTTCACTTGAACTCTGTAAGAAAAATAAAAATACTATGATGTTATGTTTGAGGGCCAAATGACAGAATTAAATGAAAAATAATTTTTTTTTTCAAACGCATCATGTAATAATCCAGTGAAAGGGCTCGTTATGACGAAGACAAGTATATTTTTTTCATATTATTAAAATAATTTGTTAACAAGTTATTAAAAATATCTACAAAATTCGATCCATTTCCTTATACATCTGTGAGGTATTGAAAAAAAATTATAAGAAAAGTAAAGCATAAATTTATAAACTTTAATGGGAAATAAAACTTTCTTTTTTAACTGTACCCGTAGCGTAATGCATCAAATAAAAGGAGTTGCGATAAAAATAAAAATATATTTTATTTGTATTTGTAATGTAATTTGAAATCAAACTCATTCTTCATTTTATCTTCCAAACTTTTGAGCCAAAAATTCGAACAAAAAATTATATAGGGCTTCACTGAAAATCTGAAAAAAAAAACGAAAATCCAAATCTTGATGTGGGATACCAAATTAGAAAATTAAATAAAATATCTGACATATTTTATGTAGTGTAACATGTCATTTAACTGAATTTGTTTAGACATTTATACAGGGTGAGTTTTTGTGATAATCAGTATGGGGATCTCAGAAACTACCGGAGATAGAGCAGTGGTTAAATTGGGAGAGATTTGCAGTTTTACTGGCCCAATTTAATGACACTTTCGGATTTTTGTAAAAAGTCATGGCTTACTAGATATTTTGAAAAAACGAAATTCTGTCGATTTAGTCAAATCCCTCTAGCTCCTTTGTTTTTGATTTTATAAAAAGTGTAAATATCAAAATTGAAGGGAATTGTATCCCGAATATGATTATCATGTCCTCGTTTGCGTGATAGCTCTCGTTTTCGAGATATGACACAAACTTATCTTTTTTTGAATGGAAACCATAATTGGCTATGAACTCAAAAAATCGCTTTTCTCTCTTATTTTCACTTTTAACGTAGGTAGCCATGAAAAAGATTGTTTTCACTTTGATGTTTCCTCATTTGAGAGTAATTCCATTTGTAGTGCTGAACTGACAGTCGATATTGACAAGTTTTCGTGATCAAAATGGAATATTCTAACGAACAAAAACTGAATATGGTGGAATATATCATATGCCATAAAAATTCAGTTTGTGCAGCTGAGGAATACTTTCATAGATATTTTAATCGTCGTCAACCTGCTGTATGTACATTTAAGAGGCTTTACGATAGTTTACGTAGATATGGATCTTTTAATAAACCACCAAAGGAATGTAATCAAATTAACGAAGCAGCACAAATAATTGTTTTGGCAATGGTAAATCAAAATCCATCTACATCAATTCGTGAGATTGTGGCAGAAGCTGGCACATCTCAATGAACTGTGGTTAAGGTATTGAAAGCGCGCAAGATACACCCGTACAAACTTTCAGTTTCTCAAACTTTCCATGTTGGTGACGAACATCGACGTATTTTGTTTTGTACCTGGTTTAGAGACATGTGCCTTGACAATCCACAGTTTCCATTAAATGTGTTATGGTCAGATGAAACTAGATTTACTAACTGCGGTATGTTCAATAGACACAATGATATAGATAGAAACAATGCATATCTGGGCTAAAGAAAACTCTTTCCATGTAGAACAAAGACGACCCCAGATAAAATTTGGTTTTAATGTTTGGTGTGGTATCATACGGTCTACTATTCTGGGGCCTTTTATCTATGAGGAATCACTTACTGGGGAGCGCTACTTTAATTTCTTAAGTTTTTAGTATTTAGTTTTTTCGTTATGTCTGATATAACTAATTAAAAAAACGTTCAATGTTTTTTGGAATAGTTATTAATAAATCAATCTATTTCATGGTTAACTACGTTAAAAGTGACAATAAGAGAGAACAGCATCCATAACTCCGTTTTATGACATAACTATATCGAGTATTATATCGTTGAAAAGCTCTAAAAATGTCCGATTTTTTGAGTTTTGAGGTCACAGCCAACAAGTTTGTGTCATATCTCGAAAACGAGAGCTGTCACGCAAACGAGGACACGACAGTTATATTGTTATATTCGGGATACAATTCCTTTCAATTTTGATATTTACACTTTTTTATAAAATCAAAAACAAAGGAGCTAGAAGGTTTTGACTAAATCGTCAGAATTTTGTTTTTTCAAAATATCTAGTAAGCCATGACGTTTTACAAAAATCCGAAAGTGTCATTAAATTGGGCCAGTAAAACTGCAAATCTTTCCCAATTTAACCATCGCTCTATCTCCGCTAGTTTCCGAGATCCCCATACTGATCATGAAAAATTCGCTGTATGGGGCTTGCAGATAGATTCCAATAGTTTCAAAAATTATTTTTATTTAATCTTCTTTCCAGTAACACTGCATAGAAGCTATTATAGTTCCTGTTCCAATAAAGTCTCAGACATCATATTTTATATTCTTACCCTGAGGATACATCTGGTCATAGCTTTTTATAATTAAATTAATTAGTTACTTAATATACAATTTCCGACAATTGTTCTCCATCTTTGTTTTTTATGTAGCTCTTTTGGGTCTCGATTCATACGCGGTCAATGTTTGAGTTTAAAAAGTTATGTAATAATCTGTTATAATGCTATTATAGTTGCGAAGTCATAAACTCAAATTTCCCGTCGAGATAGCTTCACAAATTGCAAAAAAAAAGTTCAAAAACCTTTGCCTTTGCTGCCAGCGACAAAAGCTACTTTTTCCCTAATACCAACTTTTGATTAAAATTGCACAGCATCAGGTAAATTATAATTTTTTTAATTTTATTTGCGTTACCTACGCTTATTCTCGAAACGCAGACACGAGTGCATATTTGTCAAGAGAAATTAACCGTTTTGGAAATTTATTCTTTAAAAAGAGACGTAAAGGGAAATGGAAGGAAGTCAGTAGAATGGCATGTCGGCAAAGACGAATTCCATTAGATGGTTCACTTGTTTTTTTCGTTAATTGTTTTGACATTTTAGTATGGGTGGAGAAACGCTCGATAACAACGGATTTCCACAAAATAACTTTAAAATCTATTATTTCAGAGCTAATATTTCTTCAACTTTAATTTTATTCCAGTGTACTTAATGAGATTCTGCTTGTATATCTCTATCTAGCTAGACGAAGGACTTATATATACTCACTGACAAAGATCGCAACAACCCGAAGAAGTTTAAATTTAATATTGTTTTGGTAAAACATAGATGCTATAGTCATGTTTCTTCATGTAAACTTTTTTAACCGACTCCAAAAAGGAGAAGGTTATGAATTCATCTGCAATTTTTTTTTATGTTTGACTAGTGATTATTCAACAACGGCTTGAGCAAGTTTGACGATTTAAACTGCATTATATTAAGGAACATTATAGAAAAGTCCCATATAATTATTTATAACATGAGATTTACGGTTTTCCAGAAAACTAGAAAAGAAAGTAAATAAGGGACTAGATTTCAGTGAATTTCAATTAATCTTCAATGTTTTCTCTAAAACCGCTCAAGAAATTTCAGTATTATAAATTGTATTCTACAAAAATATGTTTCAGCTTAATTCCGTATATTTTTCTATAACGTAAAACTTAGCATTTTTCTGAAAATCGAAAAAATATATGCAAAAAAAACTGTAAAAATCATGGTAAATGTCAAATTTTCATCATAAATATCTATATATAAATAGGCAAAGACAAAACGGTTAGGTACTATTTTCTCCTCTGTTCCTTAACCGATTTACTTTATTTTTGTTTTGTTTAGTAGCTATTGACGAGCTTCAGTGCATAATGCTTACATTTTTTATAATATTGGTTTATTCATTACATAAAATATAATAAAAAATTCATAATTTAAGTCCATACTGTCAATACCAAACAGTGCCGCCAGATTGCTTGGAGAGAAAATCGTAAGATGAATTGACTCGTAAAACAAACTAAGTTAAACAAAAAAGTTACAAATTTTTATCGGTTCCCAAAGTTATTCCACATTATCACTCTATTCAGATTTCACGCATAAAAAATTATATTATATGATAATAATTATTTATTTGGTACTCCCAAGTTTGAAACTTTAATTTGTTTCTAAGTATGGTTTGTCAACTAACATTAGAATTGTGTATTGTGTGGCAACTGATCAATGTGTTTCCGATAATATTTTATTATTTTGACATTACGCTTTTAATTTATATTGTTTCTATTTTAAAGTCTAATAGTTTCATACAATTAACTAATCTTACAAAGCCCATGATATAAATACAATTAGTGAGATTTATGATAAATAGTTATATCTGACATCATGGCAAAATTTCTAATCGGCCATCTTCGTTTTGAATCGTTTTAGCGAATCTGATTATTTTGATTTCAGTTTGACATATCATAACATTGTTAGCCTTTAGGTTAATGTACGTTTTTAAATTATTTTTATGTTTTTTTTGGACAATAACACCACAATCAAAATAAAACGACGTATATTGATGGAAAACCAAACGTTTCAAAGTCTATTCTGACTTCGTTGTCAATGGCTTTATATTTATTGATGTAAATTGCAAAATGAAAATTTGTTTATGACATTTAAATTGACTTCTGAATGATGTTTTTTCAATGTCTAAGTGCTTCTTGGGAAATAACACCACAGTTTCAAGAAAGTGCTGAATATTCCAAACGTTTTGGGGTCTAGATCAGACCCCGTTGTCAATGGTTAAGAAACTACGGATTAAAAAGGCACAATTCTAAGATGTAAATTAAAATATTTGACAATTTTCTTTAAACTGTGGTGTTATTTCCCAAGAAGCACTTAGACATTTAAATTGACATTGAAAAAAAAAAAAACATAAAAATAATCAAGAATATGCCAGAAACAACGTTTAGAAGACAATTAGTACCTTTTTAATTCAATGTGAAAATTATCAATATATTATTTGAAAAATTTCAATTCACTTACAAAAATTGTCAACATAAAAAGTATTATTTAACATAAATTATCAGCAAGTGCATTGTATTTCTTTATATTTTTGATATAATACAGAAAAGTCATCGTTAACTTTGTGTATTAAATTGAAGTTATTGAGATTATACTTACAGTGTAATTTAAGGTGTAATAATATGTAAGTACTTTATTTATACTGCATCTTCATAGTTACTTATGAGTTCGTTTCTTGCATTTTCGTCTTAGAAATTGAAATCATAATTGTGAAATATCTGAATAACGGTAAAACATTTTGGAAAACTAAAGTTTAAAAATATTACTTATGTTTAATATTAATTTATAATTTGATTTACCATGCCTGCAAAACCTGCCTCTTAATACAGGGTGAATGACTTGCCCAAAATTAAAATATGGTTGTAAAGTCCGTGGGTTCAATTCAAAATTTTAAAACTAATATTCACTTTCACTTTTCTAGAACTTTATTTACATTAAAACAGCTGATTCAAATATCATAATAATATTTCCATATACACTAGTCGTCGCGGTATAACTGAACTGCGATCGTTGTGTGCTTCCTTTATAATACCAGCGTCGAATTCTCCAGTAAAAATCATCATCACTCCCTCCGCTGCCGAGTCTTTTCGAGAACCGTTTTTTTTATCTCAAAGCATTTGTTGTCGTACTGAGATGAAACAGGGTCGGCTTTGGGTAAATTTCGTAACAATATTGTCATTTTAAATATGTGTATTTTATTAAAAAACTATGTAAATTCACAAGTGTAAAAGAGTTCGGTACTATTTCATTCTGTTTGTGAACCAATTTTTTAATTGCTAATGACGGGCTTTAGTGTTATTATTTAAAAAATGGATCAAACGGCCAATATTTTACGTTAATAAAAGTTATTACCCCATCTACTGCATAATAGCTGAACTAGCACCATTAAACCTTCCACCGCTAGAGGACAAAATTATATATTTTCTAATAATTCAAATCAAGGCTTTTTATAAATTCTAGATTTTTTTTGACGTTTTCAATTCTCGAAGTGTATTTGTATTGTAAATGTATTCAATAATAGTATGATGGCATGAAAATTTGTAGTTTATTTTTCTTCAGGAACAGAACGTTATTTGATTTTGCTTATTGAATATGCCTCAGCGTCCTACATGTACATTATTATCCTTGGTGAAATAATTTTTTACTTAATTACAATGGTAGTGAACTATTTAGCATAGGTACACAAAAAAGTGCAAATAAGCAAATGCATATAGGTATATTATCTTGAAATTTTTAAAATGATTTTGGTCGAATTTCGACCACTGGGCGACCGCTAGTCTAGTTTCAATGTCAAGATATGCCATGAAAGTATATCGTACAGGGTGTTTGAAATGGTTTTCATTTTAATTCGTTTAAAGTAAATTTTTTTTAGAGACGAAGTTAAGTTTAAGTAAGGGTGCTTATAGTTGTGTGAAATGGCAGAAAATATTCTGTTACTTTATGGAAACGAAAATTTGTTGACCGTGAACTCTTCTATATGGTATACGGTTATAGGTGAGTGCGTGTGTGTATGTAATATTAAGTGGTAAATAAGCAGTTGTATACATAGGAAATATAAGTTGGAAATGAATTAGTTATACAGGGTGGTTCTAAAAATATTGTATGGGGTTTCACACAAGTAGTTACGTATACTAGGTGGTTGAAATAAGAGTGGAGCAAAACTAGAGTTGCATATACCGGGTGGTTGAAATAAATGGGAGAGTAAAATTATTGTCATAAAATGTGGTTCAAAAAAGTGAGTTTTGTTATATAGGGTAGACCATGAACAGTTGCATAAATAGAATACTAGACATATTGGTATACAGGAAT
Organism: Octodonta nipae; assembly: GCA_034190945.1. NCBI lineage: Eukaryota > Metazoa > Arthropoda > Insecta > Coleoptera > Chrysomelidae > Octodonta > Octodonta nipae. The sequence continues at coordinate 153,839,980 of CM067218.1, forward strand.
AATCTAAACAATAGAAAAATATAATGAGTCAATAGTGTGGAGAGGATTTGTACTTACACAGGGTGGTTTTAAAGATATGAGGACCGTTGTAATATTGTATTGAGTTGAATTATAGTTGTACAGGGTAATTCAGAAAATGATACACCAAGAAGTTATATTGGAGTGATCCTTACACAGAAGCATATAGAGTGTGGATGCAATATAGATTAAATTAGTTATATATATAGAAAGAGGTCCAAATAATAAAACACATAAAAAAGTTAAAATATATTTGGAAAATATAGACAAAGAATAAAAATTAGAGATTGAAAAAGAGAGCGGGAGAAAAAAGTGAGAAAAACAAGAATACGCTAAAATTTTCTATTGAATTGTATCTTAAATAAATCAGATAAAAAATAATATATGTCTGAAAATAGTCATTGATTGCACACGGTTTCTAAACTGTTTTTATTTTAACTCAGCTGAAGTCGATTCTTTTTTAAATATAAATTATTTAATAATTTACATGTCATCTAAAGATAGGCCTGTTTGTTATTCATGGTTGTTTATGTGTTATTCAATGATGTATAAAGCCAATATGGCGGTCGTAAGAAATAACAAAGTTGTCTATGGTTGCAAAAAATCTAGACGAACTAGAATAAATTCCTTAAAGTCAATCGATTGGCCGTGGTTGCCAACACAAAACTACCAAATTTTATCAAATTTGTTTCCAAGATGGCGAATATGTTGCGATTTTTCGAAAACCATGATTTTTTGATTTTCCTCGATATTTTGAAAAACCTTGTAAATATTTTTAATTTCTATACAGCACCTGATTGGGCTTAGAATAGCGCAACATATTTCTCGTTTAAGCCATCCTGTATCTCTTGTCGTTACCGAAATCCAAATGTAGTTGCTTTATCTGGAACACCTTGTATAAGCAATTGCGGGATTCATGAAATTAAGACAAAACTACGAAATTTTATCAAATTTCTTTACAAGATGGCGAACATATTGCGATTTTTCGAAAACCATAATTTTTTGATTTTTCTCGATATTTTGAAAAATCCTGTAAACATTTTTAATTTCTATACAACACCTGATTGGGCTTGCAGTTTCGGAAATTCACATGTAGTTGCTTTTATTTCGGACACATTGTATATGGAATTGTTGGATCATGAAATTAAGACAAAACTCCGCTTGTGCGTTTTCATCTACACAACTTCGCTGAAGTATTACACGAAATTCATTTTTGTTTACGTCAAATCATGTTACCTGAGATAAACGCGTCACATTACGTATTCCTTCTATGAAATTTCTGAGTTTATCCCCGTAAATCATCTTTATGAAGTCTACCACCTAATACAAACAAGTCAATCTAGGAGTCAAAAAAGTTCTCGTGCACACCTAACGTGATATCATAAGTTCCTTTAAATCTCGGAACGACATTTTTCTTCATTTTTGTTTTGCTGCAGAAAACTGGAGTTTGTATTTCCCATCGCTATTCACAAACATGTTAAGGACACCTTAACAACTGAATGCTTTCAACATACAGCCGTAATCTGTTTTTGAAACTGAATACGCCTAGACAACTATAATAAGATGAGAATTCGAAGAAATGTTGAAATCTGATAGGAATTGGAAATTAGCCAATTGCTGCAAGTATTTTCTTGACCGATTTCGATGAAATGTCAACCGGGTTCATTTTATTTGTATTTCCTGAGTTGTCTGAATGAGGATTCATTGTTCTTACAAACTGTTATTATACAGTGAGGACGCGTCATTTGGAACAAATTCAATTAGAATTCAGGTGTTGGTTTTTTGGAAAAACGCTCGAACATGTCGGTTTTTTTTTGAACTGCGGTTTTTATGATGATTAACTCATTTATACAGGGTCGGCCAGAAATAAATTGCGACCGTCAACCTCATTTTTTCAAATGGAAACATTTGTTTTTTATTTTATTTTTGAATTCTGCATTAAATTCATATAAAGTATTTTCATGTACAATGTCCTATAAAACATCAACATATCAGTTAAATGTTCAAATTGTTGACCATTAACTTCCTGACAATACCTAAGAAGGTTTTCAAATTCTCATAACACTTCTTTTAGCGTTTGTGGCAGGATTCTATTCTTTAATTCCTCGATATTTTCCGGTTTATTGAAATAGACTTTCGATTTCTCGTAACCCCAAACATAAAAATCTAACGGGCTTAAATCTGGAGACCTAGCTGGCCATTCCATAGTACCTCCTTCCGATCCATCTATTTGGGAAAATATTGTCAAGATAATCTCGCACTGTTCGCGAATAGTGCAGGGGCGCTCCATCCTGTAGAAACCATACCGAATCTACCAGTATATTGGGGTTTACAGTTTACACCATTCGGGTAAGTTCTGTTAAACAGGGTATTTTATCATTTTGTAATAGGTCTAAGTACTTTTCCGAGTTAAGTATTCTCTCAATAAAATAAGGACCCACAATTGAAGTACCCACAATTCCGACCCATACGTTAACTTTCTTGGAAAACTATGTATGACTTTCCATAATCTAGTGTGGGTTTTCTGATGCCCAATATCGAAAATGTTGCTTGTTTGCTGAACCATTTAAACAAAATGTTGCCTCGTCGGAAAAAAAATATCTTACTTGAAAAGTGCGGGTTGGCATTGCATCTATTCATCGTTATTTCGAAAAATTCTACTCTCGGGTCCTAGTCATCTTCGGCAAGTTCCTGAACTAAATGAACTTTGTATGGGTGCTATTTATTTCTATGCAAGCATTTTAGAACAGAAAATTTACTTATTGACTGTTTGCGGCTGTTTGTCTAGTGGATTTGTGAGTATTTTCTTGTAAATCAAGCAAAACATTTAATTGTGTATCTTCTAGAAGATGTTTGGTTTTGTAGTTGATCCTTACGTGGCTAAATTCTAGAACCTTTTTTTTTATTTTACTAACTACCCATCGTGTAATAGGCCGCTCCTGGTACTTCATATTAAACAATTCGCAAACTTCAGCTTGTGTTCGAGTTCTGTCGCCATATCCTACCATCTTCAAAATTTCTATTCGCTGCTTTTCAGTTAAACTTTGTTGTTTTCTTAACTTGAAATCCTTTACAGAAAGCAATCTCACTACAACTTTGATTCGAGCAGTATTACTCTTATACAGTCCTATTTAGAAGCAAGAGAACAGTATGTTCTTTTTGAGACTCAGCAGTCCGCGAATCGCCGGATTCAGCATGGCGTACCTTAGGGCTCTGTGTTGGGTCCTCCGTTATTTCTCATATAGATAAATGACTTGCCAAACTTTAACAATCTATTGAATCACCTGATAATCCTGTTTGCTGATGATACCATAACATTGCTGCGCTATCAACCGTCAGACCCAATATTGCAGTGGACTCAAATCAAACAGCGTGAAATAGAGAATTGGTTTTTAGCCAATAGGCTTAGTCTCAACATTAGTTAGACCCAGAACATCAATTTTACATTACAATCTTCACCATCGACTCTAAAGAGTGATGGACCAATGAAGTTCTTAGGGGGCTACCTTGATCCTGGGTTGACCTGGGAAGCCCATGTTAATTTCCTTAGCTCCAAATTATGTAAAATAACTTTCCTTATAAGGAGCCTGTTAAAAAATGTATCTAGGGGAACATTACTGACAGCGTATCATGGATACTTTAGCTCCAATATGTCCTACGCGATTTTAAATTGGGGGCATTCACCGTGCTCTGCTCAAATTTTTAAGTTACAACGCCGTTGTGTTAGAATTATTGCAGGCTTAAAATACCGTGAGTGTTGTAGAGATAGCTTTGTGGGGCTAAAATTACTTACCCTACCTTGCACTTTTATCCTTCAGTGTTTTGTCTATATGAAACAGAACCAAAACAGCTACAGAACACACAACGATATTCCCTCCCATTCAACAAGGAAAGGAGGAGAATTAGTTCTCAGCTACCACAGATTGCAACGAACGAGAATGGGTACTGACTATTATGGCATTAAATTTTTTAATGCACTGCCAGCATAAATAAAAAATTTAAACGTACATCATTTTAAAACAAGAGTAAAAAATTATCTTTTAAAACACCTTTTATTCTTTTGAGGAGTACTTAGGAAGTGATTTCAATGTATAAATTTTTAATGTGTTTGCCTCTATAATATACATTGTTGTCTATATATTAGTAAATAGAACATTTTATTTTCTTACCATTTTAATAACATTTTATATAATCTTTTGTATACATATTTAATACATTTCATGCTTGTGTACCTTTGACTTGTAAAAACTCACAGTCGTAATACTTTACCAATAAATAAACTAAACTAAACTAAACTAACTTTAGAAAGAAATGTAATTTTTTTAATAACGGTTAATTTTCAGTGCAGAATTCAAAAATAAAATGTTTCTATTTGAAAAAATTTTGTTGATGGTTGCAATTTATTTCTGACCCACCCTGTATAAATGAGTTTATCATCACAAAAACCGTAGTCCTAAAAAAAACCGACGTGTCCAGGCGTTTTTCCAAAAAACCAACACCTGAATTTTAAATGAATTTGTTCCAACCCAAGCGTTCTCACTGTATATGCTACAGAAAAAACTGAAGAGAGAAATACCCAAATATTTTGGCAAGTAATATTACCGGTCAATATGAACTAAAAAGTCTTAAAAACTAAAACAATATATATATATGTCTACCTTATATAGTTAAAGACCTATTCGAGTATTAAGTTTTAGTGGGATTTCATTACATCTGGCAACCTTGCACGTGTAGGGAACGAAAATACTACATCAAAAAAATATTTTTTTAATGGAGCGCGAAAAAGTAGTGTAAAATCTATATATAAATAGGCAAAGACAAAACGATTAGGTACCATTTTCTCCTCTGTCTCTCAACCGATTTTTTTTATTTTTGTTTTGTTTAGTAGCTACTGATGACCTTCAGTGCAGAATGCTAATATTAGTTTATAATATTGATTCATTCATTAAATTAAATACAATATACTAAAAATTCATTATTTACGTCCATACTGTCAACACCAAACAACTGACAGTGCCGTTGTGCCGCCTATTTGATCTGTGCCCTCAACTCAAAACATTGAGTAAATATATATGAAGGGAGCCATCGTTAGATATATTCTTAGAGCATGTACTTCTGGAAGTGGCATGCAAGCGTTGTTATTGTTTAGTGGTAAAATAGCCAATGTAGTAGATCAGAATTGATTTTCGGACGCGTTGCAGTAACTTTCATATTAAATATTCTGTTTTTAATGTGAATTTAATTATTTGATTAATATATTATTATCACAACCTTCTTAAAGGTGTTGTGTAAAAAATTGTCAGACAGCGGACAATAGAGAATGTATTAAATATTTAAGTTCTACTAGGGTTGTTGGTCCTCTCTTTTCTTTAATATTCCTGAACTTGATTGCAACCGCAAATGAACAATCTTCTAATTATTATATCGAACATTTTGCCAACAGCGGTTCCAGCCAAAAAGTTGAGGGGTCATTCATTTGTCAAAAATATTTGATTACAGTTTTATTTTATTTTTTTTCAATAGATTTGTCAATATCAGTGAACAATTTTGGTCATTACATCTACTTCTCCGATTTCTCCCCAACTCTGTTTCTTATAAAAATATACTGTATACAATTTCATGAAATAGGGTCGACTTCCGACCAAACAAACAAGAAAAGTCGTATTTGAAAGGAGATCTAAATACATATATTGAAAGTAATTCCTGCTATTCCTGATTTGTGAATTATCCCATCACATAGACATATCACTTCACACACCAAGAGAAAAATGTTCTATTTAATATAAATGAAACTATTTTTCTTTTTGAACGACCCCTTATAACCTATCAAAATATCTCCAATGTTATGTTACACCCTGTATTTGCGTTTTTAAAACCTTTAATTCCAGGAATTCTCAATCTCGGTCGCGTCTATTTCAGTTATTTGAGCACAAGATTTTTGAATTTATTTTGCGTTTTCCGGCAACAAATCGAATCCCAATGGATAGAATGTCGCAAACAGATGTTCCAAAAGACATCCATAAAAATATTCGGTTCATTGCCCAATAAAATAGCAAGCGGGTTTGCGAGATTTATAAAATTTAAGATTATCTAAATGTCGAACGTATATTTTCAAATCGACAGGTAGTTTCACAATTTACATTTGACGTTCTTGGAGAGGTTTTAGTTCCGTTTTAAGGTAAACGATGGTGTTATTACAACGTTACTTTAACAGTTTCTACTAGAAGCTGCCACGTCGATAGCGAACTCTAAATTATATCTGCTTTTAAAAATATTGAATAGATGTGACTGTTACTTGATGTACCTAAATCTATGACACTAAACCCAAAAATGAAAAGACACTCCGAGATTTACACGGATTTATTCTGTTCATTGATGACACGTGTTTCCCATTACCAAGTTACATAATACGAGGGCTGCCTTTTATATTTCGGGATTAGAGAACAAAAACAAATATTAATCATCGAAAATCGCTTTATTGTTTTTCAAAATGATCCCCATGAAGATCTATACACTTTTGCATGCGTTTGAAGGAATTGTCGAAGCACTTTTTCCACTTTGATTGAGGTATCTCCAAAACATGCATTCTGAATGCAGCAACCGCTTCTTCAGGTGTCGAAAAATGTTGACCTCTCAGTTTGTTTTTTACGTACGGGAATAAAAAGAAGTCATTTGGTGACAAGTCAGGACTATACGGCGGATGACTCATCAAATCCATGTTTTGAGTGGTCAAAAATGCAGTTGTTTGAGCCGATGTGTGAAAGCTCGCATTGTCGTGGTGAGGAGTGATCCGTCTTCGGCTGTTGGTTTTCCTCATTTCTTGGAAGACAACTGGCAAACAAATGTTGTGTACCACTCAGAATTGACTGTTCTGCCTTCTTCTAGTGGTACGGTTGCGACATGTCCAGTTTTTCCGAAAAAACAGGCGATCATTTGCACGGAAGTGCTTCGTGCGCGAACAACTTTTGTTAGATTCGGCTCATCTTGAAACACCCATACAGTAGACTGCTGTTTACTTTGGACTCATACGCGTAAATCCACGATTCATCACCTGTCACTATGTCATAAACGTGTTTTGAAGCACCGCGATCGTATTTTTTTGAGCTTTTCTTTCGACCAATCGACACGAGCCTTTTTTGAACGATTGACAAATTGTGTGGGATCCAACGCGAACAATTTTTTTTGACATTCAAATGTTTATGCAATATTTAATGTATGCTGCTCCCACTAATGTGTAAGGTTGACTCAATCTCACTATAGGTCACATGACGATCTTGCAATATCAGTTCGCGCACAGCATCAATGGTTTCCGGAACAACAACTGTTGTTGGACGACCTTCACGAAATTCGTCTTGGAGTGAACTACGACCTCGATTGAATTCACCATACCGTCGATAAACAGTGGTCATTGATGGAGTTTCATCGCCAAAAATTAAATTAAGTTCATCCATGCACTCTTGCTGACTTAATCTACGTCGAAAGTTGTAAAAAATAATCTCAGGAAAATGTTCACGGTTTAATTCCATTTTTTGGCCGAGATGAATCCTTTAAGTTACTGTAAACAACACATAGCGCTCGTATGTTAAAACGTTCTGAGTACGTATAACCTCAAAAATGTCAAACTTTACGACAGAGCTGTCAGTTGTGAGATTGCAACACTAGGGTTGTCCAATCCCGAAATATTAAAGGCAGCCCTCGTACTAGTCGCCCCATGGTCGAAATTCGACCCTATTTCAATTTAAGAGCTGTTTCCATATATATGAAATCAACCAATTCAAAAGTGAGTATGAAGGTGTTATACCTACTATTACATTCCAAATAACTACAAAATATACGTACATATTAATAAACATTCAATCAAAATCTTATGATTCATTAACTTAAATGAAACACAAAGTAAGCAATGACTATTTCTGTTTTGTATGGAAAATATAAAGAAATATAAGAACCTGCTGTTAATTAATGATAAATAAGTATTACTCACATGTGTTAAAAACTTTTTGCAGTGAATGAAGCTGAAATCTTTAATTTTACACATTTAATTTACAACTTACCCTTAACTTCGTGCTATAATAATCTTACACCAAATAATATTCTGAAATGTCAAAATTCAAATCAAGGCGCTAGATCAAAGATAGCTGTGAGTTCAGGGCTGCCAGATCTAACTATTTGTCTTGAATATTACAATAGTGCATTATTTCACATTTTAAGTATTCTTATTCAAATTTTATGAAATTTATACGGTAAAAATTAAAAGGATCTTTAAATTGGAAGTATAACATTAAAATTAATAAAATATTATCGGAAATAAATTCATCAATTGCATCCTTAGATCATGTACCTTCTAGATATAGCCTGTCATGCACAAATGTCGTGGTAAGACTAAAGAGCGAGAGGGCAATATTATATTTTATCTAATGAATGAATCAAGATTATAAATAAATTTTAGCATTCTGCACTGAAGGTCGTCAATTGCTACTAAACAAAACAAAAATAAAGTAAATCGGTTGAGAGACAGATGAGAAAATGGTACCTAACCGTTTTGTCTTTGCCTATTTATATATAGATATAGGTATTCCAAATAATTTTGAAAAATGCGTGAGATTGCACTTTGTAACCTAAAATCATTTACCAGCCAAATTTCTAATTGTCGAAAATTGGTCTCTAAAGGCCATAAGTCTTAGGTTGCACAAAAGAATGAATTACGGGTAACAGCAATTACATGGAACGGCTCCAGATTCGCAACCTTTATGTGCTAGTTTCTCCGAAAATCCTAGCTCTAGGTCTTTAAATTTCGCGTCTTCAAATTTAACGAAATGTATCAAATTTATTCGGGTGTTCAGTTTTTAAGAAAAATGTCTAGCGAAAATCATTTCTACATTCAACAAGGTATGTGTAGCAGACTAAGCTTATTAAAAACATATTTATATAATATTAGGAAACAGGTTTTTATAAATCACCAAATTAAATATCATTTAGATGAAGAAAGTTATGTGGATCTTTGAAATTAAATTTTGAAAGGTTTTTGTAAGGTGTGTTAAGCTCCTTAGCCCCCCTTCTGGATCCGCTAGTGCAACATCTCATAACAGTAGTTGGATTTTAGATCCCAACAAACAGTTTGTTTTTTGGTAAATTAAAAAAAATGCAAAAACGACTACAGTATTCATTGATAAAAGTTTACATGAGAAAATATGCACCAATCTTTATCAAATTTAATCATTTACTTTTTACTACAGCATCTATGTTTCTAGGTGTTGTGATTTTTTTAGCAATGAGTATAATTACTCCATAAAATCTGTGGTACTGGATATTATATTTTAATTTGTGCTCGAGATAAATCTGCTGCATATGTATCACCTACTACTCGTTGAAGATGTTCAACTAATTGATAGGGTCTCGAAACTTGGGAATTCATATTATTATATTTTTTATGTTAGATGTGCATTCAATATTTAATTATCACTCCTACGATTATGTACCGCTAATAATCCCACATATGGGTTTATAAATAAATTTCGGAATCCATGTTTGGAACGAGATAATCCCGAAACAAAATTAGCGGCGTCTAATGCGAGTGTCGTTATCTCGAGTACTGGAAAACACTGAATCTGTTTGCGATGAATCGTTATGTAATTAATTAAGCTAATTAATCTGTTAACATATCAGTATTGTTGGAAAAATTTCCCGAATTATGCAGCAAGGAAAACATCGAGTCAATGGTTTGATGGTCGATGATGCATTGCTATTTACGAGTGCAGTGTCAGAAATTAATAAAAACAGTTAAAAAAATGCCCCAGTTCAAAAATTATCTAAAAAGTTTAGAATAATCAAAAATGTCGTACCACAATCAGTACAAATGCTTGTTGTTAGGCCTCACATAGAGGCGTAGAATTATTAGTTCGGGCAGACCAGAATCAAACGAGGACAGTGTTACGAAATAACATGCTGGCAACGCCACGCTACTCAGAGGGCAGCATTTCCAGAATCAGCTGATCTTTTCCAGATGGTTGTTGCAAATTTTTCTAAATAACAATGGTGGACTTTTCGAACATAAATTGTAACCATTATTATGTACTTTAATTTCTTAAGTTTTTAGTAAGTACCTATTTATTTAGTTTTTTCTTTATATCTGATATACCTAATAAAATATCGTTCAATGTTTTTTGGAGTAGTTATTAAATCAATCTATTTCATGTCTACGGTAAAAGTGAAAATAAGACAGAAAAGCATCCATAATTTCGTTATTTTTATGAATAACTATATCGAGTATTACATCGTTGAAAAGCTCTAAAAATGTCCGATTTTTTGAGGTCATAGCCAACTATGGTTTCCATTCAAAAAAAGATAAGTTTGTGTTATATCTCGAAAACGAGAGCTGTCACGCAAACGAGGACATGACAATCATATTCGGGATACAATTCCCTTCAATTTTGATATTTACACTTATACAATCAAAAACAAAGGAGCTAGAGGGATTTGACTATATCGACAGAATTTCGTTTTTTCAAAATATCTAGTAAGCCATGACTTTTTACAAAAAATCCGAAAGTGTCATTAAATTGGGCCAGTAAAACTGCAAATCTTTCCCAATTTATCCATTGCTCTATCTCCGCTAATTTTCGAGATGCCCATACTGATCATCAAAAAAAACTCACCCTGTATAAATTAAACAAGGTGGCATATTTAATAATTAAGATCTTCCATTGGGTATAATGTGTATCAACATCGCTTTTAACGTTTCCATATTTTCAGTTGTGATTATTTACTAATCGATTTCATAATTTATGACATCACGTATCAGTAGCAAAAATATGGGACATATTAAACTTGTAGAAGGGGAGGTTAAGGAAGGGAGAAACTTCGTGAAATTTATGATGCTAACGATATGTGAGCTCGATGAATAATGAACATGAAAAAAGTAGACTGTAATATCGGTCTAAATTGAATTGGAATAGCGAAAAGTGAACGCAGTTGTGATATTATTAACCATTAGATAGATGGCATTTCAATATGAGAGCAAAGTTTGATTCAGGGGGTGGTAACTCTTCTAAATATTATGTTTATTATATTCTTGATTATTTTTATGTGTTCTTGGGAAATAACACCACAATCGAAACAAAAATTTGTATATTAAAGGAAAATAATTCGATGATATAGCCCCATATTGGTGACATTTGGGACCAGAAACTGCAGATTCCTTCTTTTACTATGGTGATCTGTTAAATTCAACAAACGTCAAATTTAGTACTTGAAGAATTTGTTAAGATGCTTTTGATGCTAAACCTAACCTGTCATGGGACAAAATGTGACACATTTTTTAACATTGAGTTGCCCATCTATCTTTATTGTATGATCTGTGGTTTGATTCACAGATCATACAGAAAGAAGTTTGAATTCCTCCGCTCCCAATTATGATTGACCTTAGATCATTTACCATCTAGATATAGCCTGTCAAGCATAAAATCGTGGCAACGCTAGAAAGAGAGGGCAATAGAGACAGTAAGAGGCTATTTCACTTAGTGGGTGGAATGAACAACATGCTTTATTGGAAGCAGCTCCCAACCGAGTGAAATAGCCTCTTGCCCTCTCTATTGCCCTCTCTCACTCCTTAATCTTACCACGACATTTGTGCACTGCAGGCTATCTCTAGAAAGTAAATGCTCTAGGTGATTGACAGTCATAATGACACGTGATTATAACATGACAGAACAAAAGTTGACAGTTATGAGTTAGTTGACATGGAACACGCTAGAACGACGCGTCCTTATAGGCATGCGTCAATTTCTGTCATTTTTTTCGGGCAAAAAAACATTGTATTTACATGCCAATGGTGTCAAAACTGCTCGCAAAAATGACGTACGGAAACAAAAAATTTTCGAATATGAAAAGGCTTATTGTCAAACATTATTATCAAAATGGTGAAAGTTTCTCACTATTCGTAAGGTGTCTCCAATATTGGAAAATGGACTATCGAAAAATTTGAAAGTACTGGTGCCGTTTGTCTGTTGTTCAAAGTCCAAGGATATCGATTTGTCATGGTATACCCTTAGAGCATGTACCTTCTCACAAGGTCAGAAAGAGAGGGCAATAGAGGCAGTAACATGCTATTTCATTTGGTGACTGGAAGCAGCCAATGAACGACATGCAGTTCGTATTTCATTGGAAGGAGCTCCCAACCGAGTCAAATAGTCTCTTGCCTTCTCTATTTCCCTCTCTCTCTCTTTGGTCTTACTTCGACATTTGTGCACTTCAGGCTATCTCCAGAAGGTATAAGCTCTAAGGGTATACCAGAACTGAATGTTTAAGCACTTTTTGGGAAATAAGCAAAAAGTACACGAAATTACTGTCTAGATCACACCCCTTTGTCAATGGCAAAGAAATTATGAAAAAAACACAATTCTAAAATGTAAAATTATATTGTTTGACAATATTATTTGACATATGACGTAACAAAGAGAATTTAATTTCAAAATATACAGGGTAGAACAGAAACTTCTAAAGATCATATAATAATAAAGTTCATTTCAGATTGGAAGAATTTGAAAAGGGTGACCTTCAGAATTTTATGTGGTGCTTCTAGAAGCGACCTTGTTATAGGATAGTCCATTCGTCAATTTTGCTATCAAAGAATTTTGTTGATTTAGTGATTCCATTAAAAATATAAACCTAGGAAAAAATAGCTAGTCCGGCACTGGGTTGTTCACAAGGACATGACCTTAACAATTTCTTCCTTAATCATCGACAACCAGGAATGATTGTAATTTACGGAGGTAGTAGTGATACAATTGTTTTCACGTCACGATAAAATTTTCATTTTAAAATCTGTGAGAGATATCGAGTACTCTCTTCGAGTTGTCGTTCTTAGGTACCCAAGACAATATATAAAGGTGTTCCAATTTGAGGTAAATTTTTAAATTTTTTATAAAATACACAAATTATTTGAGAATGAATAAATCTTTTATTTCAAATAATAATACAATTGTTTCCTTTTAGTAATGGAAAACAATATCTTGTTGCTGCTGTACGACAATCTTCTAATCTTTTGCCAAAACTTTCGATAACTTTTCTTGCATAACTGCGTTTCAATTACTTGAAAACAGTCAATAATGTTCTCCTTTAGTTTATCAGTTGTTTGTGGATCGTTGGCATAGACCTTTTCTTTCAAATAGCTCCATAGGAAAAAGTCTAGAGGTGTTAGATCGCAAGATCTAGGGGACCAATTAATGTTTCCTCTTCGAGCAATTACTGGAACCACATATTCTGCACATCAATATGCTCCAAATCATCCCACAAAAAGTTAGTAATCATCGTTCGATATCGATCACCATTCACAGTAACAGCATTTCCATTTTCTGTTGTATGACACACAATTTTAGGCACTGGAAGTTTTAATTGCGAATTTGAAAATTTTCTATGTACATCTCAAGCATATAGGTAGTAAAACATAGTATTTTCGGCTCCTTAAATCAATGAGTACCAAGCTCGTTTTGTTTGTATACCAGGCAAATACCTATTTAAATGCAAATTTTTCCATTTTGCGAAGACGGTGCTTTTGGTTGTCACATTCTCCCGGCCTAATAGAAAATTCAGTGACAACACATGTCAAACTTTAAACTGCTATTTGGTACGTTTATAGACAGGGTATTTAGTTATACCAAACAAAATCACAAAGTAAAGTGATAGAAGGAGTTGCATTTATATGAAGATTGAAATATAGGACGGACTAGAATGAAAGCGGTCCGTAGGCAGCTGTATATACAGGATGGACTGGACGTTTGGTGGTATAAAATGTTGGAAAAAATGTGAAATTAAGGTTATATAGGGTGATTGAAAAACTGTTATATGGTGTGGACATAAGCAAATCATATACAGGATGGTTGAAATATATGCTGCAATTTAATTATATTTATACAGTGTGATTAAAAAATTATTTCTTTTTTAGCCCATAAGAAGTGGCATAAAGTGTGGAGAGGAATTAATGTTACACAGGATGATAATGTAAAATGTAAAAAAATGAACTAATTTATGGGCTATCCCACAAGGAGTACGGATTTGACTCCGTAAATATGGGATGGATTCTACTCCGTCCTAGAGAAGGCAGCTAACAAATTTATGCTTGTCCGTGGGCAGTCGTATGTACAGGATGGTTGGTACATACGGCGGAGTGGAATTATCTATAGTTATACAGGGTTGTCAAAAAAAGTTGAAAAAAGGCTACATGGCGTAGTCCATAAGCCATAAATATATTTTGGGCTTATTAAGTCAACGCGTACTAGTACATTTTGTTCGTAAAGATTTACCTGTCAATTTAAATGAGAAAGTATCATTGTGTAATGTTCAGGCTTTCGATGTTACCTGGTTCTGTCTATTAAGGTTATAGATACAAAATAAAAAATTAAGAATGAAAACTATCTGAGTTCAAAAATACTAAAAAGTTGAAAATAAAACATTTAAAAAATATATAACCGACTTCTACCTGTAACTAAAAATCTAAAAATAATTATAACAAAATACAACCCTAGCAAATAAATTAAACATTCAATGGTGTTAGGTACCTACACAGGAAATAAAAAATGTAAACATTAAAAGGTGCTCATTCTGTACAAATTAATTACCTACCAATCTAGTATATTTTTGAAGTCGGTGCCAAGCAACAATCAAGTTTGATGAATTAGTAGATAAGTACGCAATGAAGGATTTTAGATTTGCTTGGCACCGGCTTCAAAATATACTAGATTGTTAGGTAATTAATTTGTACAGAATGAGCACCTTTTAATGTTTAGATTTTTTACTTCCTGGGTAGCTACCTAACAACATTGAATGTGTTATTTATTTGCTAGGGTTGTATTTTGTTATAATTATTTTTAGATTTTTAGTTATAGGTAGAAGTCGGTTACATTTTTTTTTAAATTTTTTATTTTCAACTTTACTATTTTTGAACTCAGGTAGTTTTCATTCTTTATTTTTTATTTTATATGTATAACCTAAAAAATAAAATCTCTATTAACTGGTATAAATTTAAAGAAGGCAGAAATTAAAATCATTAGATAACTTGTGAGGGCGCCGGAACAATTTCTCGATTTTTCTGAAGAACCGTATGTTTACGTAATAGAAAAAAAATAGGACCACTTCAACAGGCTCCTTAAAAGAATACCGTGCAAACTATCCAAATCGGAAAAGAAAAAACTGTTTTCGAGTAATCGGTGAACATAGATAAAAAATATATACAGACGAACTGAAAATTCATTAGATTTTGCTACCGAAGGAGGTGCAGACACCCGAAGTCTTAACTGACATTAGTGGCAAAGTTAATAGATGCCATTGAAGAGGTGCTGATTGGGAAACAGATTGCGGTATCGGTTCTTCAGAACAGAGAGAGGCGTTTGGAGTGTACGTGTGTGTGTACATAAGGCCGCCTCTATAATGTGAGCGTCAGTAGCGGCGTCGGCGTGCGTGTTACACTCTTATAAAAGCCCATCAAGGAACGGAGCACAGTCGCAAAGTACGTTAAACTGGCAACAGGTGAAATACCGAGTCAACCGAAACTTCGTGAGTGCTCTCTTTCTCGCTTTGGTGCGAAAAGTAAGTTTTTGAAAGTTTTTTTTACATCATTGTTTATGCTTTTTGATTTTATTATATAAAGGACGTGAACTTTTTTGATAGAATTGTTTTCGCGTCCAAAAACTTGTTTTTTTCTTTAAAAATAATTCTAAAAAATAAAAAATCAAACAATATCAACATAAAATATAGATAAACCACACCTACTGCGAAGTTTGTGTTTTTTTGTTTGAATCAAAAAATAATCAAATAAATTATAAATGAATTTGAAAGTCCACAAAATCTCATAAATTTTGTCAATTGTTTGCAAAAATATTTGTTTTTAAGAAAATATTTTACGAGAGATAAAGTAACAATAATATAGCTATTGTTATAATTTATTTTATACGTGAAAAGTTTTAAACTAGTCATCATGATTAACTATTAAATTTACCTTAACATAAATATTTTAATATCTAACATTTTTTAAGTGCTGTTTTGTCGGTAAATACAATTAGTGTAGTTTGAATAATTTTTTTATAAACAATTTCGGTTTTTGCTTAAAAATATTTATATACAAGTTAATAGACATAATTTAAAATAGTTATAAACGTTGCTAATAGTAGGTTTGTTGTTTTTAAATAAAAGATGTTCAAATATAATATAAATGATTTTGAAACTGAACACAACTCCTCAAACGTTGATAACAGATTTGCAATAATATTAAGTTTTTTAAGAGTAATGCGGAAAACAGGGGGTTTTTCTTGGTCAAACTCAAATATTTTGGGGAAGATAAAGTATCAATAATATAATTTTTGATATATATTATATCCAATAAGTAAGAACTTTCAAATTTGTTATGATTATTAACTATTAAATTTAACTTTACATAAATATTTTAATATGAATTTTTTAAGTGCTATTTTATCAGCACTTACAATAAGTTCAGTTAGTATACTGATATGAAAAGATTTTACGGAAGATAAATTATCAATAAAGTAATTATTGATATATTTTATCCAATAAGTGAGAACTTTTGAATTAGCTATTATTAGTAACAATTCAATTTAACTTAATATACATATTTTAATATGAGTTTTTAAGTGCTATTTTATCAGCAATTACAATAAGTTCAGTTAGTATACTGATATGAAAATAATTTACTGAAGATAAATTATAAAGAAAGTAATTATTGATATATTTTATCCAATAAGTGAGAACTTTTGAATTAATTAATAACAATTAAATTGAACTTAATATAAATATTTTAATACGAGTTTTTTAAGTACTATTTTATCAGCAATTACAATTAGTTCAGTTACTATACTGATATGAAAATATTTTACGGAAGATAAATTATAAATAAAGTAATTATTGATATATTTTATCCAATAAGTGAGAACTTTTGAATTGGCTATTATTAGTAACAATTAAATTTAACTTAATATAAATATTTTAATATGAGTTTTTTAAGTACTATTTTATCAGCAATTACAACAAGTTCAGTTAGTATACTGATATGAAAATATTTTACGGAAGACAAATTATCAATAAAGTCATTATTGATATATTTTATCCAATAAGTGAGAAGTTTTGAATTAGCTATTATTAGTAACAAATAAATTTAACTTAATATAAATATTATAATATGAGTTTTTTAAGTACTATTTTATCAGCAATTACAATTAGTTCAGTTAGTATACTGATATGAAAGAATTTACTGAATATACATTATAAATAAAGTAATTATACTTATATTTTATCCAATAAGTGAGAACTTTTGAGTTAGCTATTATTAGTAACAATTAAATTTAACTTAACAAAATATTTTAATAGGAGTTTTTTCAATACTATTTTATCAGCAATTACAATTAGCTCAGTTAGTATACTGACATGAAAATATTTTATGGAAGTTAAATTATCCAATAAGTGAGAACTTTTAAATTAGCTATTATTAGTAACAATTAAATTTAACTTAACATAAATATTTTAATATCATTCTTTATTGCTGTGTTATCAGCAATTACAACTGGAGTAGTTAGTATAATTTTTTATAAACAATTTCGGTTTTTGCTTAAACGAGTTAATATGACAACATCCGACCTAATTTAAAATAGCTATAAACATCCCTAATAGTAGGTTTGTTATTTTTAAATAAAAATTAATATTTTAAACGAATTTGAAACTACAGCCATTTCTGCAAATATTCATAACTGATTTGCAATAATATTAAGTTTTTAAGACTACTGGGGTAACCCCCTTCGATACAATGATATATTACCTACTTAAACTACTAATTATGAAAATTCTAATATATTTGCAAATATGTCTTTTTGCATATAACAAAAGCAAGTGTGAGCTTAAATGATTTTTTTTAAATTATTGTTATATTTTATCCTACAAGCAATATTAAATTATTAAATTTATTTTTAAGTGTCATTATATCGCCAATTTCAATGAGTGGGTTAGTATAATTTATTCTTGCCGTGAACAATTTGAATTTTTGCATAAAAATAATTAGTAACGAATTAACAGCATTGTATATAATAAAAACACATATTAATAGGGTAGGTACATAATCCAACTCAAAGAAGAAGAAAATTAATAAAATAATTACCTTTTCTACTTTTTATAATGTTTATACATATATCTGCAATTACCCTAAAATGAATGGTTAAAAAAATATATTTAGCTACTATTTGGTGAAAGAATAGTTATTTGTACTGTAACATATTACTTAAAAATGTATTATTATAATATTTTTTATCTAAAAATAGTTTATATTCGTTGGTAGTAGATAAAGAATGCGAACTATTTTTTAGCTAACAAATATTATAATAATATATTTTTAAGTATTATTTTATCGCCAACTATAATTAGAGAAGTTTTTAATTTTTTTGATAGGTATTTGGATTTATGCATAACAATATTTCTAAACAAATTAATAAAACTGTATATCATTATTTTTTATAACGTCATTTTAATACAAACGCTGATTTCAAGAGACAGAAATGAAAATCAGAAATTATCTGTTAATAGTCCAGTCATTTAAGCTTAAATTAGGTAAGAATCTCGGAATTCGAGATACCCAGCTGTAAGTCTGTAAATACTTGTATATTGACACCCTAAAAGTTGTCTCAAAACCTACATATGGTAGGGTGTACGCAACTATTAAATTTCAAGGTCAAAGTTCACAAAAATCGTTTTTTTGCGCTTTTTTTTGCAAATATCTCATTTCCTATGGGTTTTTTGCTATTTGCATTTATTACCAATATTGTAGAATACAAAATTTTCTATAAATTTTGTTCTAATAAAAATTTTATACGGTGAACCGTTTTTGAGATAGACGGCGGAGAGCGCGGTGACAGCATCACTTCAGGTCAACCGGTGCCTCCGGTCGAAAACGCGCCATATACAGTTGATGAATTATGGATAAATCAATGATTATAAATATTTGTCAATTTTTATTAACTATTATATTATATTTTATCATTTTCTTCATGCATTAAATCTATATCTATTCAATAATACTGATAACCGTTTCCTAAAATTAAAAAATAATTAAGGGAAAAATTTAAATCATAATATAATTATATTCACATTGATTTAATTGTCATTTTAACTGGGCGTACACTGTCTTACAAACAAGAAATTTTCTTTCAAAAAGTTGGGAAAGGAAATGTAAAAACGGAGATATACTCGACTAAAAGTTTTGATAATTATCCTCATTAAAAAAAAAACATATTTTAGTTCTGCACGCATTAAGTGGCTGTGACACAACTTCTGCGCTTTTTAAAAAGGGAAAAAATCATTTTTAAAAGTTTTTGAGAAAGTGACAAATTTGGAGGAATTAGCTGCAGCATTTGAGGAAGAAAATTGTTCAGCCAGATATTATTAGAGAGTGGAACTCAAACCTTATTGGCAGTCTATAATGCTCCGAAATCTATGAAAAGTCTCGATCATCTTCGTTATATGCATTACGTCAAGTCTACAAAACTTAATAAACCTATGCAGTTTTCAAATATTCCACCAACAAGTGCAGCTGCTCATCAACATTTCAAATGTATATATTATCAAGTTCAAACTTGGTTAGGGCATGATTTGGAACCCCATGTATGAGGTTGGGCAATGCGAAACGATTTTCTGGAGCCAATCATGACAATTTTACCACCTGCTTCAGAAGATTTGCTAAATACAATTTCTTGCAACTGCAAGAGTGGTTGTGGTTCGCGATGGAGATGCAGGAAAGCGGGCCTGCAATGCTCTTTAGCTTGTGGCCCATGTAATGGGCAAGCTTGTCTTAATGCTCTACCATATCAGAGCGACATTAACGAAGATGGAACCTTTGACCGCGAAATCATGGAAGAACTTGAGACAAATGTCGTTAAAAACGATAATGAAGACCAGTTTGAAATTTACCAGCAGCTGGAAGACGACGAAGAAGAGGAAGAAGATGATTAAAATTATAAATTGTAGTTTTTATACCCTTTATTCCAGTTTTACTTTTAATAAAAAGAAATGTATTGAACTGAAATTAGAAATTGATATTTTTTAATAAAAAGATTAATCATAATTTATTTGTTTTTTTCATCATGTAAGAAGTTATTAATATTAATTAGGTTAAAATTCAAATATAATTTCTATATTTTCATTAACAATTCTGCAATTACATCGGCAGGTAAGTGTGTTGAATAAATTAATACTGAATAAAAAGTAGATAGGTTAGGAAAAAAATGATAAAATATAATATAATAGTTAATAAAAATTGACAAATATTTATAATCATTGATTTATCGATAGTTCATCAACTGTATATGGCGCGTTTTCGACCGGAGGCACCGATTGACCTGAAGTGATGCTGTGACGGCGCGCTCCCCGCCCTCTATCTCGAAAACGGTTCACCGTATAAAAAAAATTTTAAACAAAATTTGTAGAGATATTTGTATTCTACAATATTGATAATAAATATAAATAGCAAAAAAGCCAGAGGAAATGAGATGAGCAAAAAACCGATTTTTGTGACCTTTGACCTTGACATTTAATAGTTGTGTACACTCTATCATATGTAGGTTTTGAGACAACTTTTAGGGTGTCAATATACAAGTATTTACAGACTTACAGCTGGGTATCTCGAATTCAGAGGTGAACTTACTTTAATGACTGGTCTATAATGCAGATACAAATATAGGTTTACTACACTGGGTATTGACTAAAATAAATATTATCGGTTTTATTTAAAAAATAATGAAACGCCAATGATTGAGAAGAGATTTAGTGGCCTGTGGATATAAACTCGTTTTGTTAAAATGACACATTGAGGTCAAATGAGAAGACAACTCAATCATAATGGGGCGGTGCTCTATCTTGTTGGACAAATAATTGACTAATAATGTAGGTATTACTTGAAACGGTGGGCTGATATAAAAAATGCTCTACCTATCCTCCTTCAGGTGCTTGAATTTCTGCTAAATCATTAAACTGATTTGTAAATTTTAGGAAACTGGTATATATACCAATATTAACAACTGTATCAATTTCTGTTTTCAAGATATTGATCCGCACAAACAGTTGTGAGGCCAGCCAATAAATCTATTGTCTAACTTGGGAGTAACGTTTCATTTCATTTACGGAAGACAATCAACCTATAACTTTTCATAATTAAAGGATTTTCCTGTCAACTGACTGGATTAAGGACTGAAATAGAATGGTCAGCTAGGTGACTCTATGTCCATAGGCTTTGGATCAAGGCCTATAGACATAGAGTGTATTTAAATAAGTCGAACAGTTTAGAAGGTATAACAATTAAAATCATTTATGAAATTCAACAAAAATCCTTTTAATAGATACAAAGCAAGCAGAAAATTACGACTTCCTTACTATCAAAGAAGTCAACAGACATTTTCTATAATCTAGATAAAAGTAAATAGTTTCTTTATGATTATTTTTAAATTTAAATTCCATTTCTTATAAATAAATACATGAATATTTGTGAGTTCACTTTATGCTAAATTTCTCGGTAGCCTTTAGGTGTATTTTATACCATAAAAACATGAACAGCCGTTGGACTCTGATGAATAGAAAGGTATTGTAGAATCGAAACGTGACGTCATTTTGTCGTCATAAGGCATAACCGTGATATAACAATGATACGAGTTATAACTACGAACATTTCTAAGTGACGTCACTTTTCGATTCTACAAAAGTTTTCTATTGATCGGAGTCTCACGGCAGGTTGTTAATGATGTTAACCTACTATATGAAAAACCCTGTATACTTATATATTACATCAAACCATCGCTGGAATAGTTGCCCACTTCGTAGTATCAAGCCCAGAGACAAATTACATTTCTCATTCACATTGAAAGTTATCAAAAACATATGTACCGAAAATTAAAGATAACTTCTCATTTACTGTAAGTCACATCAATTTCTTTTTTATTTCTCATATTCTTATTTCATTTCTGACTAATCCGTCACTGTCCAAAATAATTCTAAATAAGACTAATCTAAAGCAGATGTTGGTTTTTATTTACATGGAAACTAAATAAGACTGAATTATCTCGTATATCACTTATTAAATTAAAAAGCTGACAGAAATGCTTTGTTACTGGCTGTGCAGTTTTATTCTGCTAGAATTAATAACAGACGTTAGAAAGAAAAGGTTACCATTTTGAAAACTATTTGTATAACAAAAAATAATCGCATGTGTATGTAATAGATGGGTAGTTCATTTCGTATATTTTCGAGGAAATAAGAATAATTTGCAATGAAACACAATATTTGTGGCATAATTTTCAATGTTTAAGCAAATAACACCACCACAAGTCACGTTTCGGAGTCTATGTCAGACCCCGTTGTCAATGGTTAAGAAACTATGAATAAAAAAGATTCTAAAATGTAAATTAAAATGTTTGCCAATATCTATTATTTGACTTCTGACGTAACTAAGAGAATTTTATTTGATAATATACAGGGTAGCACAGAAACTTCTAAAGATCATATAATCATAAAGTTCCTTTCAAATTGGAAGAATTTGAAAAGATGGTCATCAGAATTTTCGCCAGACATGCGAATTTTATTGGTTCAGTAATCCCATTAAAATCATAAGGGAACTATCCCGATATTGGGTTGTTCACAAGGACATGACCATTCTTCCTTAATCATCGGCATCCAGGAACGATGGAATTTCTTTGTCAGTGAGTATATTTCCTGATTACTTTTATGTTTTTTGGGCAATAACACCACAATAGAAATAAAACGACGTATATTGCAGCAATACGAAACGTTTCAAAGTCTATTCTGACTTCGTTGTCAATGGCTTTATATTTATTGATGTAAATTGCAAAATGAAAATTTGATTTATGACATTTAAATTGACATTAGAAAATTTGTTGATTTTAGATAAAGGAAGCACAAAAAATTGTAAAGATCATCTATTATAGTTAAACAGCTTTCAAATTAAACAACAAATTTTCTAATGTCATTTTAAATGTCATAAATCAAATTTTCGTTTTGCAATTTACATCAATAAATATAAAGCCATTGACAACGAAGTCAGGATAAACTTTGAAACGTTTGGTTTTCCTTCAGTATATGTCGTTTAATTTCGATTGTAGTGTTATTGCCCAAAAAACAAAAGTAATCAAGAATATGCCACAAACAACGTTTAGAGTACAGTATATTTCCTATATCTATTTAATTCTATATTTTTATTTTATTTTATTTTCTTGTGATTAAAGTTTCAATTTCCAAGTGTATAAAGTTTAGTCTTGTAATTTGTATTTGTTTTTCCAAAAGGGAAAAAATGATGTTTCGTTTTTCTAATTTTATCTACGCATTGCTGAGCAACGGATATAAACTTTTTAGTGGACCTTTGATAAAAAGTAGGCTTGTAATGCAAAACATGTTTTTAGAGCAACAATTATAACAGTCCGACAATTCGACTTTATCTTTAGTATATTGACTGATCAGGATATTATTTTCTTTCGTTGTTATTCTATTCTTTCGATTCGAGTGTAACTGATAAAAAAAATTGTTTGTTTTTTAAAGGAAGTAATCATCGAATTAAATTTTATCACTAAACTATTTTATTTTGTCGTTGGTTAGACATTTATATTATGATTTACATTTTGGAATAAGTAGTAAAATTCTGGTAAACGGTTTCAGTGTCAAATCAAGTAGTAGTAGAAGTAGCTGTGGTAGTGTTAGTTTATTGAATCCTATATTCAGTACCAGTAACATTGTTCGCCCGGATTTTTTTTTAAATTCCTAATTTCGTGAATAACATTCTTTAAAAAATCCCGCAAAAATGCAAATTTCTTTTGTTTTTTGATTATATAATGAAAAGTAATGAAAGAATCGTAATACTTCTACAGGAAATTTGTAGAGAATAAGAAATCTTTCTTAATGAGTGTTTATATATCCTGATTGGATCATTTTTTAACGAGTAAACTCAGAAAAACTGCTTTAAAGTGTTTTTTTTATTTATAGCTTTCTAGTAAGTAATACTGGAATATTAGTCTTCGTCAAAACGATAGGTTATGATATTAAGTTTATATGGGCTTACGATGGACACTATTGAATTTTTGAACAATTCGAATATAAATAATTTAGAGAGCTATTTTGCACAACCCAGCGAAATAACGAGACTAGTCCGACCGGCATATACTAAAGATATTTTGAAAGTTCATAAATTCCACTTCTACTTCTGTTACAACAGCGCTTTAGGCCATAAGCTTTAGGAGTAATGGGTCTGGTCTTTTCGATCTTATCTGCCAGACTCAAGTGAATTTAATGTGAAAATTTTCATTTTGTCTACCTCCACTGTATGTACAATTCTTTGTAATTTTCGAACTAAAATTTTTTATTCACTTTGCTTGACTTCCGGTATCCTAATCTAAATATGTATAGCACTTTTTTTAAGAGTGTACACTATAATAATCACTGCATTAGCGTTTATCAGGGAATATACCAAATAGCTTCTTAGACAATAGGGATTTTCTGGGGAATTTACACCGTAAGGAAAAACGAAAATACCCCGTATTTTTTTTGGGCGTTTTAAGCCTCAAATAATTTACTTCTACGAGTTTGCTGTCAAAATTATGTCAGTTATGACTTATAAACTATTATTTACGTCATGGCTTATGCGGTTTGCTGCTGAATTTTATGTCACTTAAAAAGCTCTATTGACTGGTATAAATAAGCAATGCAAAAACGTCAAGCCTCCCACAAACCAGATTTAATGTTAATCTCTCAAAACTATACAGTTTGTCTAAAGTTTACTTTTTTCCTCCAAAAAACATTTTCACAGTTACAAGAGATTTTTTGAGGGTTCACCTTTTGTACTGATCACGCTTATCTTCAA
This sequence comes from Octodonta nipae, assembly GCA_034190945.1. Taxonomy (NCBI): domain Eukaryota; kingdom Metazoa; phylum Arthropoda; class Insecta; order Coleoptera; family Chrysomelidae; genus Octodonta; species Octodonta nipae. The sequence goes on from CM067218.1 coordinate 153,864,899, forward strand.
TTCCAAGTTCAATGCTATTAGCAGCTTAATGTAAAAGTAATGTGTGACGTCATTCTATTTTCTGAGTCGACAAGAATCCAACGACGTACCAACATCCTCAAACATTTCTCTCCTGGTATTTGTTGTTTGAAAAAATTCGATATTCCAGTAAGACGGTTATTATTATTTATTATTATTTATAATCTATACGGTAGTTTTTGTAAAAAATGTTTCTTGGTAGATTGACTGGGAGAAGGGGTACTACCGAATGGCCTGCGAAATCACCCGATTTATTTTTTTTGAAATCACCCGATTTATTTTCTTTTAATTTCTTTTTGTGGGATATCTGAAACCATAATTGTATACCACCCTGTGTAAATTAGAAGAATCCTGTAACCACATCATAAAGAATTACCCCAAAGTGAACTTTGTTCAATTTAGTGTTATTGTATTTTATTCCTAATAAGGTGCAGTTTCGACATTTAACAAGATAACATTGGCTGATTTCAAAACAACAAAACGCTATGTTAAACAGAATTTAATCTCTTTTGGAAGAATGTAGCACAACTTACCCTTTCCAACAAAAAAAAACAAAATCTTTAGAGGCTCCCACGCCTATAGAATTAATTTAGAGACATATTCTCGTGAAAACAAAATTATATCGTATATTCTTTACCAGGTCTATGTGAATGCCATTTCCTATATATTTTTAATTTAATTTTAGTTGCATACGAAATTGATTTACTCTAATAGCTGGCTTGAAGAGAGAAACACGTTTTATAAAAGCTGAAAATAACTTTTCAACATAAATCGGATGAAAGAAACCATGCATTAATTTCTTGAGGGCTTACTTTTAAGCGATAAAGAGACGCATTGTAAGGATATAATTAAAAAAATATCCTATTAAGTCTAGAAGAAAATAACCATTCAAAACTGAATGTTGTAGTGGGGTTTCAGGCATGCAATATTAAGTTTTGATAAGTGTCTGCTATGTGTACTTTTGATCAGTGACCATGCATGAGGTGCATCTGTAGATTTCTTACTTGTTTAGTCTTTCCAACTAGAATTGAAATTGAATCGGCAGGCATTTGTTTGTGACACATAGGCGGAACGAAAGGAAGTAATTACGAGGGGCCCATGGGGCCTAAAACGTATGCCACATGCATGTAAAATCACATTTCCTTTTTAATTTATAACTTATATATGATATGTAAATATATAACATTTATCACTGAGCTTCACCCTCAGACGACTATTTTGCGGACAAGTGTATTTCTCAAACCAACTACTGTTTGACGCCGCCGGTCGCTTAACGGGTTGCCTACTCCCCAGAAGTTACTAGATGTGCATCTGCTCTGATTAGATGCTGTACCCATAAGGAGTATCGAATGAAAAGTATCGTACTCGTAAAAGTATCGATGCTTCATAGTATCGAGTCCTATTCTTAAAGCCTAATGCCTACACAACTAGATATCATATCATGACTCAATGTCAGTCAGTAACGTCAGTTCTGCTTTATAGTAGTCTCGCACAAATTCCCACCCCGCCTTTCAATAATGTTTATATGGTTCCTTAGATGTGAAGGAACGATTCTAAACAATTGTCATGATCAAATTTGACGCCCTAATGTACTTTGTTTTAGTACTTTGATTGATGCTCTCGGCTTTATTTGTTGCTAAATTATTTACACAAATCTCCGACCCGCCTCTTAATAATGCTTACATGGTTACTTAGATCTAATGAAAAGATTCTAAACAAATGTCATAATAAAATATGACGCCGTAGAGTTCTTTGTTTTACTACTTTGTTTGATGTTTCTTACTCTCTCGGCTTTATTTGTTGCAAAATTATTTAAACGAATTAGATCTAATGAAATGGTTCTGAACAACTACCATGATCAAATTCAACGTCCTACCTAGAGTGCTTTGTTCTAATCTTTCGGCTTTATTTGTTGCTAAAATATTTGAACAAATTCCCGCCCCGCATTTCCATAATGTTTATATGGTTTCTTAGATCTAATGGAATGTTTCTAAACAATTGCCATGATCAAATGACGTCCTAGTGTACTTTGTTTTAGTACTTTGTTTGATGTTTTTTACTCTATCGGCTTTTTTTGTTAGTAAATCATTTAAACAAATTTTCACCCCGCCTTTTAATAATATTTACATGTGAAGACGCGAGATGTAAGACCTACATCTAGGATTTTCAAGAGAATCAGTACACAGAGGTTCCGAATCTGGAGCCGTTCCGTGTAATTACTGTTCTCCCTTAACTCCTAGGACAGAATGTCACGATAAAATTTGTCAGGTTACTTCACCTGTCAGAGATATTGAATACTCTCTTCGAGGTGTCAGTCAGTTTGTACGCAAGACAATATATAATATTGAAGTAACCTGAAAAATTTTATCGTGACATTTTGTCCTAGGAGTTAAGGGAGAACAGTAATTACACGGAACGGCTCCAGATTCGGAACCTCTGTGTACTGATTCTCTTGAAAATCCTAGATGTAGGTCTTACATCTCGCGTCTTCAGATTTAACGAAATGCATCAAATGCATAAAGAAGTGGTCGAGAGGACATTCAATTGTGGGAAGCGCAACTGATGAAGGTTCCCGACCAGAAACAATATATATTATATTTATATATAATATATATTGTCTTGCGTACAAACTGACTGACACCTCGAAGAGAGTAATATTTACATGGTTCTTTAGATCTAATGATAAGATTCTAAACAACTGGCATGATAAAATTTGACGCCCCGCATTTCAATAATGTTTATATGGAAAGATTCGAAATAGCTGCCATAATTCAATTCGGCGTTTTGGAGTACCTTGTTTGATATTTTTTACTCTCTCAGGTTTACTTGATGCTAAATAATTTATACAAATTCCCGCCTCCTTTCAATAGTGTTTATATGGTTCCTTAGATGTGATGGAAAGATAAGAGTACATTTTTAAGAGTTATTCGATACGATACCTGCTTAAATGTACTTAATAAGTAAAAATATCGAATACAAAGTATCGAGTACAAATATATCTGTATCGAAAAAAAGTACTCTAGACCACAAAGTATAGATACTTTTTCCGTGTCCATATCGATGGTTGACTTGCCTGTTGGTACGACGGATGTAGGTTGGCGGGCAATGACGACATGGAATTTTGTATCCTCCTCAATCCTCGCATAATATCACTTACAGAAGCTACTTTTTCTGTCTTTCGTGAAATCAACGAGAAACCATTTTTTAGGGTTCCGTATATACAATATACGGATACCCTTATAATATTACTCAGGATTTGTGCCTCTGTCACATCACAGCAATTTTCTCCTAAACTACTGGACGGAAGAGGTTCAAATTTGGTATCAATGTATACTTTGGTGACCCGATCAGGAGTACATATCGTAAAAGAAAAAATTTTGATTTTAAGGGTACTTCTGGGGGGAAAAACTAAAAAAAAAGACCGTTCCCCCCCTGATCTCCGAAACTACTGAGCCTAAAATTTTGAAAAAAATAGGAAATATAAATCGTTGGGCGAACTTTACAGGAAAAATAAGGAGAAACCATTAATATTAATTGTGGGGGGCAAATTATAAAATTAGATGAAAATTTAAAAATAAAAATTTTCATCTAATTTTCATCGTGTAATATATCAAATGAAAGGTCCCATTCTGAGGAACACAGATATATTTTTTTCATATTTAAAAAAAATTAATTAAAAAGATATTAACGAAAATATACCAAAATTTACACATTCCCCTCCCCTTATCTCCGAAACTATAAAACGTAAAGTTTTGAAAAAAAATAGAAGTATAGGATCTGACCTGAAGTTTACTGGAAAAATAAGGAGAAACCTCTACTTTTAATTTTGGGGCAAATTACAAAATTAAATGGAAAATATAAAATTAAAATTGTTTTTAACCCATCATGTTATATATCAGCTGACAGGGCTCATTACGACGAAAACACACATGTTTTTTGATATTTTTAAAATAAATAAATTAAAAGATATTAACAAAAATATAAAAAAATTACCCATTCCCCCCCCCTTATTTCCGAAACCATAAGCTGGAAAATTTTGAGGTATAGCCCCTCACCTGAACTTTACCGGAAAATTAAGGAGAAACCCCTAATATTTATTTTGGGGGGCAAATTATAGAACACTTAATATTTCCGAAACAGTTGAAGATATTGTACATGAATTATGTCTTGAATTTTATGGAAAATCCAAAAAATAAATAATTTACAATCGCTTGCAATTAAAATAAGAAAGTTGGTATTGGCCACTGTCACATCACATTATTTTTATTGAAAAAATGAGCTTTTAAAAACACAAATCGACGTATCCAAGGATTTTTCCCTTCAAGCCCTCCTTTATTCGTTATCGAATTTATTCCATTTAGCTGTTCCACACTGTATACTGTAAAAATAAGAGCCAGTTCTAAATAGAAGTACACAAAAGTGTTCATCCATAATTGTTGAAACAGATTACCTGTAATATTAGTTTTAAATAGTAATTATTTACCAATTTACTATAATTTTCCAACTCTGGCACGATAGATTCCCTTTTAATGGCTGAAAATCCGGATTTTTCTTCAAAGAATCGTGGGCAAAATGATTTTTAATATCAAGCAGTAACAGGCGCTGAAAATTGCCCCGTCACGTGCATTCAGACAATAAAAACAAAACAAAACCTTAATACAATTTTAACATAACTAAGGGTCGGCGAGTAGAAGCTTATTTCCTTTTTTCGCACTGATATTAATTTAACTGTAAGATTACAAATGAAGTCGGAATATAACATTCCAGAAAAATTACTTTGCAGTTATGCGTTCTCCAGGATAACATTATTCCATACCGAATAAAAGTAAACGTCTTATAAATGAAGAATGATAACAATGTCTGTTCTGCTCTACTAATTTTTACTTAGGTTTTCACTGCCAGATTTTATAAACAGGAAGTGGAAATTGTAAGTTGTCAAGCACGAAAGACAATAAGCAAAACGAACAAGAAGGTAAATGTTTTTTTATGCAACGTGTTCTACAATTTAACGTCAAGCCAAAAACCAGGAATAGATTAAGTTTGTGACTACCCAGGAATTAATAACTAAAAAAATATATACAGGGCTTTCATTTCAAAACTAGCCACCAAAATAACTTTTAAAATTTTTTTAAAAGAAAACACATTAATTTATATTTGGAGGAGGGGGCGGGCGGTCAGATTTTACACGTAACGCTCACCTACAGTTACAACCCCTAACTTCTAAAAGTTTAAATACGTAGGGATATCATGTGATACACCTTTTCAATTGTCTCTTTTTACCAATCTTTTGACACATAATTTTTTTAAATCAGATTATTTTTTACAGAATAATGCCATTTTAAAGTTTCAAATTAAAATAATTAGTACTAGCTGTCGCCCAGTGGTCGACCAATTGTGTCAATATCTCTGACAGGTTAAGTAACCTGAAAATTTTATCGTGACATTCTGTCCTACAAATAAGTAACGAAATTCAAGTTTTTTTCAGATATAATTCATAGGACTTTATTTGTGTTCAAATTCGTAATTCTTAATTTAATATGACAACAATTCAACCTCTAATGGGCTACCCTACATATTTATTTTTTCTAACCTCCCTGTATAGTTATAATTGCACTCAATTCTCTAACATTTATCAAAATCCTCATTATATATTTCCACCACCTTGTATATGCAACTGCTCATGGATCACGCATAATATTTTTTAACATTTTTGAACCAGCCGGTAAACCATTCTGTATATGCCACTGCCTATGAGCCACCGTATTTACTCTTTTTGTTTATGAAATTTTTAACTATCTTGTAACTTTAATTCTAGTCCGACCTATATGTCAATCATCATATATATGGAACTCTTCGTGGGCTACTCTATAAATCATTTCCTTCTCTGATATTTTTTATCATCATACTGTACATCTATAATTCCTCTCACCCTATATTTCATCTTCCCCATATATACAACTGCTTATGGGTTACGAAATGTTGCATTTCCATTTCCGCCACCCTGTATATACATCTCTGTATAATATTTTTTGCGCCACCCTGTATAACTGTAGTTCTACCTCGCCTTCTATTTCAAGAATCCTGTAAATTTAACCGCTAATGGGGTTCCCTATATAATTATTTTATTAGTTATAATTGCACTCTACACTATATTTGCAACTGCTTATGTGCCACCCACGAAAAAAAAAGAAGTACATGCTCTAAGTATATAACAGCATTGGTCCCTCTATATATAATTACTCAATGTTTTGAGTGTGGCAGCGGCGGCACATTCGGTTATTTGGCGTTGACATTATGGACGTAAATAATGAATTTTTATTATATTTTATTTAATGAATGAACCAATATTATAACAAATTTAAGCATTCTGCACTGAAGGTCGTCAGTAGCTACTAAACAAAACAAAAATGCAGAAAATCGGTTTAGAGACACAGGAAAAAATGGTACCTAATCGTTTTGTCTTTGCCTATTTATATATATATAGATATTTATTATTTCCGACGTGACCATACAATGTATGGAGGCACACTCCATCTAAGGGGAAAATTCACTAAACCCCAGATATCCTAGATATCAAAAGGGTTTAGCTCTGTGGGACCCTTGCCAGGTTTTCAGGTTTGTGGTTGGAGTCGTAGCGGCAGTTTCCCAAGAATTTCCTAACCGTCCAGGCTGTTCCTAACAGGACGGCTTTTTGCATTTGTTGGTAAAGATGTTCGTCCAGACCGGGTATTTTAAATTGTTTAATACATGTTTTGGGACTACTTCTGTCGTTGACATAACAATTGGTACAGTTCGTGTGTTGTTCATGTCCCACTGAGTTTTTATTTGAAATTACAAATCCCTATATTTGGTTATTTCTCAGCTTGCTTGATATTTACATTATTGTTATTGCAGCAGCAGCTTCTGGTGGTGTAATTGGACGTGTTGTTGTGTCAGCCGCAGTCGTGTTGAGTCATCAACCTGGCACATGACTCTGTGTAGATCAGAAAATTCTGCGAGTTTCTGGAAATGACTACGCAATTTAGAAATTTGTTGATCTAATAGTTTGCTGAGATCTGTCAATCCTCTTCCTCCTTCATACCGTGGTAAAGTTGTACGTTGGACGGAGCTCTTTGGATGATGATTTTGGGCTTTTGTTAGTAAAACTCGAACTTTTCGTTGTAATTGTTCAGTGTCAGTCTTGCACCAATTAACTATACCGAAAGAGTAACTGAGCACTGAACACGCATAGGTGTTAATAGCCTGAAAAGGATTTTTACTGTATAGTTTGGTTTTCAACAGTCGTCTTACCCTTCTATAAAACTCGGCTGTTAGGTCCTTTTTCATGGTCAAGTGATCAATACGTTGAGCCTGCTTTATTCCAAGGTATTTATAAGTATGACCTTCCTCCATTTACATTATTAATATTGTGTTAGCGTTAGAATTACCTTGTACTGAAATTAGGTGTTCAAAATTCGAATTCCTCCCACATTTTTTGAAGCGTCTCTGGGTTCAGAAATATTGCGAGGTTGAGTTTTAAACTCCACAAAAAAAAGTCAAGGGGCATTAGGTCGGGTGATCCTGCTTGCCATCCTATAGCACCTCTTCTTCCAATCCAAAAATTTATCTGAAAATGTCTCATTAAGCCAATTTCGTATAGGCAAGGCATAATGTGGAGGTGCTCTGTCCTGTTGAAAAAATAGATTTTTTTCACCTAGCGACAAAGTAGAAGTAGATGATCTAATGTTATTGTGGCTAAAAATAATTAGTTGTTGTTGATCCCATAGTCCCATGTGGAAGAACTCATTTTTAGTGAAAAGAGTTTTCATTGGGTTGTGTGTCATCTCTATTTTTAAAATCGGTTGTGTAAATGACGGAAACTTTTAGGTTACAAAAAAAATCCGGCGATAATTTGATCGAAGATGTTGCATAGGCATATTTATGTAAAAATAGTTCTACAATTATATACATAAATAAAAAAATATTTGGTCGTTAAGTATTGCTATAAATGCAATACAAATGAAATAATAGGGATAGCAAATGCCTGGCCTACTTTTCTAATTTCGCCTGAACCCTAATCTTATACACACAAAATAACGTCAATAATTTTCAACTCTTAATTTTTTGAATTAGGGTCGAATTTCGACCACTGGTTGCCGCTAGTAGTTATACAGCCTGGTTCCGGAAATGGTAGACAATTAAGTCATATTGGGTGACAAATACACAGAAGCATATACAGGGTGGTTGCAATATAGGATGAATTAGAATCGCACTTATAGACAGTGGTTCAAATAATAAAACAAAAAGAATAAAAATCAGAGATAAAGAGAGAGAGAGAGAGAGAGAGAGAGAGAGAGAGAGAGAGAGAGAGAGAGAGAGAGAGAAATAAAATTGTACCTATTGTTATTTATCACCTATTAAATCAGATAAAAAATAGAATTATAAATTGTTTTTATTTTAGGTCGGTTGAAGTCGGTACTTTCTTAAATATAAATTATGTCCAATAAGTTAGATTATTCTAAGCAATGTTCATGTTCTCATCATTTCTTAATTCCTCATTAATTATTATGGCTCCCAATTTGTATCATTTAACAAACGAAACATTACGGTTTCAATGCTGAGTTAACGACAGTAATACAATTTAATAGCGTTATTGATCGGATTCTTATTAAAACTCTCGATTAATGCGAAAGTGTACAGTTTTAGCGCCTAATGTCGGCCATTAAATTCACTTGTCAAGTGCCGGAAATTTGAAACGATACCATTCCACCTCTAACGAGAGGCAATAACAATAATTCTTAGGCAAATCGCGTGGATTTCTTGTGTTTCACAATAATGAATGAGGTTTTGTCCCCGTAGTTTTATTTCCAGAATTTTCGTGAACACTAGGGATTCGCAACGGGAACGCTATCGTGGGAGTACTTTTAGTGGAATATATATATTCGCATTTTCGTCTTCAATACACTTAACAGGTGGCCAATAAAAACCAGCCGACGTGGTTATTGAAGTATGCATGACTTCTGGAAAACTATCGAATAAATTCGATGGAAATTCCAGCTAAACATTTCCACGTTGAAAGATTTGCAATATATATTGTATGGTGTATACTTTTAAATTTTTTATGTGTGTATTTGTTTCCTGGAGTTGTGAGAACTTTTGAATTTTTAATTTACTTTTGACACTAAGAACGTTTCCTCGTGGTCATAGAATTCTTTGCAAACAGAATAGGAAATAGGAATAGCTGTTTGGACTGAAATAATGTATACAGTTTCGAGAATATTGTTAGATCGTTGGTATGACGTTCATTTATTTTCTGGTTTCAAGTCATTCGTTAAATACAAAAAAATAGATTTACCAAAAATAATTATTTTTTGAAGGTTACGTAACTCTACAAAAAATGTCTTTTTCCTAAGGTTTATTATATAATATTTCTATTGATTATGCTCGAAAATGAACTAAATACTAATATTTTTGCTTTTGTGGTAGTCTTGGTAATATGTTATACCTTTTTTGCGTTTTCGTATATAAAAAAGTATTTAATAAATAATTTGGTCAAGTGCGAGTTGGACTCGCATACTAAGGGTTCCGTACCACCTTTGAGATTCTAATATTCCAGTTTCAGACAAGCAGGGAATGAGTGCATTTTCTTATATTTACCCTTATATCTTTTAAAGGAAGCGTTTTAAATTAAAAAAAATATATACACTTTGATTTTCCACACATAGACTTTTTATTTTATCTGCTTTAGGATTCGCTTGATTTTTATTAGAATACATATGTATTTAATTTTGTAATTTGGCCCTCAAAAATTAATATTAGAGTTTTATTTTACTAATAAACTTTCAGAGAGGCCTTTTATAACCTGCTGTCTGAGTTTTGAGGCTCTGTAGATTAGAAGATAAAAGGCAAAATAGGTCAAGTTTTAAATTATAAATTATTAAATCTGTTATTCAAATTATTTAAACATACAAATAAAATATATTTTTCAAAATTTGAATAGTGTAGTTTCTAAAGTTTAGTTTAAAGAATTATGACGATGTTTAATATATATATTTTAATATCTTTTAAACAAATGATTTAAAAATATAATATATTTGTAATTCACATAATGAGCCTTTTATTTTATATATTACATGATGCGTTTGAAAATTGAATTTTTATTTTCCATTTAATAGTATAATTTGTCCCTAAAATTACTATGGGGGGTTTTCTAATAATTTTTCTTATAAATTTCAAGTGAGCCCCAGTACCCCTAATTATTATCAAAATTTTAGGTAGTATGGTTTCGGAAATAAAGCGAGAAATGAAATTTTTTTATATCTTTATGTTAATATCTTGTAAACAATTTATTTTAAAAATATGAAAAATATATATTTGTATTCTTCACAATGAGCCCTTTCATTTGATGTATTGCATGATGCATTAAAAAATATTTTTTTAATTTCCGTTTAATTCTGTTATTTGGCCCCCAATATTAATATTAGGGATTTCTTCATATTTTTACTGAAATAATAAAAAAAATAGGTCTTATAATTTGGGGAATAACGGGGGGAATGGGTAATTTTTTTAAAGATTTTTTTAATATATTTTAAAATATTAATTTAAAAAAAAATATATTCGTATTCGTCATAATGAGCCCTGTGATTTGACATATTACATGATCCGTTAGAAATAATTATAATTTTTTATTTCCACTTAATCTTTTAATTAATTTATTTTAAAAATATGAAAAAATATATTTGTTTTCTTCATAATGAGCTCTTTCATTTGATATATTACCTGATGGGTTAGAAACAATTTTAATTTTATATTTCCCATTTAATTCTATAATTTGCCCCCCAAAATGAATGTTAGGGGTTTTTCCTTATTTTTCCAGTAAAGTTTAGGTGAGGGGCTATACCTCCATTGTTTTCAAAATTTTCCAGCTTATGGTTTCGGAGATAAGGGGCGGGGGGAATGGGTAAAATTTTTTATATTTTTGTTAATATCGTTTAATTAATTTATTTTAAAAATATGAAAAAAAATTATTTTGTTTTCGTCATAATGAGCCCTTTCATTTGATATATAACATGTTAGAAACAATTTTAATTTTATATTTTCTATTTAATTCTGCAATTTGCCCCCCAAAATTAATATTGATGGTTTGTCCTTATTTTTCCTGTAAATTTCGTGCAACGTTATATATTTCCTATTTTTTTCAAAATTTTAGGCTCAGTAGTTTCGGAGAACAGTGGGGGAACAGTCGATTTTTTTAGTTTCCCCCCCCAAAAGTACCCCTAAAATTAAAATTTCTTCTTCTACGATATGTACTCCTGATCGGGTCCCCAAATTATACATTGACACCAAATTTCAAACTCTTCCGTCCAGTAGTTTAGGAGAAAATTGCTGTGATGTGACAGACTCAGAAATCCGGAGTGATATTATAAGGGTATCCGTATATTGTATATACGGAACCCTAAAAACGGGTTTGCTAGTGAAGAATTTCGTAACTGACCTACTTACTATTTCTCAATAAAAAAGTTGGAATACTAAAGTTGAAAATTACCGAGAGCTAGTTCACAACACGTTAGAAGACTAAAATTTCATAGGAAAGAAATTTGGTAAACTGGCGACTCCACCAAATTGTTTGTCAACTAGTTTTATTATTAAAAAGGGTACCAGAAAAAATCTTTTAGATAGGATTTTCATAAAACTCGATTTAACTGGGTCGGGAAAGGTTTACCTATGTTAAATTCTCAGTTCACTGGTGTCATAGTTTCTGAGATCTCATGATGATTCAGTGAGTGGTATTAGTATGATAGATATATAAAGATTAAATATCTTTATTGGTTCTAAGTGTAGCGAGCTCTAGGTATTTTATTATTCAAGTTTAGAATTCTGATAAATAAATAAATGAACAGAAATTAAATCGTGTATCATGTCTGTTGAATTAAAAGGCCCCCTGAAAGTTTCACTATCTACTTCCACGTCGTAGATTATAGTTCTAATTCACTTTAAACTTCGCCTTAACATGATAGATATTACGAAGCGGGTCAAAACTTCTCAAAGGCATTTTCAAGTGTTGTTATGCATTTTTGTTATAGAACTGACGACAAAGACTAAATGCTTTTATACGTCGATTACACTAATTTCGTCGGTTCACTTAAATTCAACATGGAATTAATTCTCGAGTTCCTTCGCAGCCGAAAAGTTAATGATGATCTTACAACTATGCATGTAACTCAATTGTAAAGTTACCAAAATGGAGCTTCTAATTAATACACTATTTCAGTTGAATGCATTTTGGAATAATCGGGATGAAAGGAGGTTGAAGTTAGAATCGGTGCTTTACATAAACGTATTTGCGAATGCTATTGTTATGAAACTAATATGAGGATGAGCAAGAAAAAAAATCAACTGCAGGTATTTGTTCTTAAAGAGGTGGGATCACTTCCCCAAGTCTCTCCTTAAATCCATACCTTTTTAGTCCAAAATCTCAACTGAATAAATCTAAAACTATGACATGAGCAATGTGTATATGTATATATATATATATATATATATATATATATATATATATATATATATATATATATATATATATATATATATATATATATATATATATATATATATGTGTGTGTGTGTGTGTGTGTGTGTGTGTGTTTTAGGTGGTTGCCGGGAATTCATCCGCGTAGTTGATAACTGATCCCTGCCGGGATCGATGGTAAAATGACGACGTTTCGGCAGAGTCACACCTGCCCTCTTCAGGTCGGTTCGCATAATTCTCGTAGCCTTCTGCTTTCGCTTCTAGTTACTCGAGTAATACCTAAAACATTTAGTGCCCGCGAAAACTTAAAAACATATATATATATATATATATATATATATATATATATATATCGGCTCTAACGATTTCGCTGAAATTTTCTCATTTGGAAGTTTCGATGGATAAAAATCGATTGGTGAGGAGGGTCTCATAGAGAAAATAAATTATTAAAAAATTTATTGACTGTTTACGACATTCAAGGCGGCGACTTTGTAATTTCAAGGCGTTCAAAACAGAGTGATTTGGTAACCTACGTAAGAGTGACTGTTGTAAAAATTCTTTTAATACAGGGTGATTTGGTGACCTATTTGAGAGTGAAACTTTTTTTAAAGATTCTTTCAATAAAAATTATGTTTGTATGTTCCGAACATGTAACTATTTTATGCCTCCGTGATATTTTCCTAGCATTATATTTTTATATCTAGACATTTCAAGTTTTCATAGTGAAAAAATTAGCACTGTAAGCAATTTTTGGATGAGAAGATCTCATGATTTCGCAAGTTAATTTGATGCATATAATATGAATTGGTGGTGTAAAATTATAATTATACAGGGTCTTTAAAAATATGTTAGATGATCCATAAGAGTTGCTATGCAGGATATGGCTAAAATATAGCGTCAAATGGAATTATAGTATAGTTAAAATAATTTTATAGGGTACCCCATAAGCAGTTGGATATTCATGATAGCTGACATACAGGGCGGAGTAAAAGTATTGCTATGCAGGGTCGCTAAAAAAATGTTAATAGAATGTTATACCTATAGGGTAGTTTATTAGCATTTGCATTTACAGGGTGGTTGCAATATAGGATGTACTGGAATTATAATTTTACATAGTGGTTCAAAAAAAATTAGAATAGGTGGCCATAAACAAATGCATATACAGGGTAGTTAAAACATATGGTGGTGCCAAATTATAGTTATACATTGTGATTTAAAATATGTTATATTAGGTAGCCTGTAAAAAGTTGCATATATAGGGTGATATACGTTTATGATAAAACTTGGAAAGAAACCCAAATAAAGTTTTATAAGATGATGGCTGTACTAATTCTGACTTAGAGTAGTGTAACCTGAACATTGACCAAGAAAGATGAAAAGGTTACAAAGTCAAGAATTGAAGTTCTTAAAAAGGGTTCAAAATGTATGGACAAAATAAGAAATGGCTGTATAAGAAGTGAAAGAAAGTATTAAAGAAAATTTAAAGAGCATGCAGACATGTGATATAATACCTAAGACAGTATTGAACTTTAAATGTAGAGGCAGGAGATGTATTGATTGACCAAGGAAAAGATGGTGCCGTAACAGGCAAAAGCCTAATACCTGAAATGGAACAAACCCAGTTTTTATATTATTACGGAACCCGTGGGCTCACTAACAAAATTTTAAACTGAAGATAAATGTCTTTAAAGGGCAGTTTCTTAATGGTTTCTCCGATTTTCCGGAAAATTAAATCTTACGTTTAAATTATCGATACTGATTAAGCCGTTTTTGAGTAATCGATGGGCATACATTAAAATGATTTATATTTAAAAAATAATCAATCACTATTTTCAGCCATTTCTTCTTTTTTATCTGATTTAAGGTACAATTCAAATGAAAATTTTAGCGTATTCTTATCTCTCTTTTCTCTCTTTCTATTTCTCCTTCTCTAATTTTTATTATTTTTTTTTATTTTCCAAATATATTTTAACTTTTTTATTTGGACGCCTTTCTATATTGCATCCACACTGTATTTGCTATTGTACATAACTTATTGGTCTATCATTTTCTGAATCACCCTGTACAACTATAATTCAACTCCACACAATATTACAACGGTCCTGATATCTTTAAAACCACCCTATAAAAGTTCAAATCCTCTCCAGACTATTCACTCTTTCTATTTTTCTATTGTTTAAATTATTCCTGTATATCAATGATTTTATTTCGCCCCTTACGTCTAGTATTCAGTTTATGCAACTGCTCATGATATACCCTATATAACAAAATTCACCTTTTTGAACCACATTTTATGACTATAATTTTACTCTACTATTTGTTTCGACCACCCGGTATACGTAACTGCTTCTAAAATTTTTTGAACCCATGTCAATAATTATACACCATTCTACTTCCTATAATTCAAATGTCCTAACTGCTTATGCTTACATAAAAATATTTTGGATAAATCCTGAATAACAATAATTTATGTTCCAAACTATATAACTTTTTAAACCGCCCTGTATAACTGTAATTATACTCCACCTTATATATCAACCATCCTGTATATTCAACTATTTCTGACAATTTTTAAAGCCTTTTGTATAACTGTAATTGATATCTGTCTTATAACTCAAATATCCACTCTGTATAACTATGATTTTGTTCCACTCTTATTTCAACCACCTAGTATACGCAACTAATTATGTGCCACCCAATACAATATTTTTAGAATCACCCTGTATAACTAATTAAAATCCAACGATCCTATGTATACAACTGCTTATTTACCACCTAATATTACATGCACGCACGGACTCACCTACTACCGTATACTCGTAGCATATAAAACAGTCCGCGGACATAACAAAATTTTCTTTTTTTCTGGCATTTTACGCAATTATAATCCCCCTAACTTACTTCAAACGAATTAAAATGAAAGTCATTACAAACACCCTGTACTATATACTTTCATGGCATATCTTGATATTTAAACTAGATATTTATGATGAAAATTTGACATTTACCATGATGTTTACAGTTGTTTTGCATATACTTTTCTCCGATTTTAAGAAAAATGGTTTTACGTTATAGAAAAACATATGGAATCAAGCTGGAATATAACTTTGTAGAATACAATTTATAACAATCAAATTTCTTGAGCGGTTTTAGAGAAAACCGTGAAGATTCATTGAAAATCACTGAAATCTAGTCAGTTATTTACTTTTTTTTTCTAATTTTCTAGAAAACCGTAAATCTCATGTTATAAACAATTATATGCGACCTTTCTGTAATGTTCCTTAATAAAATGCAGTTTAAATCATCAAAATTGCCCAAGCCGTTTTTGAATAATCGCTCGTCATAGATAAAAAAAATTGGGGATGAATTGATAACCTCCTTCTTTTTGGACGTCGCTTAAAAAGATAACCTCCACTTTTTTTAAGTCGGTTAAAAAGGTTTGGCTACATTACAAATTAACATTAACATTTTTTCTATAAATACACAATGATACATTTTCATTTAAATTGACAGGTAAATGTTTACGAACAAAATGTACTATAGATAATTCCGCTCCACCCAATGTACCAACCATCCTGTACATACGGTTGCCTACGGACAAGCATAAATAAATTTGTTAGCTGCCTTCTGCAAATTATAGGACGGAGTAGACTCCATCTCATATTTACGGAGGCAAATCCGTCCTGTATTTCAACCATTGTATATAACTCCTTGTGGGCTACCCCATAAATTATTTCATTTTTAACATTTAATAACATCGACCTGTGTAACATTAATTCCTTTCCACACTTTATGCAACTTCTTATGGGCTATGAAATAAATAATTTTTTAATTACACTGTATAAATATCATTGAACTCCAACATATATTTAACCATCCTGTATATGATTTGTTTACTTCCACATCATATAACAGTTTTTTAATCACCCTATATAATTTTAATTACACATTTTTTCCAACAATTTTATACCACCAAACGTCCACTCCAACCTATATTCCAACCATCTTATATATATACGGCTGCCTACGGACCACTGTCATACTACTCCGTCCTATATTTCAATCATCATATAAATGCAACTCCTTCTATCACTTTACTTTGTGATTTTGTTTGCTATAAATAAACACCCTGCGTATAAACGCACTAAATAACAATTTAGGGTTTGAGTCACTGAATTTTCTATTAGAATATGACACCAAAAGCACCGTCTTCGCAAAATGGAAACATTTTCATTTAAATAGGTACTTGCCTGGTATACAAACAAAACGAGCTTGGTACTCATTGATTTATGGAGCCGAAAATATTATGCTTTACTACCTATATGCCTGAGATGTACATTGAAAGTTTTCAAATTCGCAATTAAAACTTCCACTGCCTACAATTCCCCCACTATTAGGTTGGAATTAAAATATTTATGAGGAAATGTCCGTTACGTCACTTCGACGAAATTTATGATAAGAATATTAGAATTTTTGGGCGATTTTCTGCAAAACTGCAAGTTGCACGTCGCAGAAAATATATGAGATCACCTAGAGATCTTCCTTAATAGATTAAACGTTAAAAAACTAAACACATCCATAAGGAGTTTTTGAAAAATCGACCAATATGTTAGGGATATTGGTCGATTTCCAACCACGGGTGTTTTCATTCACAAATTTCATCACTTTACCAATAGAATTCTTTTCCCAAATTTGAAGTTTCACCAATCCGCATATATACTCTATTAAACAAGACCATATTTATTCAAAACGGTTCACCACAGGAGAAGAAATCAGGTCCTCCTTTTTGGAAGTCGGTTAAAAATTTGCAGTCACCAGAAGGGCTACCCATAGTTACTCCATCTCTGTGCTCATAAACCTTCCTTCTGTACGTGAAGTAGGTAGGTTGTTTTTAAACAGTGGTAAAGTAAGAACCACAATGTCTTCAGGGAGGTGATCCTTTAAGTACAAGGTCCTCATCAGGTGCTATCCTCTCTACAAATGGCTAGAGTCTCTAATGTAAGTATCGGTTTTTTCCAGTTTTTTAAGATTGCAATAATGCTGCCAAGTATTTTGTGGTTGGTAAATCTATTATGAATTAAAATTACTCAAAACATACTTGATGTTTCGGACAGAGTAATTTTAAGCTTTGAAGCTTGGAATGAAATCACAGCAGTGTTTCTTTACAACAGTCAATACTCAACAAGGGTCGGTTACTCGTGTCAGGTTTCGTAGTATGAAGACTCATGAGTTATGTTATATTCCATTTTACTGGAGCTTTTTTATTTTGAACGTCTTAGTTTTGAAACTAATTCGAATTGTGAGAATTTGAATAGTTTAAATCTAATCAGAACAAAACGGAAAATGTTACAAAAAATCCTGCATAAATTAATTTGGTAGTTATTTAGTTTTGTGCACAGAAACATAAAGTTTCTACAAGTAGAAACTTACCAAGAGTTATTAATCGTTCAGTTTACATTTCGTAAGTTTTTCCAATATCTAGCCTTAGTTTCAACAAGTCAATTACACACAATGGGGAATATTTACCTAAATGAGAGTGCCGTTTTAAAAGTGTCAACAATTTTTACGGAAAACAAAAGAAATTTCATTAACTTGACAATTCGACAGTGCATTACGCTCTATTTTCAGACCCCGTATTTCATTACGCAACTTTCTTTCGAGGAAAGCGTTTCTGATAAATTGTATTTTGAGTGTCAACAAATTACACAAGAGGTGGAGAATGAATGAACTTTTGTGTACGCAAGGCAGAAAACTCTCGCAGTATAACTGAATGCTGCACATTTAATTCACTAACGTTTTCTCTTTAATAAAAGCCAATTAGAATGTTTTACTCTGTGGGTTCTTTATTACATTATAATCGAATAACGAAAGTGGAGAATTATTTTTAACCGACCAAAAAAACAAACAAAAAGGACGAAGTTATCAAATTGGAAAGAATTTTTTTTGTGTTTGTTAGACTTCTTCTCTGGTTGTTAACCTATTTGAATAATTAATATCTAAAATTCGACGGTGGTAGCCGTTACTTTGTGATAGTCAATCATGATGATGAAAAACAAAAAACTAACTTTGTTTTCTATTACTCACTTGATTAGCCGCGAATAAAAATGACTATAGTCATAATTATCAAACGACGAAACATAAGTTAATGAAAGATCAGAACAAGGCAAGCTATTCAAGCTTTTAAATTATGCCTTAGTCAAAAATATTGCCAATTTAATAATTAGTTTTATGTACAAGAGAAAGGTCTAGCAATTGGTTGTCTTTTGTAGCCCCTTGCTCGCTGATATTTTCATGTCAGATCTCAAAAATACTACCAAGAGTTCCCATTAACTAAAAAACACATTCTTTTTTGGTACAGATATATGGAATATATGGATGATGTTTTAGCTTATTTTGCAGGCACAAATAGACAATTGCATTCGTTCTTAAATTTTATCAATAATTTACAACCCAATATAGAATTTACTGTTGAAACAGAAATGAACAACCAACTTAACTTTTTAGACCTCACGC
Source organism: Octodonta nipae (assembly GCA_034190945.1). Classification (NCBI taxonomy): domain Eukaryota; kingdom Metazoa; phylum Arthropoda; class Insecta; order Coleoptera; family Chrysomelidae; genus Octodonta; species Octodonta nipae. Next base: position 153,883,938 of record CM067218.1, read on the forward strand.
TTACCCGGCACCACAATTCTATTTCTTTCAATATATACAGGAAATCTACTCTCACGGATTTTACTATTTATTGCTCATCGGCTAGTCCATTGGACCATAAACTATCTGCATATTCGGGGTGAGTTTTTTTGATGATCAGTATGGGAATCTCGGAAACTAGCGGAGATAGAGCAATTGTTAAATTGGGAAAGATTTGCAGTTTTACTGGCCCAATTTAATGACACTTTCGGATTTTTGTCAAAAGTCATGGCTTACTAGATATTTTGAAAAAACGAAATTCTGTCGATTTAGTCAAATCCCTCTAGCTCCTTTGTTTTTGATTTTATAAAAAAAGTGTAAAAATCAAAATTGAAGGGAATTGTATCCCGAATATGATTGTCATGTCCTCGTTTGCCTGACAGCTCTCGTTTTCGAGATATGACACAAACTTATCTTTTTTTGAATGGAAACCATAGTTGGCTATGACCTCAAAAAATCGGACATGTTTGGAGCTTTTCAACGATATAATATTCGATATAGTTATTCATAAAAATAACGGAGCATGGATGCTTTTCTCTCTTATTTTCACTTTTAACGTAGGTAGCCATGAAAAAGATTGTTTTCACTTTGACGTTTCCTCATTTGAGAGTAATTCCATTAGTAGTGCTGAACTGACAGTCAATATTGATAACTTTTCGTAATAAAATAGAATATTCTAACGAAGAAAAACTGAATATGGTGGAATGTTATATCATATGGCATAAAAATTCAGTTCGTGCACCTGAGGAATACTTTCATATATATTTTAATCGTCGTGTATATTTAAGAGGCTTTACGATACTTTACGCAGATATGGATCTTTTACTAAACCACCAAAGGAACTTAATCAAATTAACGAAGCAGCACAAATAAATGTTTTGGCAATGGTAAACCAAAATCCATCTACATCAACTCGTGAGATTGCGGCAGAAGCTGGCACAGCTCAACGAACTGTAGTTAAGGTACTGAAAGCGCACAAGTTCTACCCGTACAAACTTTCAGTTTTTCAAACTTTGCATGCTGGTGACGAACATCGACGTATTTTGCTTTGTACATGGTTTAGAGACATGTGCCTTGACAATCCACAGTTTCCATTAAAGGTGTTATGGTCAGATGAAACTAGATTTACTAACTGCGGTATGTTCAATAGACACAATGGGCATATCTGAGCTAAAGAAAACCCTTTCCATGTAGAACAAAGAGGATCCCAGATAAAATTTGGTTTTAATGTTTGGTGTGGTTTTATAGGGTCTACTATTTTGGAGCCTTTTATCTATGACGAATCACTTACTGGGGAGCGCTCCTTGCATTTCTTGCAATATACTTATCAAGACATGTTGCATAATTTGAATTTGAGAACTCGTTTAGAAATTGCGTGGTTCCAACATGATGGAGCACCTGCTCATAACTCGTTATTAGTAAGACAACACAGATAATATCTATCCAAACTCTTGGATAGGAAGATATTGATAAGCGGTCTGTGAGGAAAGCGGTAATGTCAATCTTAAAAACTGCAATTTTTGTCTAAATAACAATGGTGGACTTTTCGAACATAAATTGTAACCATTATTATGTACTTTAATTTCTTAAGTTTTTAGTAAGTACCTACTTATTTAGTTTTTTCGTTATATCTGATATACCAAATAAAAAAATCGTTCAATATTTTTTTGGAATAGTTATTAATAAATCAATCTATTTCATGGCTAACTACGTTAAAAGTGAAAATAAGAGAGAAACTCCGTTATTTTTATGAATAACTATATCGAGTATTATATCGTTGAAAAGCTCTAAAAATGTTCGATTTATTGAGGTCATAGCCAACTATGGCTAACTACGTTAAAAGTGAAAATAAGAGAGAAACTCCGTTATTTTTATGAATAACTATATCGAGTATTATATCGTTGAAAAGCTCTAAAAATGTCCGATTTATTGAGGTCATAGCCAACTATGGTTTCCACTCAAAAAAAGATAAGTTTTTGTCATATCTCAAAAACTTACTTTTACTTTTATACTTTTTTTAATAAATCAAAAACAAAGTAGCTAGAAAGATTTGACTAAATTCGTTTTTAAAATATCTAGTAAGCCATGACTTTTTACAAATTCCGAAAGTGTCATTAAATTGGGCCCGTAAAACTGCAAATCTTTCCCAATTTAACCATTGCTGTATCTCCGCTAGTTTCCGAAATCCCCATACTGATCATCAAAAAAACTCACTCTGTAGAACTATGTTCACCTAACATTTCCAGTTGCCTTGTCAAAAACTAATCTAACTATTGAATTAAATATTATTCATACAGTGACCGAAAACGAACGAATTCTTGCGAATATATTCGTCCGAATCGTTCGGCATTTCGTGAATTTTTTTATCCAGATTGGATTAGACAACTCGAAACTTCTTATTGTATTAAATTGGTTTAATTCACTTCTGAATTGATATTTTTTGCGTTTTCTGAATACCAAATATGCCAAAGATCACCCCGTGACAAATGATCCATTCTATCACATTTATTGTTTGTTGTCTTAGTTTTAAAACGTTTTCGAGAAATGGGAATCTAAAGAGTCACAACTTTTTAATTTGTTTCTTGTTGTTTCCTGTTACTTTTCTGGGCGCAGTAATATTACATTTGCGTTATTGGAACAAGAGGCATTAATCACTAACAACGTAACTTCGTTTCTTGTCGGAGTTTGTTAATTCTGTATAGCCAATTAATTAGAACTACTCTTAAATAATTAGAAATGAGCGAAAGTTATTCTAATTTGTTTTTGTGCTGAGAAAATCGATCTAAAAAGCAAAAAAAAAATAATAAAAATGTTCTAGCCTCAACGATAGAAAGTCAAATAAATTGATAAAATTTAATAATCTTCAGCAATTTATAGATGCAACTGCTTATGGGCTACATATAATATTTTTCTAACCATCCTGTATAATTATAACGATATATATTAGCACGAAATTATAACTACACACAAGCATATAAACTCATAAATTTTTAACAATCCAAAAATCGTATTCCACATTTGCACTTAACCAAAATTACGGGACCAATTGTATAAATGCAATGCTAGAAACACAGCAAATAGCCACAAAATTCTTCTTGTTAAGTTTCTATGCAACAGTTCGATTGAAAGAATTTTTGCAAAAACAGTTCCAATGCTAAATAAGTTACCAAGGTGGCCTGTATTGAACGCATTCAAAGAACCCAGCACATTCGTTATGGAAAGTGGACCCCGGTGGATTTGGCTGAAATTTTGATATTTTGTAGATCTCAACAAAATGAACAAATGTTTTCATGGCCGCAAAGTTCGGTGACTGATGGTTTTCAAGTTATGGTTAACTTTATACTCCCAAGATAATCACATTAATACAATAACTATACCATACATACAGGGTCTATCAGAAAGACTAAAAAGAGTGGGAAACAGATATAATATCAAAACATCATTTAAAACAAGAAATACACAAAAATCAATTATATCAAAAACCAAACCAAAAAACACAACTCAAAATACAAAAAATTGGATTTATAAAATCCCGTGTGAATGTAATAAATTCTATATTGGAGAAACCTCTAGACCTCTGAATGTTCGAATAAACGAACACAAAAATTACATAAAAAACGACAATTTGAAAAATCCAAAATTTGTGAACATGCTTGGGACCTTGGTCATAAAATACAGTTTCAAAATTCAGTTATATTACACAAAGAAGAACACAACACCAAAAGAAAACTAAAAGAGTCTGCTTTAATTTTGTTAAATGAAAACGATTTTATCGCTACTACCTCCGTAGAATTTAGTCGTTCCTGGTTGCCGATGACTAAGGAAGAAATTACTAATGGTCATGTCCTTGTGAACAACCCAATATCGGGATACTTCATAAGGTTTTTCCTAGGTTTTCTCTTATGATTTTAATGGGATCACTGAATCAACAAAGTTCTTTGGTCGCATTTTTGGCGAATGGACTATCTTATAAGAAAGTCGCACCTAGGAGCGCCACATAAAGTTCTGAAGATCTCCCTTTTAAATTCTTCCAATTTGAAAGGAACTTTATGATTATATGATCTTTAGAAATCTCTGTGCTACCCTGTATATTACAAATAAAATTCTCTTAGTTACGTCAAAAATTAAATAATAAACATTGTCAAATATTTAAATTTACATCTTGGAATTGTACCTTTTTAATCCGTAGTTTCTTAGCCATTGACAACGGGGTCTGATCTAGACCCCGAAACGTTTGGAATATACAGCAATTTCCTTTAAAGTGTGGTGTTATTCCCAATAAACACTTAGACATTTATATTTATGGTCCGAAAATACCACGAATCGATATGTATATGAGGAACTACTGGGAGTATTAATGTGAAAATTAGTAGGTATACAAGGGGTTTTCGAGGAGACGGTTTTAGTTACAATATTTTCAATTGTCTACGACTTCCGGTTCTACTGGAAGTGGTCCCAAACTTTGTTTTTTAAATGGAACATCCTGTTTTTTGTACCATTTTTAGAATCTAGGATGAATTTTAAGATAACTTGATTGGAAACATCATATGTCTGAAGAAGTCCGGTTAAAAGTTATTTCAACTTTTTGAAAATTTTGACAGATCCATCTCTCCAAAAAATATTATTTTTGTGGAAGCAAATAGGACCATATCAAAAATTACCAGAATTTGCCTGAATAAAACTTAAAACTTCCTAGGTCTCTGAAAACTGTTAAAAAAACGGACAGCTCAGAAATTGGTGCTGAATCCGAAAATCGTATAATTCATTTTTTTTTCAAATGACAACTTCCTTTTTCTTCAAAACCATTGGACTATAGGCCAAAAAGTAGGAGTTTATGCTTACAAGACTAAATGAAACAGTTTTTATATACACTTGGAAAAATTAAAATTTCTGTGTAGCTATATATGAATTATTAGTAGGCTTTTTTGAAGGAACCGTCAAGAAACGTATATACATTACTTCACTTTCTTAACCATGTATGTTGAATTTGATATGGTTATAAAAAAGTATGTGAAACGTTTCCATTGCGATCTCCGTATAGACCAAAGCATACTCATAACACCATGACGCAGATCATTTACTGACAATCTACCTTTGTTGTTAGCAGTGCAGCATTGACAATATTTATTATTCGACCCGAAATAAAAAAAGCTAAGGAGTGATATCGGGAGAACGAAGGGGCTGTCGAAGAGGTCCATTATTCTCTATCCAACGATCTTCAAAATGATTGTCTAAAAAGTTATTCACAGGTGCAACATTATGAGTTCGTGTTGAGACCACAGCTGATTCTAAGTCAATTCTACTGGATGTAAACCTAAAAATAACCGCAAAAATCCTTTAATTTAGGTTTGGGGATTCAAACATAAAATCCAATTTAAAAAAATTAGATTGCCGAATTCGGGGCCAATTCCTGAACACTCCGTATATTCTTTTGAAAAGTTTCCAATGATTTATGAAGCTTCACGTTTTATTCGAGCAAATTCTGATAATTTTTGACCTGGCCTTCTTTGTTTCCAAAAAAATATTTTTTTAGGAAGCTGCTTCTGTCAAAATTTTCAAAAAGTTTAAATAACTTTCAACTGGAGCCCTTCAGATATATAATATTTTTAATTAAGTTATATTGAAATTCATTGTAGATTCTAAAAAAGCTTTAAAAAACAGGGTGTTCCATTTATAAAAACATAGTTTGGGTCCACTGCCGGTAGAACCGGAAGTCGTAGATAACTAAAATTTTTTTAAATTGGATTTTATGTTTGAATCCCCAAACCTAAATTAAAGTATTTTTGCGGTTATTTTTAGGTTTACATCCAGTAGAATTGACTTAGAATCAGCTGTGGTCTCAACACGAACTCATAATGTTGCACCTGTGAATAACTTTTTAGACAATCATTTTGAAGATCGTTGGATAGAGAATAATGGACCTCTTCGACAGCCCCTTCGTTCTCCCGATATCACTCCTTAGCTTTTTTTATTTCGGGTCGAATAATAAATATTGTCAATGCTGCACTGCTAACAACAAAGGTAGATTGTCAGTAAATGATCTGCGTCATGGTGTTATGAGTATGCTTTGGTCTATACGGAGATCGCAATGGAAACGTTTCACATACTTTTTTATAACCATATCAAATTCAACATACATGGTTAAGAAAGTGAAGTAATGTATATACGTTTCTTGACGGTTCCTTCAAAAAAGCCTACTAATAATTCATATATAGCTACACAGAAATTTTAATTTTTCCAAGTGTATATAAAAACTGTTTCATTTAGTCTTGTAAGCATAAACTCCTACTTTTTGGCCTATAGTCCAATGGTTTTGAAGAAAAAGGAAGTTGTCATTTGAAAAAAAAAGAATTATACGATTTTCGGATTCAGCACCAATTTCTGAGCTGTCCGTTTTTTTAACAGTTTTCAGAGACCTAGGAAGTTTTAAGTTTTATTCAGGCAAATTCTGGTAATTTTTGATATGGTCCTATTTGCTTCCACAAAAATAATATTTTTTGGAGAGATGGATCTGTCAAAATTTTCAAAAAGTTGAAATAACTTTTAACCGGACTTCTTCAGACATATGATGTTTCCAATCAAGTTATCTTAAAATTCATCCTAGATTCTAAAAATGGTACAAAAACAGGATGTTCCATTTAAAAAACAAAGTTTGGGACCACTTCCAGTAGAACCGGAAGTCGTAGACAATTGAAAATATTGTAACTAAAACCGTCTCCTCGAAAACCCCTTGTATACCTACTAATTTTCACATTAATACTCCCAGTAGTTCCTCATATACATATCGATTCGTGGTATTTTCGGACCATAAATATAAATGTCTAAGTGTTTATTGGGAATAACACCACACTTTAAAGGAAATTGCTGTATATTCCAAACGTTTCGGGGTCTAGATCAGACCCCGTTGTCAATGGCTAAGAAACTACGGATTAAAAAGGTACAATTCCAAGATGTAAATTTAAATATTTGACAATGTTTATTATTTAATTTTTGACGTAACTAAGAGAATTTTATTTGTAATATACAGGGTAGCACAGAGATTTCTAAAGATCATATAATCATAAAGTTCCTTTCAAATTGGAAGAATTTAAAAGGGAGATCTTCAGAACTTTATGTGGCGCTCCTAGGTGCGACTTTCTTATAAGATAGTCCATTCGCCAAAAATGCGACCAAAGAACTTTGTTGATTCAGTGATCCCATTAAAATCATAAGAGAGAAAGTTATATTGAAATTCATTGTAGATTCTAAAAAAGCTTTAAAAAACAGGGTGTTCCATTTATAAAAACATAGTTTGGGTCCACTGCCGGTAGAACCGGAAGTCGTAGATAACTAAAATTATTTTAACTGAAACCAGTTCCTCGAAAACTCCCTGTATACACTGACATGAAATATAAAAATAACCATAACTTGAAAAGTATCGGTCATCGGACTTTGCGGCCATGAAGAAATTTGTTCATTTCGTTGAAATCTACAAAATAGGAAAATTTTAGCCAAATGCACAGGGGGGCACTTTTCAAACGGCTTCCCAACCTGTCACTGGATTTTTTGCTAATTAAATTTCTTAGTTATACCATTTTTTCCAATGATGAGGCTTTTACTGATTGTTTCTAGGCACCAAAACCCCGAAATGCGCAAATTTCATCAAAATTCTTAGAGCCGTTGTCCAAAAAAGTTAAATATAAATATACAGACCGGTTGTTTCTAAACTAGGGTTCCACCAATCGATTGTTATGCATCGCAAATGAGAAATTTTCATCAAAATCGTTTTCCAGAACACAATTATATATATATATATATATATATATATATATATATATATATGAAGAAATATTTATCATCCGTTCGTTACATTGATTCATCTTTGAATCCTGCAGACGTTTCGCCAAGGTCGCACTTGGCATTCTCAATGAGTAGTTACGGTGAACTGAGAGGTGATCTGCCGGAGCTGTTTATTTTATATGTCTCCGTCGGAGGTCGTATCGCGCCTGATTGGTCGGTGTTGACTCCGCCCCCTTCGCTGACGTGTCGGGTGTTTTGCTTGTTGACGGGTTTGTATTTTGCGTAGCTAATTGTGTTTTATTTTGGTGTTTTAATCTTTCATGTGTTAGAGATGTGCAGGGCGTCGTCTCTTTTATTTAGTTGTCCAGTTTTCTCAATTTCAATAGCTTCTCGTATTAGTCTGGTTTTGTAGTGAGGAGTTTGTGAAAACATGATATTTGGTTTTGTTAATAATGTATTGAATTTGTTGATCCCATTTTAAATTCTGATCAAAAATAATTCCTAAATATTTAGAATTTTATACTATTACCTTTTATTTTTATATTAAATATATTAGGGACACTATCAGAATAATTCCCAAAGGTCATACATACCATTTTCTTCGTATTTAAGGTCAGTTTGTTTGACATAAGCTAGTCAGCAATGTGATCGAGATACTCGTTCATTTTCATTTGGACTCCTTCCCAAGATTTCTCCGTTGAGCTAACGGCAGTATCATCTGCATACGATATTATATTAAAGGCATATCCACCAAGATGTCATTAGTGTATATAATAAAACATAGTGGCCCCAAAATTGTTCCCTGGGGAACTCCTGTTTTGACAGTTAAAAATTTACTATAATCTTAATCTATCTTAACTCTGTGTTGCCTATATTCTAACTAACTCGTTAAAAGTTTATTAGCTTCCCCTCTAACTCCATATTTCTCCAATTTATCAAGGAAAATTTTATGGTTGACTGTATCGAAGGACTTTGCTAAATCAAGAAACGTAATTGGTATTGGCTGGCTCTTATCTAGGTTTTCTATTACCAAATTGGTTATCAAATTTAAAGCATATTTTGTTCCCTTATTTTTTATGAAGCAAAATTGGTTAGTTGCAATGATTTAACATTTATGTATAAATCCAATCAGTCGGTTGTAAATAACTTTTATAAAATTTTCCCAAATTTGATATCATGGAGATGGGTCTCACTACTTTTGTAAATACGTACAATATCTGCTTTTCTGAGAGCACCAGGCCAGATAGATAAATTAATACTCAAATTAGTAATATGTACAATTGGTTCAATTAAATACTCTGCTTATATTTTAATAGTTTTGGCATTTAGAGTATTTTTAAAAATCGCATTTTCCCCCATTATCTTGATTATTTAACAAGAACCAAATGGTAATAAAAATGTGCAAGTTTTAATTAAATCAACCGACCTTGTATCTTTTGTAGTTCCCAAGATCCCCATAGTGAGTGTTGAATTAGTTGTAACCCTGTATGCAACTAAACAAACATTCGTATTAAAGGAACCAGCACTGTCCAATACATTTTTGTCTTCAAAATTTATCGCCAGCCGTATTGCGAAAGACCTGGTAAATCGCCCTGTATAAATAAACATCGTCAAGCCTATAGCTTCTTGAGGTCTCCTTAAGTAAATGTCTTCTCCCTCTTGTAATCCTTCTCCAAGGTTAAATGTGTAATTTTCCAAATCCCTTTCACAACAATCTTAAATAGCTACTCTGTTGACTTTTCATCAGAAAATTTCCATCTATATAGTCTATAAGTTCGGAATATCAATATTGCAGTTTATTGAAGCAGATATACAATATGATAATATTCTGGTGCTGGTATTTTCACATACGACACGTAGAATAGGAAACACGTGTGTTCGGTGTAAAATCGGTTTTATATTTTATTAATATAAGTTATGATCGTTTCATTGCTTCCAAGTTATTAAATATGGCGCGTTCTGAATCCACTATTTGTGGTGAAATTGCCGAAGTGGAAAATGATTCTAACAGATGATTACAAAAGTTGTAGCAGTATTTGCATATTATTATTCGATAAGTCGATTGGTATTCTTGTTCTTCAAACGTTAAGTTGGTCCTTTGAGTTTATTTTTGATCAGGCGTAGTTTTAGTGTAATATACTGAATTGATTCTGCCGATGCTTAATGGCAATTCATTATTTCAATTTACTACGAGGAGTGCCTTTTATATTTCGGGATTAGAGAACAAAAACAAATATTAATCATCGAAAATCGCTTTATTGTTTTTCAAAATATTCCCCATGAAGATCTATACTCTTTTGCATGCGTTTGAACCAATTGTTGAAGCACTTTTTCCACTCTGATTGAGGTATCTCCAAAATATGCATTCTGAACGCAGCAACCGCTTCTTCAGGTGTCGAAAAACGTTGACCTCTCAGTTTGTTGTTTACGTACGGGAATAAAAAGAAGTCATTTGGTGACAAGTCAGGACTATACGGCGGATGACTGATCAAATCGATGTTGTGAGTGGTCAAAAATGCAGTTGTTTGAGCCGATGTGTGAGAGCTGGCATTGTCGTGGTGAAGAGTGATCCGTCTTCGGCGGTTGGTTTTCCTCATTTCTTGGGAGACAACTGGCAAACAAATGGTTGTGTACCACTCAGAATTGACTGTTCTGCGTTGTTCTAGTAGTACGGTTGCGACATGTCCAGTTTTTCCGAAAAAACAGGCGATCATTTGCTTGTAAGTGCTTCGTGCGTGAACAACTTTTGTTGGATTCGGCTCATCTTCCCATACATTCGACTGCTGTTTACTTTCGGGCTCATACGCGTAAATTCACGATTCATCACCTGTCACTATGTCATAAACGTGTTTTGAAGCACCGCGATCGTATTTTTTGAGCGTTTCTTTCGACAAATCGACACGAGCCTTTTTTTGAACGATTGACAAATTGTGTGGGATCCAACACGAACAAATTTTTTTGACATTCAAATGTTTATGCAATATTGAATGTATGCTGGTCCCACTAATGTGTAAGGTTGACTCAATCTCACGATAGGACACATGACGATCTTGCAATATCAGTTCGCGCCCAGCATCAATGGTTTCCGGAACAACAACTGTTTTTGGACGACCTTCACGAAATTCGTCTTGGAGTGAACTACGTTCTCGATTGAATTCACCATACCATCGATAAAGAGTGGTCCTTGATGGAGTTTCATCGCAAAAAATTAAATTAAGTTCATCCATGCACTCTTGCTGACTTAATCCACGTCGAAAATTGTAAAAAATAATCGCACGAAAATGTTCACGATTTAATTCCATTTTTTGGCCGAGATGAATTCTTTAAGTTACTGTAAACACACATAGCGCTCGTATGTCAAAACGTTCTGAGTACGTATAACCTCAAAAATATCAAACTTTACGATAGAGCTGTCAGTTGTCAGATTGCAACACTAGGGTTGTCCAATCCCAAAATATAAAAGGCAGCCCTCGTGATTATCTCACTCTGACTTTGCTGGATTTACATGGCTTGATTTTTCAGAATTACTTTATAGACCCACCACTCACACTACACACTCTTGACATATTTAGATACATTCATACAACTATTGAATTGCATAAAAAATAATTTGTCTTTATTTCTTCACAAATTCATAACTATATTTCACTAACTACTTTTCTTAGACTATATTAACACTTCGTTTGCTTTTACAAATTTTCGGCCGCCATCTTGAATTTTGTAAATCACACCTTGGATACCTAAGCTGCGCCCCAAAATCCGGCTCATGCCAACAATTTGATGCAAATTTCAAAAAATCGAACACATGTTGAATTTTTGAACGTCATATTGAAACCGCCATATGGGACCCTACCGCATCAGCATTAAGGGGAGTCCTTGAAATCCTTCAACTTCAATTTGAGCCAAAACAGGATTCGATTGGTAGCCAATATTTTTTAAACCCTCTTTTTGCTGTTCATTCGGGTTTTCTCCAGTCCGGGGGGATCCAGACACGTGCTTCCGGGGGGCGATTTCATGCTTCAGAGAGAAACCTACATTTCTTGGACTATTACATTAAAAATAGTCATTCTGAGGTATAAATGTCTAAGTGTTTATTGGGAAATAACACCACACTTTTTAAAGGAAATTGCTGTATATTCCAAACGTTTCGGGGCCTAGATCAGACCTCATAGTAATTTTAGGGACAAATTATATAATTAAATGGAAAATAAAGATTCAATTTTCAAACGCATCATGTAGTATATCAGATAAAAGGCTCATTATGTGAATTACAAATATATCATATTTTTAAATCATTTGTTTAAAGATATTAACAAAAATATTAAACATCGACATAATTCCCAGTTTAGAAACTACACTATTTAAATTTTGAAAAATATATTTTATTTGTATTTTCAATAATTTGAATAACAGATTTAATAATTTATAATTTAAAACTTGACCTATTTTGCCCTTTATCTTCCAATCTACAGACCCTCAAAACTCAAAACTCAAACTCAAAAGGTTTTCTGAATGTTTATAGTAAAATAAAACTCTAATGTTAATTTTTGGGGGCCAAATTAGAAAATTAAATACATATGTATTCTGATAAATTTCAAGCGAATCCTGTATCAGATAAAATGAAAAGTCTATCTGTGGAAAATCAAAGTGTATATTTTTTATAAATTTAAAACGCTTCCTTTAAAAGATATATGGGTAAATATAAGAAAATGCACTCATTCCCTGCTTATCTGAAACTGGAATATTAGAATCTTGAAGGTGGTACGGAACCCTAGGTATGCGAGTCCAACTCGCAGTTGACCAAATTATTTGTGGTATTTTGACTTCTGACGTACGTAACATCTTAAAATATCACAAACCAAAAATGAATTGGTTGTTAAATTTGTTTATATACTACATTTTATTGATTTTCTACAAACAAAGAAACTCTCAGTATATAAAAAATGATAAAACTAATACTACTTGAGGTTCATTTAAATTCAAGCATTATCCTACCTGCTAAGATTTATACTACGCATATTTTTTTCGCTTAAATATTTCATTTGAACGTAAAAACGTCTTTGTTTCAAATTTAACGTCTACAAAGAACGTTATGTTACGACCCTCCTACGTCTTCATAATATCTGAATAGCCAAAAAGACATACGCATTCCCCTGTCAACTTTTAATGTGTGGAACTCGGCTAGCAGTTATGATTTATGAAGGAACACTTTTGCGACTCTTGTCATTCACAAATTTCACAAATTGGATTCTGCTTTGAACTAACGAATGTGTAAATTGACTTCGATCAATCACTCCTTTATCATTTTAAATGTCGACGGCAAGTTGAAGTAACAATAGAACTTGACACTGCAAAGATCAAGTGGCCGTTGTTGTCGTTTGATCTCACTGCCGATCGGTTTGCAATCGTCTTTTATTGAAAAGCCCTTCCGGCACGACGACTCGTACGTGCTAAGTTTACATGAGCCAACAGAATGCAATAAACCGGCGACTTCAGAAAGGGATTTTGTAGATGACAAAACTTTATAAAGAACAATGTTATTACGTTTTGTTTTTGCGTTTTGGCTTTTGTCAATACTTTAAATTATTCGAAAAAATAATATTTAGAATTTATATTTAAAAGAGACTTCAGCTGATTTAATATCATTTTCTGAATCATCCTGTACAACTATAATTCAACTTAACACAATATTACAATGGTCCTGATATCTTTAAAGCCACCCTATATAAGTATAAATCCTCTCCACACTATTGACTGTTTCTATTTTTCTATTGTTTAAATTATTCCTAAATACCAATGATTTTAGTTCGCCCCGTATGTCTAGTATTCAATTTATGCAGCTACTCATGGTCTACCCTATATAACAAAATTCACCTTTTTGACCCGCATTTTATGACTATCATTTATTTTAACCACCCGGTATATGCAACTGCTTCTAAAATTTTTTGAACCCAGCTTTATAATTATACCCCTCCTAACTGCTTATGCTTATATAACAAATTTTTTACACAGCCTGAATAACAATAATTTTACTCCATCCTTACTTCAAACACATTCTCTAACTAACTACTTATGTTCCAAACTATACAACTTTTTTAAACCGCCCTGTATAACTGTAATTATACTCCACCTTACATTTCAACCATTCTGTATATTCAACTGCTTCTGTAAATTTTTAAAGCCTTTTGTCTCACTGTAATAATTCTCCGTCTTATAACGCTGCTCACTCTGTATAACTATAGGTTTGCTCCACTCTTATTTCAACCACCTTGTTTACGCAACTACGTATGTGCCATTCAATACAATATTGTTAGAACCACCCTGTATAATTAATTTAATTCCAACTTATATTTTAACTATCCTATTTCCTATGAATACAACTGCAATTTCACGTGACTATAAGCCCCCTAACGTAACTTCGTCTTTAAAAAAACTTACTTCAAACGAACTAAAATGAAAACCAATACAAACACCCTGTACGATATACTTTCATGTCATATCTTGACATTTAAACTAGATATTTATGATGAAAATTTGACATTTACCATGATGCTTACAGTTTTTTTGCATATATAGAAAAATATACGGAATCAAGCTGGAACATATTTTTGTAGAATACAATTAATAATATTCAAATTTCTTGAACAATTTTAGAGAAAACAGTGAAGATTCATTGAAATTCACTGAAATCTAGTCCCTTATTTACTTTTATTTTCTAATTTTCTGGAAAACAGTAATTCTCATGTGATAAACAATTGTATGGGACTTTTCGGTAATGTTCCTTAATATAATGCCGTTTAAATCATCAAAATTGTCCAAGCCGTTTTTGAATAATCGCTCGTCATATTTAAAAAAAAGTTGGAGACGAATTGTTAACCTTGGATAGATTTAACGCCAACTAGCACTTTTCAAATAAGATAGTTTTTTCCAACATTTTGTTGAAATGGTTCGGTAAACAGGCAAAATTTTCGATATTGGGCATCAGAAAACCCAGATTGGATTATGGAAAGTCATACACAGTTTTCCAAGAAAGTTAACGTATTTGCTGGAATTGTGGGTACTTCAATTGCGGGTCCTTTTTTTATTGAGAGAACACTTAGCTCGGAAAAGTATTTAGACCTGTTTAACAGAACTTTACTCGAATGGTGAAAACCCCAATATTCTGGCAGATCGGAAGGAGAGGTACTATCGAATGGCCAGCTAGGTCTCCAGATCTAAGCCCGTTAGATTTTTATCTTTGGGCTTAGGTGAAATCGAAAGACTACTTAAAGAAGCCGGAAAATATCGAGGAATTAAAGAATAGAATTAGGGCCAAAATACAACGAATCCTACCACAAACGCTAAATGAAGTAAGTTTTGAGCAAAGACAAAAGTCAAAAGTGACAGATGCCGACACTGGCACAACCTTTGTGTCTTTGGCAAAATGAACAAACTTTGTTCTTTGCGTTTGAGAACTACTTCTTGAACCAACAAAATTAAAATCATAATTAAATTAGCTCTTAGGCTTCTTCGCCTAACTGATGAGACCCGAAAAGGTCGAAAGCATCCATAATCCACCTTTAAAATCGTTGGGTTAAGGTGAAACCCGAATTTCAGTTTACTGCTTCGGATTGCGCGAGTTCTACAAATTCGAGCGACTTTTGTCTTTTGTGCTATGCACTTTTGACTTTTGTCTTTGCTCAAAACTTTCTGTAGATTCACTTCTATTAGAGAAAATTCCAACTTGTCTCAGGGTACTTTCCCTGGCTGAAAAAGATGAACCGAAGTCGAAACAAGCAAAACTAACAGGTTTTCGAACCAAAGAATACTTTTGCTTCTTTGGATTCAAAGACTTTTGCTTTTGAACAAAAGGGCCAAACGCGCCACAAAGTTCGTGGAGATTTGCGAAATCCCAAAAGTTCTTTTGCTTTTGTCAAATGAATCCGAAGCAGTAAACTGGGATTCGGGTTTCACCTTAACCCAACGATTTTAAAGGTGGATTATGGATGCTTTCGACCTTTTCGGGTCTCATCAGTTAGGCGAAGAAGCCTAAGAGCTAATTTAATTATGATGCTAAATGAAGTGTTTCGAGAATTTTGAAAATGTTTCCATTTGAAAAAATGAAGTCGATGGTCGCAATTTATTTCTGGCCCACCCTGTATAAATGAGTTTATCATCACAAAAACCGCGTTTTTCGAGCTTTTTTCCAAAAAAAAAACACATCTGAATTTTGAATGAATTTGTTCCAACTCACGCGTCCTCACTGTATATACAGATGCTTCCTGCACTTTGAATTCGGTTAATAATCTCGGAAAATCCAACATGTTTTAGGATTAAACCCGCCCAAACCATATTCTTAATACAGTCAAATACCCAATTTCGGTTGGTATTACATATAAACCGTTTGAATACGCAAATGTTTGTTGTAGGTTCGTATTAACAGTATATTTCGAAGAAACACAATAATACTGTTTGGTACTCAAAATTTCCCAATTTGTGCTTTCCATTTTATAATTAGTTCATATATTCGACTGGGTTTGAATAGTGCACAAACACCTACTGACTATTAACAGCTTTATGGTCGTATGTTTTGATTAACTGCTTTTCAACTTGGAACAAGTTGTTTTCGCTTTAAATGGTTTATAATTCTAAATGGGAAATAATGTCGAGTTCGCATCCATTTCCGTTTCGGTATATAAATTGTAGTTCGTTATTGTCATTTTGAAATGCTCATGTTTACTGGGAAAGGGCGGGCGAGTTTTTTGGAAATTATTATGACGAAGTTCTGTTGGTATGACCGATTAAAAGTGAGTCGTTGAATTATATCTCAAACGAGCCACCTTGAAAATCTTGGTTATTTTCAAAACTTTTGCAATAAGAAAAACAGGTAGATTTTTGTTTCGAGTAAGAAATTTTTTGAGGTGAATTAGCGCTTGCGCGCATTCATCAAAAACAGCCTAATTCAATGACCTTGAGATTTTTAGATAAGGAAAATAGGTGTTGTCGTATATCATTTGAAAGCCCTTTTTACGGACTTTACCGTCGTAATACAATTTTTTACTGCAATTTCTGTACATAAAATAAAAAAGAGTATTAAAAAAACGAATTTACATTACAATACAATGCCTCTTAAGCAAATGTTCAAAGTGACTTCCATACAATAGTACAACCTTGACTGAAAGTCGTCTCTGACATGGTTCAGCATAGTCGGTGTTATCTGACGAAACTCCGCTATAATTCCTCCAAATTCTCAGGCTAAGTCATTTGGAATATAGCATGTCCCCAAAAAAATCCAAAGGGTTCAGATCAGGTGATCGGGCAGGCCATTCTATAGGACCTTTTCAATTATATTCTGATACATTTCCAGTTAGATGATTTCTCAAAATCCCGGCCAAACGTTTAGTTTTACTGGATGTTTACTGTAAGCTTCTCAAAATAAATGAGGATTTGTATCGCTCCAAAATCTACAGTTATGTCGGTTAACCTCCCCATGAAGTGAAATATTAGACTTATCCGAAAAGCAAACATTGTACAAGAAATTTGGGTTTTCGATCATACGCTGGGTCATAATTTCGCAAAACTCTTGCCTTCAATCCCAATCATCCTCATTCAATTCATGAAGTAATTTTGTAGGGATGGAATTTGTACTTATGCAAAACGTTAGTTTTGCTAATACCGGAAGCTGCAGAGATTTGCTGGACAGACTGCGTGTTTGGTATAAGTTGGACATGGCCCAATGTAGCCACAGCTACCCCTTCATCATTTACAATTCCAATGGGACATCTTTTTTTATTCATTACTGAGCCCGTCTCAACAAATTTGAAAATCAACTCCATTACATATTTATGACGAACGTTACGTTCGGGATGGTTTTGGTTAAAAACACTTGCAGCAGATCGAGCACAATTTTGATATTGGTAATAAAGACATACCAGCTCAACACGTTCCTGCAATGTGTATCCCATAATTATCTTTTAAATTTTCAACAAATCAGTAAAGTAATAACTTGACAGATAAATGTACAATGCTTCAAATTATCGAATAAAGGCTGTAAATATCAGCAAAAAATAATGTAAAATAAATGAATGTTTACATTTAATGTTTTTCTTGTATTGTGTGTTATTACAGGGCGCGGCAGTGAAACAGGATGGTTTAAGAGCGTACTATAAAAGAACTCCTTTTTAATACTTTTTCATGCAGTAAAAACTTTAATTTAATAATCCGGTTTTACTACTAGGTCCGTTAGGTTTTGTGTTACATGAACAGGAATTGCAACAAAAAATTTTATTACGACGGTATAGTTCGTAAAAGGGGCTTTCAAATGATATACGACAACACCTATTTTCCCTATCTCAAATCTCAAGGTCATTGAATTGAGCTGTTTATGTTGAATGCGAGCAAGCGCTAATTCACCTCAAAAAATTTCCCTCTTGAAACAAAAACTGATCTGTTTTTTCTTATTGCAATAGTTTTGAAAATAACCAAGATATCCAAGGTGGTTCGTTTGAGATGGAATACCCTGTATATCTTGGGACACATTTCACTAATTACGAGATTAGTTTCGACGATTAACGCGCCATTTTAACAAATGAACGAAGAGGACCTTGAAGTGCTGAAGTTCTAGAGAACTTAAGGTTTTGAGAACAACACGAGATATCTGAAGATTCGTGGGCAAATGGTATTTCACTAACTGAAATGAAGAAGAGCTGTGAGGCTGAAGAAATGACTGAGCAGAAGAACAGATTATTGATCAGGCTCCAAGTTTTAGACAATTGTGGAAGCTGAAGATCTTTCTCACTACCCGATCTATATTAGTTAGTCATGTCTTTATTCTCAGAGCTAAATTTTTTACCAATTTCTTCCTCCAAGTTAATGTTTTGATATTTGTTCACTAAACTGTATATATTATTCTAGAAATAATAAGCATACAGGATGAATCTAAAATGAGTTGAAACATTTTATATATTATTTCAAATGTTCATATTTTATATAAATAGTTTTAAAGAAAAACACCGAGTTCAATGCACAGTAACAATAACGACACTAACAAACAAAATACAATACAATTCGATATTTAAAACGAAAGATATTATTTGTTCTATAAGACTGCGTTTGAAGTTGATGCCAAGCCGTGTTTGTCCTCTCTTTTCTTTAATATTCCTAAACTTGATTGAAACCGCAAATGACGAAAACTTTTAGGTTGCAAAGAACAATCTGCTAATTATTATATCGAATATTTTACCAGGAGGTGTTCCAGCCACAACTTTGTCACAAAATATTTCGAACACCAATATTTGATTACATTTTTATTTTCTTTTTATTTTAATAGATTTGTCAATATGAGTGAACAATTACATCTACTTCTCCGATTTCTCCACAACTCTGTTTCTTATAAAAATATAATTTTTACAATTTCGAATTTCGAACACTAGTCCTCCTAATTGCCTGCACCAAATTTTTAAAATATAGGGTGTTCCCTAATGATATAATAAGTTTTAAGTGATACTTGAACACATTTTATGATAAAACCTTCATATGAACAAATGTTCTAGATTTTTTTAACTTTTAAGATACAGAGTGGTAAAGTTTTGAGATTTTTTTTATAACTATGATGCTATTTGTCTCCTGATAGTTGTAGCATCTTTACCTAATTTTTATGTACTTATTGGGAGTAACACCACAATACTTGGAATGTTGTATATTTCCATACCTTCAAGATCTAGGTCAGATTTTTATTTTTTAAAGAGAATACCATGCGTCTGACGAAGGAAAACCAAGAACTCAAATTTGCTCAGAAATAAATTGAGATTTTTAAAATATTTTGAATTTTAAGACAAAGCAGTGGCAGAAATAATTAAATCTGTTTGTTCATCCGAAAATGCATGTTAATGTACGTCTACCGAATGTCATAACGATATCTGTAATTGTATGACTGTTATTATAAGATATAGATTTTCTTCTGGTAACTTTAACACCCCATATATCAAAAGTTAAATCCCCAGAATATATATTAACATTTCATCAAGAAACACCCTGTATTCTCATTCATGTTTAAGTTTGAAATTAACATTTCTAAATATTTAAACGCAGCGTATGACTTCAAAAGCTTCATGTGACAGTGCATACAGGCTTTAGTTGTAACTTTCAATGTGTTGAGTTACACTATCGTATATCAGAAATCCTTTGTGAATATCTCTAATTAGCAAAACTTCGCGTTTCCAATATTGACACTAATCGTACCTTGTGATTGGAATACTTTGTATACCTATATGTCGTTAATATTTGAATACACATCAAAATTCTATGACGCTAGAAAGGTTGAAACTCGTGTTTTCTGAAATGATATTATAGCTAGGCAGATGTTATGCTTGAGTAATTTCCCTTTGTCAGTATTACGAGGGCTGCCTCTTATATTCCGGGATTAGAGAACAAAAACAAATATTAATCATTGAAAATCACTTTATTGTTTTTCAAAATATTTCCCATGGAGATCTATACACTTTTGCATGCGTTTGGACCAATTGTCGAAGCACTGTTTCCACTCTGATTGAGGTATCTCCAAAACATGCATTTTGAACGTAGCAACCGCTTCTTCAGGTGTCGAAAAACGTTGACCTCTCAGTTTGTTTTTTACGTACGGGAATAAAAAGAAGTCCTTTAATGACAAGTCTGGACTATACGGCGGATGACTCATCAAATCGATGTTTTGAGTGGTCAAAAATGCAGTTGTTTGAGCCGATGTGTGAGAGCTCGCATTGTCGTGGTGAAGAGTGATCCGTCTTCGGAGGTTGGTTTTCCTCATTTCTTGGAAGACAATGAGCACACCCATACAGTCGACTGCTGTTTACTTTCGGGCTAATACGCGTAAATCCACGATTCATCACCTGTCACTATGTCATAAACGTGTTTTGAAGCACCGCGATCGTATTTTTTGACCTTTTCTTTCGACCAATCGACACGAGCCTTTTTTTCAACGATTGTGTGGGATCCAACGCGAACAATTTTTTTTTGTCATTCAAATATTTATGCAATATTCAATGTATGCTGGTCCCACTAATGTGTAAGGTTGAGTCAATCTCACGATAGTTCACATGACGATCTTGCAATATCAGTTCGCGCACAGCATCAATGGTTTCCGGAACAACAACTGTGTTTGGACGACCTTCACGAAATTCGTCTTGGAGTGAACTACGACCTCGATTGAATTCGACATACCATCGATAAACAGTGGTCCTTGATGGAGTTTCATCGCCAAAAATTAAATTAAGTTCATCCATGCACTCTTGCTGACTTAATCCACGTCGAAAGTTGTAGAAAATAATCGCACGAAAATGTTTACTATTTAATTCCATTTTTTGGCCGAGATGAATCCTTTTAGTTACTTTAAACAACACATAGCGCTCGTATGTCAAAACATTCTGAGTACGTATAACCTCAAAAATGTCAAACTGTATGATGGAGCTGTCACTTGTCAGATTGGAACACTAGGGTTGTCCAATCCCGAAATATAAAAGTATTTCACCCCAACAACGACACTTGTCATATCAGGAAACTTTTTTCCAAGTTGCTATTGCAAATATTCTCGCCTGACGAATGTAACCGAAAACTCCAGTAATTTTATTCAAACGACAAAATTATAGTGGGATGATGCTAATTGACTGCAGTTTTGAAGCATTTTCAACTTAGCCGATGACGGCTATTCATTTTTCCTCTCTTAAATTTAGTACAATTACATCCCTTGCCAACGCCGAACGATATTAATTCCCTTAAAAATACGACCGAGTGATACGCAAACACAGATAAATGTGAAAATTTGAAGCCAGTAATCCTTTGATGTTATTTCGAACTAGTAATCGCCAGTACACAATTTTTTTTTCGTCGTACTTTCAACGAAAAGGTCACAACTGCGTAACTGCGCTGTTAATTTTCATTACTTCTGATCATTCGGTCAGGATTGTTACGTGGCTTTCTGTAACGGTTATTGAATTAATGAATTTATGGGGAATTATTAACGGCGAATTTCCCCTGGGGTATTAGACTTGTCGGACGAAATTATGAATATGCAATATTCTTAACTTGAAGCTCTAAAGTGACAAGAATGCAATTACATCATTACTTCAGGATGAAGTCCCTCATGGCCTGAAATAAAAAAAAAACTAACTAACTCAGCTATAGTTTTTTCTTGGGCTACTCATAAGTCTCGTAATAAAATTCGTTATTTAATTAAATAACCACCAGTAAGTAATTAGACATTTCCTAAAATAACGATCATTGATTGGTATTATTATAATTTATATTTAAAAATGAAGCGACTTTAACTAACTTAAAATAAAAATGTTCCTTTTTATCTGATTTAAGATATAGTTCTATTAATTAATTTAGCGTATACTTATCTCTCTGGGTGCAAACCACCCTCCAATTATGCAGTTTTTTCAAATTTTATGATTTATAAATTTAAAAAAATACCAGCATGATCTACGATTTACGAGCTTTCCAACGGTATATTACACGACAACATTCAAGTTACTGGAAGGGATGCAAACCACCCCCCCATTATGCAGTTTTTTCAAATTTTATGATTTATAAATTTTGAAAAATACCAGCATGATCTACGATTTACGAGCTTCCCAACGATATATTACACGACAACATTCAAATTACTGGAAGGGGTGCAAACCACCCCCCAATTATGCAGTTTTTTTCAAATTTTATGATTTATAAATTTTGAAAAATACCAGCATGATATACGATTTACGAGCTTTCCAACGGTATATTACACGACAACATTCAAATTACTGGAAGGGGTGCAAACCACCCCCCAATTATGCAGTTTTTTTTCAAATTTTATGATTTATAAATTTTGAAAAATACCAGCATGATCTACGATTTTCGAGCTTTCCAACGGTATATTACACGACTACATTCAAATTACTGGAACGGGTGCAAACCACCACCCAATTGTGCGGTTTTTTTCAAATTATAATAAGATTGTAATTTCCTATACTTAAGAAAAAAACAAGAACTTGAGGAAACTAAATTTTTCAGTGCTGGATTAACTCACAAAATATTGTTTCTCAATTAATTAATTCATTATGGGGTTTGTACACCAATAATGTAGTTTTGCTAATAAGGATACTCAGTAATGAAAAAGATATTACCATCTTATTAGTCCATCCATAATATTTTTGCATAATTATTTTAGTCCATTTTCAAATATCTAAATTTAGAACGTTATTTTTGGCCTATTAAAGAATTTTCATTTTAGATTTTGATGAAACATTCGAAAAAGCCTTCTTGCCGCTGTTTGTAATGACCTTTTCTGTAGCATGGAAAAATAAATTTGAATACACTGATTATGTGAATATATTGAAAACAGTTTCTTTGATAATTGTTATCTAATATTTGATTGGTGCCACTGGTTCTAGTCGAGGCAATATATTTTATTAAAGCAGTAAAAAATTCGTAATGTGGTATTTTCTATTGTAGCGGTTACTTAAATTCTTGAATTACATAAGTAATATACGCCACTCTGTACTCATCCTTTACGTTCAAACTCATATATAATATACTTCATTATACAATTAATCGCTATCATTTGATTTAAGGACATTTCTTTTTGAAATTCAAGTACGTTGAATTTCTCTCAATAAGTAGGTATATTGAAGTAGTTATTTATATATTTATTATCAATAAACATTTTAACAAAAAAATCTAATATATTTTATGACATTAACCAGTAATTTCAAATGTGAAGTCGTCCATCTATGGAAATTTTACTGAGTTATTAGTTACAGGTAGGAATATTGGCACCTAGATGGCGAGACAACAATTTGTTTAATTCATTCAAGTACCTTTGATCTTTTATGTCTTCCTATTTGTATTTTTGGTGTGCTATGAATAATCTGATTATTGTGGGTACAAAAATAATAGTTGAAAGAATAAGAACGAAATACATTGCCCTCTCAGATACCAAACTCCTGTTTTATATTTCTTGTATAGATTATAGATTCAGCCCATTTTCAAATGGTAAAGGTTAGACAAAAATAAGAATATTATTTGACTTATATTTTCTGAAGGTTGGTTGAAAAATGCCGACTGGAATTAATCTGTGCATTTCGTAATACATAAAAATATTGCTATTTCTATTTGAAACAACTGTTTTAATATGTTAATTAGAAACAAAAAACTTTGAGGTAATTATTAAAACTTTAAGCAACAGATTTTGAAGAAGAAGCGAGTTGAATACAAAACCAGAAGAAACGGTAACAACACGTAGTCCATAAAGATGGTTACAATTTTTCGTTAGATTCAATACTTAATTAAAAGATCATAATTCATAATACAATTATTTATCCGAACAATGACTACCAACAGTAGTCGTTTTTTAGCATATTGTTGGAAAGCTTATACATGGTAGATAATTACACCTATAATATCCCGTTGAAAAGCTCGTAAATCGTAGATGAGGCCGGCAGTTTTTGAAATGAAAAAATTACATAATTTGGAATAACTAGTAAATTTAGTGGGTTGTTTGAACCTCTCCCAGTAATTTGAATGTGGTCGTGTAACATGCCGTTGGAAAGCTCGTAAATCGTAGATCATGCTGGTATTTTTTAAAATTTATAAATCATAAAATTTGAAAAAACTGCATAATTGAAGGGTGATTTGCACCCCTTCCAGTAATTGAATGTTGTCGTGTAATATACCGTTGGAAAGCTCGTAAATCGTAGATCATGCTGGTATTTTTCAAAATTTAATAATCATAAAATTTGAAAAAACTGCATAATTGGGTGGTGGTTTGCATCCCTTCCAGTAATTTGAATGTTGTCGTGTAACATACCGTTGGAAAGCTCGTAAATCGTAGATCATGCTGGTATTTTTTTAAATTTATAAATCATAAAATTTGAAAAAACTGCATAATTGGAGGGTGATTTGCACCCCTTCCAGTAATTGAATGTTGTCGTGTAATATACCGTTGGAAAGCTCGTAAATCGTAGATCATGCTGGTATTTTTCAAAATTTAATAATCATAAAATTCGAAAAAACTGCATACTTGCGGGGTTTTTTTCACCCCTTAGACATGTTTATTTGCATTACACCAGGAAAGAGCTCGTAAATCGTAGATAATTTTAACAGATTTTAAATTTAAAATTAAAATTCAATATTTTTTCGGGGGTGGTTTTTACCCCTTAGACAAATTTAGGGGTTGACGTTCAATACGTTAATTAAAAGCTCGTAAATAGCTCCTAATTTGAGAGGCCTCACAAAATTTTTTTGTTTGTTTTTCTGAGATGGCGGTGCTAACTTTACTTAAAGTTAGCACTGCCAATAGTTTTTTGCACTTTTTCCATAGTAAATATTGAGCTCAAAAATCAATTTAGGTAAAAATCAAGAGCTCCTAAATAGCTCGTAATTCCCATATGTTTTAATTTGAGTTTCTGTAAAATGGCGGTGCTAACTTTACTGACCTGTTCCAATCTCATTCTTTCTCCGTAATACGATTTATCCAGATTTGTAGATGCCAAAACTCCGAAAAGGAATTTCTACAAAATCGTAGTACCGTTTGCGAGAATTACATATAAATAAGATGTATACAATAAATATTATTAGATAAATTAGTACAAACACATTTGCAGCATATCAAATCTTGTTAAAAGAACATTAAACAATTTTTGACTGACTGCTAATTTTTAGAGTAGATGTTAAAATTCATTTAAAAGATTACCTTATATCAAATAAAACTGCAAATTCATTCATCTTATTTTATTACTAATACTGTAATACTTATTCAAGTTTTATTTGCCCAGGGTATAAATATAAATAATTTAAAAAAATATTTGCATGTCACCTTTTGATATTGGATGCATAAGGTTTTACAAAATATTAGTAAATTGTTATTAGACTTGTGAGAAATTGATGACTGAAAGAAAGTACATACTCAAATCATGAGGTTCGGACATCAAATATTATCAATTACCTTTAGAATCTCTAAATAGTGTTCTTACATAACATTTGGATTCTTCTGTAAATACGCAAACTTCTTGTAAACACATTCAATCTGGTCACTTGAATAGTTGCTGTCATCGTTTTTAAGGTTCCTTATATACAATATATGGATACCCTTATAACACTCCGGATTTCTGCCTCTGTCACATCACAGCAATTTTCTGCCAAACTGCTGGACGGAAGAGGTTGAAATTTGGTATGAGTGTACAGTTTGGTGACCCGATTAGGAGTACATATAAAAGAAGAAATTTTGATTTTAGGGGTATTTCTGGGGGGAAAACTACAAAATGGACCGTTCCCGCCCCCCTGATGTCCGAAACTACTGAGCCTAAAATTAAAAAAAAGGAAATATAGAACGTTGCCCGAACTTTACAAGAAAAATAAGGAGAAACCATTAAAATTAATTTTGGGGTGCAAATTATAGAATTAAACGAAAATTTAACAATTATTTTTTTTCAAACGCATCATGTAATACATACAGATAAAAGGTCCCATTCTAAGGAACACAAATATATATTTTTCATATTTAAAAAATATAGTTAAAAAGATATTAACGAAAATATACCAAAATTTACCCATTCCCCCACCCTTATCTCCAAAACTATCGAACGTAAAGTTTTGAAAAAAATTAGAGGTATATGGTCTGACCTGAAGTTTACTAGAAAAATAATGACAAACCTCTACTATTAATTTTGGGGGGCAAATTACAGAATTAAATGGAAAATATAAAATTAAAATTGTTTTTAACGTATCATGTTATATATCAAATGAAAGGGCTCATTATGACGAAAACAAATATATATTTTTCATATTTTTAAAATAAATAAATTAAAAGATATTAACAAAAATATAAAAAAAATACCCATAAGCCCCCCACTTATCACCGAAACCATTAACGTAAAATTTTGAAAAAAATAGAGGTATAGCGCCTCACCTGAACTTTACTGGAAAAATAAGGAGAACTCCCTAATATTCATTTTGGGGGGCAAATTATAGAATTAAATGGAAAATAACAAACTTTAATTGTTTCTAACGGATCAAGTAATACATCAAATAAAAGGGCTCATTATGATGAATACAAATTAATTTTTTAAATATTTTTAAAATAAATAAATTAAAAGATATTAAAAAGAATATTAAAAAAATACCCATTCCCCCTTTATTCCCCAAAATATAAGACTTGTTTACAGTAAAAATACGAAGAAATCCCTAATATTAATATTGGGGGACAAATTATAGAATTAATTAATACAAATATACATTTTTCACATTTTTTAAATTAATTGTTTACAAGATATTAAAATAAAGATATAAAAAATTCTCATTTCTCCCTTTATTTCCGAAACCATACTATCTAAAAATTTGAAAATAATTAGGGGTACTGGGGCTCACTTGAAATTTATAAGAAAAATTATTAGAAAACCCCCATAGTAATTTTAGGGACAAATTATACAATTAAATGGAAAATAAAGATTCAATTTTCAAACGCATCATGTAATATATCAGATAAAAGGCTCATTATGTGAATTACAAATATATCATATTTTTAAATCATTTGTTTAAAAGATATTAACAAAAATATTAAACATCGACTTAATTCCCACTTTAGATACTACACTATTTATATATTTTTGAAAAATATATTTTATTTGTATTTTTAAATAATTTGAATAAGAGATTTCATAATTTAAAATTTGACCTATTTTGCACTTTATCTTCCAATCTACAGAGCCTCAAAATTCAGACAGTAGATTATAAAAGGCTTCCCTTCATATAGAAAATCTCCCTTTCAAGATTAATCAAGAAAATTCAGTTACTACATTTTGTACATTTCATAAACTATTTTGAGGAGTGAAACTCCAAATGAACAATCAAAATATATTTTTCTCCTCATACATAAACTATGTATTTGTTAAAAAAATTCCATGGAGTCTATATTTTTTGAAATACTAATACAAAATTTTATTTTCAGAAAATCATACTCGGTCAGTCTAATACAGCCCTCTTCTCGATGAGGTGGAGTACAGTTTCATGGTTCGTACTGATCATCGCCGTTGTAGCTCTGCACCCGAGGGCAGCTCCAGGACCTCGTGGTGAAGATATGACTTTCAGAGAACTCATGAAGTTAGATCAATTGTACTCTTCCATCGGCAGGCCAAGGTAACACTTTCATTTCTTACGTTCTTATTGTATATAAAAATGTATATAAATAAGAATACACTTGAATGTTATTCTGAAGATGGTAAACTATGTAAGCTGCTGCTCCAAGAATTTTGCTTGTGGTCTTCTGAAAAATAGAATGTTATGTACCTCATTTTATACTCAACTGTCTTCTACCTCTGGGCTTCTTTTTCTCTTAGGCAGAGCTGGTTCTTAGGCCGTTTGTATCTGTCAATAAATCTGGGGCCATAGTCGAGTAGTTGTCGTAGGTGAAGGTTTGGCGTAAGCCTCTCTGGCCCTCTTCATCTCTGCAAGCACTGGTTGGTGTCGTAAATCGTTGAAAATCACCGTGTTACGAACTGTCGAATGGTTGAGCGCTGGTATTTATGCCAACCGGTGGAAGCGTAGCCTGCTCTGATTGGTCAGAGGGAAGTGAGTAGGCGGGGATTTATAAGCCTAGTAGAGGGCTTCAGTACTGCGCGTCGGAGTGCGGAATACCGAGTTTTGTTGATCTTTAAGCCTTCTTCTTTTACGTTGAACTAGTTCTGGTGTTCTGTAATAGTGAGATGTATTTGACAGATCTTCGGTGTGTATTGTATAATTTGTGCTTTTGAAAGTAAAGCAAGCTCAGCAAATTTTTTAGGTTTCAACAAACGGCAATTTCGTTTGTACTAGTCTCGACACATAAGACTCCATTATATATACATATATAAACAGAAACCATGGCAATGTTGGCGGCTCTTGTAGTATACATGCTATAATTTTTTTTTTTATAAAAAAAGTCTCAATTTTACAAACTATAATAACAAAATTACCTTTGAAGTATGAGTTGCCGCTCTCGCGCATATGATAATTTATTTCGTTGTTCGAACGTTTCGTTCATCCCATATGTTCTTAAGAAGTGTTTTGCTACTCGCGGCCAATGCACCCGGCTGTGATACACCCCTGCGACAAGCACCCGACACGAGCCAGTAAGTTTCCCGAATGACGTCACGCACCCCCGACGGAAGCAGCCGAAAGCCAGCGAATTCCCTACGCCCCGCGTTACACCAGCCACCGCATGCCACCGCGACCCCGCGTACCCCCGCCCTACGACCGTTCCCGTTCCTAGCCGACGCGTCCCAGTACGTTTCCCGAATGACGTCACGCACCCCCGACGGAAGCAGCCGAAAGCCAGCGAATTCCCTACGCCCCGCGTTACACCAGCCACCGCATGCCACCGCGACCCCGCGTACCCCCGCCCTACGACCGTTCCCGTTCCCAGCCGACGCGTCCCAATACGTTTCCCGAATGACGTCACGCACCTCCGACGGAAGCAGCCGAAAGCCAGCGAATTCCCTACGCCCCGCGTTACACCAGCCACCGCATGCCACCGCCACCCCGCGTACCCCCGCCCTACGACCGTTCCCGTTCCCAGCCGACGCGTCCCAGTACGTTTCCCGAATGACGTCACGCACCCCCGACGGAAGCAGCCGAAAGCCAGCGAATTCCCTACGCCCCGCGTTACACCAGCCACCGCATGCCACCGCCACCCCGCGTACCCCCGCCCTACGACCGTTCCCGTTCCCAGCCGACGCGTCCCAGTACGTTTCCCGAATGACGTCACGCACCCCCGACGGAAGCAGCCGAAAGCCAGCGAATTCCCTACGCAGCGTATGCCACCACGTCCCCGCGTACCCCCGCCCTACGACCGTTCCCGTTCCCAGCCGACGCGTCCCAGTACGTTTCCCGAATGACGTCACGCACCCCCGACGGAAGCACCCAGCCGAAAGCCAGCGAATTCCCTACGCCCCGCGTTACACCAGCCACCGCATGCCACCGCGACCCCGCGTACCCCCGCCCTACGACCGTTCCCGTTCCCAGCCGACGCGTCCCAATACGTTTCCCGAATGACGTCACGCACCTCCGACGGAAGCAGCCGAAAGCCAGCGAATTCCCTACGCCCCGCGTTACACCAGCCACCGCATGCCACCGCCACCCCGCGTACCCCCGCCCTACGACCGTTCCCGTTCCCAGCCGACGCGTCCCAGTACGTTTCCCGAATGACGTCACGCACCCCCGACGGAAGCAGCCGAAAGCCAGCGAATTCCCTACGCCCCGCGTTACACCAGCCTCCGCATGCCACCGCCACCCCGCGTACCCCCGCCCTACGACCGTTCCCGTTCCCAGCCGACGCGTCCCAGTACGTTTCCCGAATGACGTCACGCACCCCCGACGGAAGCAGCCGAAAGCCAGCGAATTCCCTACGCCCCGCGTTACACCAGCCTCCGCATGCCACCGCCACCCCGCGTACCCCCGCCCTACGACCGTTCCCGTTCCCAGCCGACGCGTCCCAGTACGTTTCCCGAATGACGTCACGCACCCCCGACGGAAGCAGCCGAAAGCCAGCGAATTCCCTACGCAGCGTATGCCACCACGTCCCCGCGTACCCCCGCCCTACGACCGTTCCCGTTCCCAGCCGACGCGTCCCAGTACGTTTCCCGAATGACGTCACGCACCCCCGACGGAAGCACCCAGCCGAAAGCCAGCGAATTCCCTACGCAACGCATGCCACCGCGACCCCGCGTACCCCCGACCTACGACCGCCCCCGTTCCCAGCCGACGCGTCCCAGTACGTTTCCCGACAGGAGTCCTGACGCCTCCTCCCGTTAGGTTAGCACCTTGCCGTTAGGTGTCCTGACGCCTCCTCCCGTTAGGTTAGCACCTTGCCGTTAGGTGTCCTGACTCCTCCTCCCGTTAGGTTAGCCACCTTGCCGTTAGGTTGAGGTTAGTGACCCCGCAGACCACGTGTTTTTTGTCGCCAAGTGTCCCCACTCACTACTAAATGCATTTCTTTGACAAGAAAATGGGTTG
The DNA here is from genome assembly GCA_034190945.1 of Octodonta nipae. Classification (NCBI taxonomy): domain Eukaryota; kingdom Metazoa; phylum Arthropoda; class Insecta; order Coleoptera; family Chrysomelidae; genus Octodonta; species Octodonta nipae. Next base: position 153,914,733 of record CM067218.1, read on the forward strand.
ATCTGTATGATAATCAAGCATTTGCTTTCAAAATTTTTAATAAAATAAATGGAGAATACATTGAAAACGAAGGTTTTCGCGAACAGAGTCATAGCTATTTCTGCTTTTTTTGGATTTGGACGCGTCATTTTTTCGAATTAGTTTATTTATATACCTAAACCGGCATATAAACAAAGTTTTCCGACGTTTCGCCCACACTTATTAGTGTTTTTTCAAGGATGTGAAAAAAAAACAAAACAAATATTACTTACCTTGCGGCGACTCCATTTATTTTAGACTTTTTTCTCACAAATGTACTTTGAAACTTGTAAATGAATAATAGGTAATAATAATAATAATGATAAATCGTCTTTATTAGCAAAGCATACTAGCATTTACATTAAAGTATGAAGTATGAAAAACAGGTTACAAAAAATATGTATAAAAGAAAACAAAATAGAAAATAAAGCTTTGCTCCTACAAGGCGAAGATTAACTTAAAGCTACTCTGACTCTTAACCTTGTAGGAAACTTATAACACTAAGACATATCACTGAAAGAAACCTTAAATAGACAAATCACAAAAGGTTATAAAATCTGTTTTTACTATCCCAACAATAGTTGCATTTTAATTACTTTACAAAATAAAGATACTGGCAATGAAACAGAGGCGTAATTTTTATTAAATAGTTTCACCGCATTGTAGGTAAAACTTCGCTGGAACAGTGCGGTCCGATGGTGAAGCATTGTGAGTGTTAAGCTATGTCTTATCAATCTGTTGTGAACATATTTTCTGTATATTAACTTTTTGAAAAGGTATTCAGGTAACTCAGTCTTTACCAATCTGTACAAAAAGGTTAGAAAAAGAAAATGAAAATTATTTTAGTTCACAAATCTTAGCCGACACCCTATCATATTTGCGGAGATTACACACGCATCTACAGCAACAATTTTGAACGTACTGTAGTCCCCTTTTCGAAGAAATATCCAAACAGGGGTAGTAAACAATATTACAATAATTAAATATTGACATAACTAATGACTCTCAGAGTTTTTTACGTATTTTTTAATTTGTTATATACCTATTAATATACAAGAGTCTTAGACGTATGTAACATTTTTTCAGTAGAATTTTAACATGATCTCGAAACCTAAGTGAACTATCCATAATTTTAACAGTTTCAGAATAGAAATAATTATTGGCCCTTCGAAATTTTCAAGTAAAAGAAGAGTAGGAGGCACTCAATGGGATTATTTTGGATTGTTTTATGATTGTGATGAATTTTTTGTATACGTTCCTGGAATTTTATAAGTGGGTAATATAAGTGATTTATTTTGCTGATGAGATTTCTGTTGAAATGTTGATGCAGGGTTGCCAGATGGGCGAAAGTTCAAAACCTTGTTGATAGAATTTCATACTGCCAGGCATTCAAAACTAAAAAGATAACTGCTTCGAGACATAAAGAAATTTCAGTCATTATACTCAAAAGGCGCTGAATACCAGATCAGCAAATGGTGTAAAAACCGTGGTTAACCGTTCTTCACACACATTAACTCCAGATGAAAACTCCGTTCTCTTAAAAGGACTCAACTTCGCAATTGCCCCTAGAAAAATCCCCATCGAAGACATAGTTAGCTCAATTGAATCGTCTATCCGAGGTCTTCCAAAACCCGAAAGCCGACAGCACACGTTTTGAAACGAATTAAATTTTTCGAAAAGCAAAACCTCCGCCATCAAACATCCCCAGAACTGAACGAATCGCCCTTAGCAAGCTCCGGGAAAACCGTGACATTGTCATTCTTCCGGTGGATAAAGGCAATGCAATGGTTGTCCTAGATTTCCCAGAATATGCCAATAAGGTATATGATTTACTTCAAGATGGATTCTATTCTCCCATTCATCGGGATCCCATTCCCAAAATAGAACGTGAAATAACTTCATTGATAAGAGACTAGAACATTCCCAAAGCAATACAAAAACATCTAAGTCCTCGGAGTTGCAACTCTCCACGCCTGTATGGCCTACCGAAAATTCATAAAGAACAAGTTTCGTTACGACCGATTGTGAACTTAATCGGCTCTCCAACATACAACATTGCCAAATTTTTAGCGGACATTCTTAAGAGATTCACTGGAAAATCGCCCTCACATGTTTTAAACTCATCCCATTTCGTAACTCTTCTGTCAGAGATATCAATTGAACCCAAAGACATTTTAGTTAGTTTTGATGTGACATCACTGTTCACCAAAGTTCCTGTCTCAGACTCTCTATCGATTATTAGAGAACTGCTGTCGGAAGACGGACAAATCTTGGATTTACTCATGTTGATCGAAAAATGCCTTACGTCGACGTATTTTCTTTTTCAAAATAAATATTACATGCAAACTTGTGGTATCCCCATGGGTTCGCCTCTATCATCGGTAGTGGCAAATATCTCAAAATCTGGTTGAGATATGTAGATGACACTTTTGTCATCTGGCCACATGGACAAGAGGCTCTCCAATTGTTCTTTAACCACATTAAGACCAACATCCAATGGATCCCTGCCCTTTCTGAACGTGTTGGTTTCACGGTTGCCAAATGGTCTCCTGGACCAGTCTGTATACAGAATACCAACAAATACCAACAGATATCTGCACGTCCGGTCCCATCATCATCCATCTCAGAAACGGTCAGTCGTGAACTCCCTGGGGCATCGAACTATATCTATTTCCGAATCCAAAAGTTTGAGAAGGGAATTCGCTTGTGTAGAGGGTAGCCTACTAAACAAAGGCTACAGTAAACGAGAGATTCGCAATTTCATTTCTCGTCACCAAAATCTTCTTCCTAAGAAAGAATTGTTACCTAATAAATTAGTAGCATATTTGCCATTTATCAGCAAGGTCACGGATAGGATTGGGAAGCTTCTCCATAAGCACGAGATGAAAACAGTCTACAAACAGTCTATCTCACAAATGTTACCCTCTTCACAGGATAAACAAAATCCTCTTTCATCTATGGGTGTTTATTCCATTCCATGCTCGTGTGGGGCAGTATACATCGGTGAAACAGGTCGATCTATAAACACTCGTCTGGGTGAGCACAAATGTTGTTTGAAAACGGGCCTGTTTTCAAACTCTGCTGTAGCTGAACGTCATCACGAAACGGGCCACCAAATCCCCTTCGATAGCTCCTCTGTCGTGGCCAAATGTCTGCCAAATTGCCAAAAATCCCAAGAATTTCTACCGAGACAAAGGTTTTGAACTTTCGTCCATTTGGCAACCCTGCATGAACATTTCAACAGAAATCTCATCAACAAAATAAATCATATATATTACCTACTTATAAAATTCCAGGAACGTATACAAAAATTTCATCACAATTATAAAATAATCCCTTTAAATGTCTCCTACCCTTCTTTTACCTGAAAATTTCGAGGGGCCAATTATTATTTTTTCCTACCTACCACAGATTATACAAAGAGAATAGATGGGACACTCAATGATAAAAAATGTGTTCAAAAAATTACGACTAGCGCCACTACGGGATGTAGCAAAACTCTACTATGGTATAGAAACCGTTGTTACCTACTCATTTCTTGAAAATAAAACTAGTACAGGTATCTATAATTATGGTTTTACCAAAAACAAAAAAGGAATCTTCATTACCCATAATTCTCTTTTCAAAGAGTACCACTAGATGTCTGCACTTAAGAAATAAAAATAGTAATTGAAAATTAATTTTTTATTTATAAAACACAAATAAACATATACAATTTAATATGATAAATAGAAATATTCATTGTTAAAACACTACAAAAATATGTTTGGATAGCAAACTTTGCGAAAGTTCGAAATCACGAATGACGCTTGTTTGACAAGGTATTTTGCGTCATTTGAAAGATAAGAAGCTTCGATTTTTACGAAGCCGAGAACGGATATTATTATGAATTTGTGAAATAGACCATTAAAAACATTTTCAGAAAAACAAATACTTGTTATTTTGTGAGTTGTATATCTTCTCTGCTTGTTGCTAAGGCATATTACTTGTAATTTCAATTCCCATGCCAACTCAGAGCCGAAAGTAAATACCAGACATCGTAAACCGAAAGCAATACGAGACAGTAACAGATACTGGTGGAGTGTTTCCTGAAGCTGACGACCAAAGCCTTTGCAATTTCCCGTTAGGGGTCAAAATTAACCGACCTCAACTCATATATTAAGTGTTTAGTTACCAATTGAACGCCACTAAATTAGTCTCTAATCAAAGCAGAGTTGTGAGTAAACATCACTGTATTAACTAAAGTTAGATGTTTAGATGTTATCCAATAACACTGATTGACGAAATTCAAGTTTTTGTTTGTTAAATCCATTGAAATATTTTATTTAATTTACTTGCATCTATAAGTTTAGTTTTTAACAATGTTTTGCTTGCCAAATAGATCTGGGGGTCCCAAGCTTTTGATTGAAGCAGAAATCTACAGATTTTCATCTCTAGAGAGGGCAAACCGACAGGTTTGGATTTACTACGTTTAGTATTGATTATAAATAACATTTTTTTAATGTTAACAACTGACTTTAAAGTAGAACTAAAAGTTTGAATTATGAAGAACCACCTCCTTATCGTGGCTCTGCCGAATGCTTTTTCCAGGACAATTAAAGCGATGAAACGCTGACCATAAAATCTAATGTCTTTCCTGTTTATTTTCTCATTATAAACCTGCATCTTTGCAAGATCTCTGGCTTCGGAAATCCTGTAGTTATCTTGCAGTGGAATTTTTTGGTTTATTAGTTTAGTCAGGATCTTTGTCATTCGTACGAGGGCTGCCTTTTATATTTCGGGATTGGACAACCCTAGTGTTGCAATCTGACAACTGACAGCTCTATCGTAAAGTTTGACATTTTTGAGGTTATACGTACTCAGAACGTTTTGACATACGAGCGCTATGTGTTTCTTTACAGTAACTTAAAGGATTCATCTCGGCCAAAAAATTGAATTAAATCGTGAACATTTTCGTGCGATTATTTTTTACAACTTTCGACGTGGATTAAGTCAGCTAGAGTGCATGTATGAACTTAATTTAATTTTTGGCGATGAAACTCCATCACTGTTTATCGATGGTACCGGTGAATTCAATCGAGGTCGTAGTTCACTCCAAGAAGAATTTCGTGAAGGTCGTCCAAAAACAGTTGTTGTTCCGGAAACCATTGATGCTGTGCGCGAATTGATATTGCAAGATCGTCATGTGACCTATCGTGAGATTGAGTCAACCTTACACATTAGTGGGACCAGCATACATTCAATATTGCATAAACATTTGAATGTGAAAAAAAATTGTTCGCATTGGATCCCACACAAACTGTCAATCGTTCAAAAAAAAGGCTCGTGTCGATTGGTCGAAAGAAAAGCTCAAAAAATACGATCCCGGTGCTTCAAAACACGTTTATGACATAGTGACCGGTGATGAATCGTGGATTTACGCGTATGAGCCCGAAAATAAACAACAGTCGACTGTATGGGTGTTTCAAGATGAGCAGAATCCAACAAAAGTTGTTCGCGCACGAAGCACTTCCAAGCAAACCGTAACACTAGAACAACGCAGAACAGTCAATTCTGAATGGTACACAACCATTTGTTTGCCAGTTGTTTTCCAAGAAATGAGGAAAACCAACCCCCGAAGACGGATCACTCTTCACCACGACAACGCGAGCTCTCACACATCGGCTCAAACAACGGCATTTTTGACCATTCAAAACATCGATTTGACGAGTCATCCGCCGTATAGTCCTGACTTGTCACCAAATGACTTCTTTTTATTCCTGTACGTAAAAAACAAACTAAGAGGTCAACGTTTTTCGACACCTGAAGAAGCGGTGGCTGCGTTCAGAATGCTTGTTTTGGAGATACCTCAATCAGAGTGGAAAAAGTGCTTCGACAATTGGTTCAAACGCATGCAAAAGTGTATAGATCTTCATGGGGAATATTTTGAAAAACAATAAAGCAATTTTCGATGATTAACATTTGTTTTTGTTCTCTAATCCCGAAATATAAAAGGCAACCCTCGTAGCGTTGTCTTCAAGAGATTGATTCCTCTATTGTTTTCTGATTCAGTACTGTCACATTTTTGAAAAGTGGAATTAGTATGCTAGCCCATATTTTGGGTCTTAGAAATTTCTTAATGAACTGTGTTAATTGTTCTGTCATTGCTCTATTTCCCATATGCTTATTCAAGTTTCTTCCTCACTGTTGACTTTTAGTGGTACTGGCGTTCCTTTGACAGGAGATGCTCATCTGATTCATTTCATGTAATCTATCTAGGTGTTTGTTTCTATGTGTTATACTCCGATTATTTATATCATTTCTTGTCTATGTCGTCTTATGAATCTATACAATTATGTTTGTAATCTATAGCAGTCAAGCTCAGTATCTTTGGCGAAGCATTTCCAATAACTATTTGTTGATATTCTGACAAGCTTTTTTCTTTTACTTCTTTTTAGAACCTTGGTTTTTTATTTGATATATTCTCTTCCTTTAGACTGTTTTCCTACCAAGGGATTCCTTTGCAGCGTTTAAGATAATCATTCTGATTTTTTCCCAGCTTTCCTCTACTCTGTAGACTTTCATAATTTGATTGTTGTTGATGGTTTCTGTTAGTCTTCTCTCATATTAGTGCTTCGTTAAGTAGTTTCTATATTGAGGAAGAATAGTTATGTTGGATGTTCATTTGGGGTTTTCAGCCTTCACAATAGTTTCTGAAAAATACAGATAAGTTAAGTAATTGAAAATCAAGGGGTAGTATCTAAGAGCAGTTTGTGGAATCTGCCCGGAACACTAGTTGCTTTCTTACAGAAACTCTCCGCAGGATTAACTGCCAGAAAAAAGGTCTACGGAGTTGTCAACTAGTTTCCCTATATAATTTGTTAGGATGTAGTTTCTGTGATACTTATTTGTGCGATGTGACATTTCGATTCCTTATCAGGAATCGTTGTCGAACAAAATTTTTTTGAAGTGATTTATACAATATTCTTAGGCTTAAGTTTTCTGGCAATGTCAATTGATTGATTCATTGACTTTGAAAGGTCCAGGCACCTTTCTTATGGAAAAATAGACCTCCGTCAAATTGTTTAAATTTTGGTATGTTGTAGGGTTTAATGTTCTGACAAAAAGAGTCCATGGGCTCAAATAGATTCTATGACTAGTTTTCGAGATACAGAGTGTTAAATATCGAAAATGCCGCATTTTTGATATCAGATTTCCAATGATAGACGTGCTTTATGTCCGTTTATTGGAGAAATTTGTACATTATTGGACATAAATATTTCACAAAACAATTGCCTTAAGTTTTGGTGGATTACAGGGTTTTTAAGAAATACGTAACATGTGATTTTGGAAAAAATCTTTTTTTTTATTACAAAGTTCAAAAACATAAGAAGATGTTTTTGTACAATTAATATCTCGTTAAAGTAATAAATTCTTTGGTGTGCTTCATATAATATAGAGTGTGAGCCATAAATATAGCTAAAGAAGGCAATATTATTTTTTCCTATTAACGAGTCACCCTGTACGAACCATTAATGCTGCAATTTTAACAAGACATTAAACATATATATTATCTGTCTCTTTATACTCAACGGGATATTAAACCGATTGCAAGAACTATACATATTGAAAAAATGTATTTTTTATACTACCCCGTAGTTTTAAATTCTCCCCGTCAACTTTGTATTTTATTACATTTTTACGTTAACAAAAGTTCAGTGTTTTACTGAGTAGAATATTATTAAAATTGTATTACTAGTTTTCGAGATATAGGGTGTTAAACATCGGAAATGTCTCCTTTTTCTTTTCAGATTTCTCATAACAGACGTATATTATTTCCGTATATTGCAGGAAAGGTAATTTTCGCATTATTTGACAAAAATATGGGATAAAACAGTTACCATTAATTATATTTTATTACAGTGTGTTTCCAATATATGTAAAGTGTTTTTTTCAGAAAACTAATTTTTTTATTACAACGATGAATATATAAGATGTAAAACAGTTACCATTAATTATATTTTATTACAGTGTGTTTCCAATATATGTAACTGTTTTTTTCAGAAAACTAATTTTTTTATTACAACGATGAATATATAAGATGTAATCGCACAATTAATAAGAAATGAATTCTTGGACGTGTTCATATATTATACAGTGTAAGTCGTAAATATAGCTCTAGTGGGCATATACCATTTTTTACCATTAATGAGTAACCCTCTATAAACTACAATACGTTAATTTGTACAATTTTTGCAAAATTGTGGAATTTAGTGTGATGAGTAGATTTGTATAATTTAATATAAAAATTCTAGGACGCATGGTTTATACAGGGTTACTTATTAATGAAAAAAAATAATAGATGCTCACTTTCGCAATTTTACAACTCACACTGTATAATGTATGAACACGTCCAAAAATTAATTTCTTTAACATTATATCAACTGAGCAATTAGATCTTCTTATGTATTCAACGTTATAATAGAAATGAGTTTTCTAAAAAAACATGTTACGTATATAGGAAACACCCTGTAATATAAAATAATTAATAGAAATTTTTGTGCAATATTTATTTCAAACAATGCGCAAACCACGTTTTCGGCAATAAACGGAAATAAAACACATCTATTATGAGAAATCTGATCCGATGAAACTGATATTTCCGAAGTTTAACACTCTATATCTCGAAAACTAGTCATACAATTTTAATAATATTCTGCTCAGTAAAACACTGAACATTTATTAACGTCAAAATGTAATAAAATACAAAGTTGACGGAGAGAATTTAAAACTACGGGGTAGCATAAAAAAATACATTTTTTCAATATGTATAGTTCTTGCAATCAGTTTAACATCCTGTTGAGTATAAAGAGACAGACAATATATCTGTTTAATGTCTTATTAAAATTGCAGCACGAATGGTTCGTACAGGGTGACTCATTAATAGGAAAAAATAATATATGCTTTCTTTAGCTATATTTATGGCTCACACTGAATATTATATGAAGCACACCAAAGAAATTATTATTTTAACGAGATATTAATTGTGCAAAAACATCTTCTTATGTTTTCGACGTTGTAATAAAAAAACATTTTTTCCAAAATCACATGTTACGTATTTTTTAAATACCCTGTAATCCACCAAAACTTATGTCAATTGTTTTGTGAAATATTTATGTCCAATAATGTACAAATCACAATTTCTCCAATAACCGGAAATAAAGCACGTCTATCATTGGAAATCTGATATCAATAATGCGGCATTTTCGACATTTAACACTCTGTATCTCGAAAACTAGTCACAGTATGTATTTGAGCCCATGGACTCTTTTTGTCAGAACATTAACCCCTACAACATACCAAAATTTCAAACAATTTGACGGAGGTCCATTTTTCCATAAGAAAGGTGCCTGGTCCTTTCCTTGTTGATGTTTGACAGGAGCTATCGTCATCATACCTGTATCTCTATAGAGGGCGTCCCAATTTTTCCATTATTTAACAACATGCGCACACTTTCTTTGATTTTTCTTTTTTTTGTGTGCTCTCCTTTAAGTAATATTTTTGTCTTATTCCATTACAAAATGGAAAAAATAAACTTCAAAGTGACTTATTTATATTTTTCAGAAACCATTGTGAGGAGTGAAAAACCAAAACATCCAAAATGAGTACTTCCATGTTCTTGTAGTCTTTGAACCATTATTTTTATTGCGTAGTCATGTTGTTTTATTTTGTAAGTCGTAGTAGGTTTTGTCATTCATATTTTCTCAATTATTCGAACGGAAAAAAATGCAAATGCCTCTTGTTGATGATTAGTGCAGCATAACTATCGTTGTTTTCTGAAGGATACTTGTGGCATCTTTTTCAATGTCTAAGTGTTTATTGGGAAATAACATCACACTTTAAAGGAAATTGCTGTATATTCCAAACGTTTCGGGGTCTAGATCAGACCCCGTTGTCAATGGCTAAGAAACTACGGATTAAAGGGTACAATTCCAAGATGTAAATTTAAATATTTGACAATGTTTATTATTTGATTTTTGACGTAACTAAAAAATTTTTCTATTTGGTTTCGTCTTTCATGTCAGAATATTTCCAAGAAACAAACCCAAGGAAACTCAAAGCCTTTGGCCGCTGTAAGGTATTCAACTGGATGCGTCACTATAGTCTTATATAATTCTATTTTATTTTGAAAACGGTAGAAAATTTCATAATGTAAGGTAATAGCGCTTAGGTCTGGATTAAATTTCTAATTAACTTTATTGCGAGTCGTTTCGTCGAAATTGGACGAATAAGTGGTTTATAATGTGTTTAATTCTTTAATTTAGGTAAAAAGAAAATGAGATGCAATTTGGTGAATATGTAAAATGAAAAATGGTGTAAGTGACTGCGCCATTTTTAGCTTAACTTAATTGTTTATTTAAATGATATCAAAGGATTTTTGGTTAAATGTTAACGTGGGCGTGTATAAATGACTATTTGTTAAGAGATTTAAAGAAAATGAGACTGAAATAAAAGTTAGTGTTACTTACCTAGTAAAAAATTATGAAATCTCGAGAGAAAGTTATTTTAAGTTATTGTAGTATGACGTCAAATGCCTCTCTTCTCCATCTTCGTACTCCTTTATGAGGAGGTTCTTTGTAGATTATGGCATTGTATTTATGTTTACCAGAAACTCTTTTAAAATACGAGGGCTGCATTTTATATTTCGGGATTGGACAACCCTAGTGTTGCAATCTGACAACTGACAGCTCTATCGTAAAGTTTGACATTTTTGAGGTTATACGTACTCAGAACGTTTTGACATTCGAGCGCTATGTGTTGTTTACAGTAACTTAAAGGATTCATCTCGGCCAAAAAATGGAATTAAATCGTGAACGTTTTCGTGCGATTATTTTTTACAACTTTCGACGTGGAAGTCAGCAAGAGTGCATGGATGAACTTAGTTTAATTTTTAGCGATGAAACTCCATTAAGGACCACTGTTTGTCGATGGTATGGTGAATTCAATCGAGGTCGTAGTTCACTCCAAGACGAATTTCGTGAAGGTCGTCCAAAAACAGTTGTTGTTCCGGAAACCATTGATGTTGTGTGCGAACTAATATTGCAAGTTCGTCATGTCACCAATCGTGAGATTGAGTCAACCTTAAAAATTAGTGGGACCAGCATACATTCAATATTGCATAAACATTTAAATGTTCAAAAAATTTGTTCGCGTTGGATCCCACACAATTTGCAAATCGTTCAAAAAAGGCTCGTGTCGATTGGTCGAAAGAAAAGCTCAAAAAATACGATCGCGGTGCTTCAAAACACGTTTATGACATAGTGATAGGTGATGAATCGTGGATTTACGCGTATGAGCCCGAAAGTAAACAAATGTCGACTGTATGGGTATTTCAAGATGAGCCGAATCCAACAAAAGTTGTTTGCGCACGAAGCACTTCCAAGCAAATGATCGCCTGTTTTTTCGGAAAAACTGGATATGTCGCAACCGTACCACTAGAACAACGCAGAACAGTAAATTTTGAGTAATACACAACCATTTGTTTGCCAGTTGTCTTCCAAGAAATGAGGAAAACCAACCTCCGAAGACGGATCACTCTTCAAACAACTGCATTTTTGAACACTCAAAACATCGATTTGATAAGTCATCCGCCGTATAGTCCTGAGTGGTCACCAAATGACTTCTTTTTACTCCCGTACGTAAAAAACAAACTGAGAGGTCAACGTTTTTCGACACCTGAAGAAGCGGTTGCTGGGTTCAGAATGCATGTTTTGGAGTAGAAAAAGTGTTTCGACAATTGGTTCAAACGCATGCAAAAGTGTATAGATCTTCATGGGGAATATTTTGAAAAACAATAAAGCGATTTTCGATAATTAATATTTGTTTTTGTTCTCTAATCCTGAAATATAAAAGGCAGCCCTCGTACCTAACTTATAGTAAACTACAAGCATAAGCGGAAGTGACCGATAGTGGAAATTATACGCACTGACAATGAAATTCCAAAATCCAGAAGGAGGGCAAAACATCAATGATTCAAAGCATTTTTTCCCGATCATCAAATCCATAGAACTTGGACCAGAACATCGCTTTGTATGTTTCGACGTTGAAAATCTCTTCACGAACGTACCATTAGACGAATATAGGGACATAGTGACAAAGAAACCCGGATGGAGAGGACGGACCTGCCAATAGGTTCAATCATGGACTTACTACAATGTTACCTCAAAAGCTGCTATTTTCAGCCTATGGGCTCCTCGTTATCGTCAACCCTCCCCAACATCTACATGGAATGGTTTGAAGATAATACACTGAAGGGAAGAAGTAACTAAAACTCTGGTTAAGGTATGTCGACCATGCCATCATTATTTGGCAAGAGGGATAGAGAGAACTGCAGGTATTCCTGGAGCATCTAAACCGATCACAACCATCCATCGGATTCACCATGGAGAGGGCCTACCATTTCTTGATGTGAAGTGCCAAAGGACTAGGACTGGAATCGAAACAACAGTGTGTAGGAAGCCTACACATATTAAGTTTGTTAATAATGTGTTTGTTTACCGCGCTTATCTATACACTCCCCAACATGTCTTGGCATTGATTCAATAAGGTGGTCTATTTTTTCTTGAGGAATACTATCACAAGCTAGCTGTGTTTCCAAAATGTGTGGGGGATGAGGTAAATTTCCAAGCCTTCTACCCATCATATCTCAAACATTTTCTATGGGCGAAAGATCGGGGATTTGGGCGGCCGTGGCAACAGATTCACGTTGGTCTCTTCCAAAAAGTTTAAACCAATTCGAGCAACTTAAGGCCGAGCATTATCTTGTTGAAACAGATTAAGGTAATTTTCATGATGGATTTGTCGGGGTTGAAGATGCCAGATTAGTCTATCTTGATTTTGAATCCATAGCTTTTTAGGCTCGAAAGGTCTCCTCACTTTTTTTGTAAAGGTAATTCATCAGAAATACTGTGGGAATTTAGTGGGTGACTGTGGCTCGCTTTGAAGGCATTTCCGCCCTCTATATGTTGTCAAGTAATTACGCTAGATAATACCCCTGACCAGGATTTTTTCATAACGTTTCAGTGAACCAGAACAATTTCATGTAAATGTTCAATATTTGATGATAAAGGAGAGCTCAGGTCCGGCCCATTTTCTTTCACGTAGCACCGGTCCTTCTCCTATAAGGAAGCAATGTTCTAATATATCCATAATTGTATCATGGCTACCTTTTCTGAGTTTCTATCTGGCTATGCCTAGCGATACCTCTAATAGCACTTTGGTGGAAACTTACCACAAGGGGATGTTCTGGACTAAGTTCCATGGATTTGAGGATTAGGGCACAATGACTCGAAACCTTGAAGTGTGAAGATGCAGAACTCTTCCCACATCATAAACTCCGAAGGTTAAATGATTGATAGAAGAAATTTTGAGAGTGTTGCGTCTGGTGAGTTACGTGGGCTGGTAAGTTCTCTCCTCAGTTCCTGAATAATGTATTCTGTGTGATTCCGTGGATCATTACTTGCTTTACTTATTTAATTTCTTTCATCCATAAATACTTTGCTCTGTTCGGTATACATTGCGCTCAACATCAATTCTTCGACCATTACGTCCCTCCAAGCAAAATCGATATACATTAGAGAAGACGACCCGATGCTATTCGACATTCCAATGTTGTTGTTCTCTATACCACTGAAGTCGTGCTGTATTAAATTTAAATATCTCCTTCTTGGTGTTGCGAGTTCTTTGTATGTGAGTTGTATACTGACATATTATGAATTATCAAAGTATGTGGGCTTTCATTATTATTATGATTTACTGGTGACGCTGGTATTTGGCGGGGACTACGAGCTTTGAGGGTTTCGGTGTTGCGGGATAGGAAGTTTTGTTGAGTTTTAGGCTTTTTCCTTTTCTATTGAAGTTGTCGATGTTTGTATATCTCGATGGCTTCCCACTGGAGACGGGAATTATAGTGAGATGGCTGTCGCCGAGCATGCTTTGCTACCAGAGGAACACATTATACAATACCAAAACACAGAAGTTTTTTCAAATACATCTATACACTGTCATTTCCGTCTCCAGCGGGAAGCCATCGAAATACACAAACTCAACAAAATTTGATATCCCTCAACACCGAAACCTTCTAAGCTCGTAGTCCCCGCCCACCCAATTCCCAAAGACCAATCAGGGCAGACTATGCTTCCATCGCTTAGCATAAATACCAGCGTCAAGTCAGTCAACAGTTTTATTCGTTTCGAGTCCCCAACAAGGTATTCCAATAGACCACAGCAAAATAACCCGGAAAGATACAGTGCATCCATATTATGAATTGTCAATTTGACACTTCAATAATAATAATATGATTTACTGGTTTCTTGGCGATTTTAGAAAAAATCGCATGTTTTAGTTGTCAGAAGTTATACAGATTACCTCTGGATTTTCATTAACCAAAACTCTTTTCGAAAAATCGACGTACATTCTAAAACAGTTTTCGAGAAATCACTGAATCTATATATAAATAGGCAAAACAAAACTATTAGGTACCATTTTCTCCTCTGTTTCTCAACCGATTTTCTTCATTTTTGTTTTGTTTAGTAGCTACTGACGACCTTCAGTGCAGAATGGTAATATTAATTTATAATATTGGTTCATTCATTAAATAAAATATAATAAAAATTCATTATTTACGTCCATAATGTCAATGCCAAACAACTGAATGTGCCGCCGCCGCCAGACACAAAACATTGAGTAATTATATATAGTGAGACCAATGCTGTTATATACTTAGAGCATGTACTTCTGGAAGTGGCATGCAAGCGTTGTTATTATTTAGCGATAAAGTAATCGTTGTATATTATAATTATACAGGGCGATTCCAGATATTTTAGAAACGATTTTTTTCGTGGGTGGCATAAAGCAGTTGCCTATATAGGGTGTTTAAAATATAGAGAAGACTGCAATTATAACTAATAAAATAATTATATAGGGAAGCCCATTAGCGGTTGAATTTACAGGGTTCTTGGAATAGAAGGTGCATTAGAATTACAGGGTGGTGCAAAAAATATTATACATAGATGCACATACAGGGTGGCGGAAATGGAAATGCAACATTTCGTAACCCATAAGCAGTTGTAGATATAGGGAAGATGAAATATAGGGTGAGAGGAATTATAGATATACAGGATGATTATAAAAACTGTTAGAAAATGAAATGATTTATAGAGTAGCCCACGAAGAGTTCCATATATATAATGATTGAAATATAGGTCGGAGTAGAATTATAGTTACAGAAAATAATTAAAAATTTCATAAACAAAAAGAGTAAATATGGTGGGTCATAGGCAGTGGCATATACAGAATGGTTTACCCGGTGATTCAAAAATGTTAAAAAATATTATGCATGGTCCATGAGCAGTTGCATATACAGTGTGGTGGAAATATATAATGAGATGAAATTATTATAATGAGGATTTTAATAAATGTTAGAGAATTGGATGCAAATATAGTTATACAGGGAGATTAGAGAAAATAAATATGTACGGTAGCCCATTAGCGGTTGAATTCTTGTCATATTAAATAAAGAATTACGAATTTGAACACAAATAAATTCCTATGAATTATATCTGACAAAAACTTGAATTTCGTTACTTATTTGTAGAAGCGAGATGTAAGACCGACATCTAGGATTTTCGAGGAAACTATCACACAGAGGTTCCGAATTTGGATCCGTTCCGTGTAATTGCTGTTCTCTCTAAAGTCCTAGGATAGAATATCACAATAAAATTTTCAGGTTACCTAACCGGACAGAGATATTGACACAATTGGTCGAATTTCGACCACTGGGTGACAGCTAGTATTCATAAAACGTCCCAATAAAAGTTAAAATTTAAAGAAAGGAAAGTTTTACGGCATAAAAAAATGTATCGGACCAACTTCTGGTCTTCCTTAATAGAAAACAGTAGAAACTGTCCAAATGGAATAATACGTTTTCAAGAAAACGGTGAACAAACATATCAATAGGTAAAAATTTAACGACAAATTCTTCACAAGCGATTAACCATGATTATTGGAAGAGTTTCTCACTATTGACTGATTGAACTGTATTATTTTAACTGACAGCACCAATTATAGTCAAAATTAGTTAATCGAACTTCAACCCCGCGATAGCAAGTGCTAATATTAATTCGAACGGCAAATCCATCAGCTATCAAGTTTTGATCGCGCTTTCACGCATACTACATAGCGTAAGGGATTTACAATAGGATGTAAACAGTATCCAACGAATTTACAACAACGTCGACTGATTATTATGTATTGTGGGTCTCCATAAAAGGATCCTCAGATTAGATTACACAGTAGTGTGGCCAGGTTAATCAAGTAGTTTGTTCCCTACACGTTTAGAAGGTGTCATTATATGTGGGTGTTTGACAATAGGTTACCTGATGAATAACAATTACTGACTTGTCTTTGTACTTTACAAATTTACTCCAAATTATTCGATATTCATCTTATGCCAGACTGAACGAAAATTGAACATTAATAAAATAATTTATATTTAAAAAATAACTGAATTAAAATGAAAACAGTTTCTTTTTTACCTGATTTTAGGTACTATAGCTGATTTCTCTCTCTCTCTCTCTCCCTCTCTCTCTCTCTCTCTCTCTCTCTTTCTCTCCTTTTCACTTTCTCTTTCTAATTTGTATTCTTTTTCTATATTTTCCACAGATTCTTTAACTTTTTAACCGACTTCCAAAAAGAAGGAGATTATCAATTCGTCGGCAACTTTTTTTTTATGTATGACCAGCGATTATTCAAAAACGGGTTGGAAAATTTTGATGATTTAAACTGCATTATATTAAGGAACATTACTGAAAGGTACCATATTGATTATGTCATGAGATTTACGGTTAGCCAGAAAATCAGAAAAAAAAGTAAATAAGGGACTAGATTCTTTAATTTGGACGGATGGAACTTGTACTTATGCAAAATTCTAAAAACGTTAGTTTTGCTAATACCGGAAGCTGCAGAGATTTGCTGGACAGACTGCGTGTTTGGTATAAGTTGGACATGGCCTAATGTAGCAACAGCTACCCCTTCAACAGTTACAATTCCAATAGGACCTCTTTTTTATTCATTACTGGGCCCGTCAACTTCAATACGTATTTATGACGAACGTTACGTTCGGGATGGTTTTGGTTAAAAACCCTTGCAGCAGATCGAGCACAATTTTTATTTTGGTAATAAAGACTTACCAGCTCAACATGTTCTTGCAATGTGTATACCATAATTATCTTTTAAATTTTCAACAAAAGTAAAGTAATACGGTGCTGTAAATATCAGCAAAAAATAATGTAAAATAAATGAATGTTTACATTTAATGTTTTTCTTGTAATTTGTGTTATTACAGAGTGCCACAGTGAAACAATATGGTTTAAGAGCGTACTTTAAAAGAACTCCTTTTTAATTCTTTTCCATGCAGTAAAAACTTTTAATTTAATTATCCGGTTTTACTACTAGGTCCGTTAGGTTTTCTGTGACATGAAGAGGAATAGCAATACAATTTTTTATTATGACGGTATAATCCGTAAATAGGGCTCTTAAATGATATACGACAACACCTATTTTCTCTATCTCAAATCTAGTTCTATTGTAGAAAAGGTCTTGAAGTCATGAGCGAAGCATAACTTTTCTGTCGATATTGTATTACATAAATCGTTAATAAACAAAAGAAATAGCAGAGGTCCTAAATTCAACCCTTGAGGAACTTCTGATTTAGCTAAGTATGAGTCCGATTTGAAGTCATTATAAGTCACGTAAATGTATCTGTCTAATAAGTAAGATTTGAGGAAATTTACTGCTTGGATAGAAAATCCAAAACCTGATAGCTTGTTTAACAGAATTCTATGATCAATTCTGTCAAATGCCTTACTGAAATCTGTATAGATCACGTCGACTTGTGTGTTGGTGTCCAGTGCTTCTGAGATATATTGAGTAATTGCTACCAGGTTGGTTGTTGTAGACCTTTTATCAATAAATCCGTGCTGATATGGAGATAATTGATTGCGTACTAGTGGAAATATGCGATTATACAGTATGATTTCAAATAGCTTTGAGCAGTTTGACAGAATATATATAGGTCTGTAGTTCTCTAATTTATTTTTCTCACCATACTTAATAAATACATTTTTAAAAAAAACAAAAACCGACTTCAAAGTAAAATTAACTAAAAAGCATGAAATAATATTTTGCTACAATTAAATACTTTTTATGAAGTCGGTGCCAAGCGAAAGTGAAAATATTTTGTGAAGTACATTGATGAGTTGTACTTCGCAACTTCGCTGTTCAAATTGGCACCGACTTCATAAAAAGTATTTAATTGTAGCAAAATATTATTTCATGCTTTTTAGTTAATTTTATTTTGAAGTCGGTTTTTGTTTTTTTAAAAATGTATTTATTTTCAACTTTTTATTTTTTTTAAACTCAGGTAGTTTCATTCTTTATTTTTTATTTTGTATGTATAACCTTAATAGACAGAACCAGGTAACATCGAAAGCCTCAATATTACACAATGATACTTTATCATTTAAACTGACAGGTAAATCTTTACGAACAAAATGTACCAGTACGCGTTGACTTAATAAGCCCAAAATATATTTATGCCTTATGGACTACGCCATGTAACCTTTTTTCAACTTTTTTTGACAACCCTGTATAACTAGATAATTCCAGTCCAACCTATGTACCAACCATCCTGTACATACGACTGCCCACGGACAAGCATAAATTTGTTAGCTGCCTTCTGTAAACTATAGGACGGAGTAGAATCCATCCTATATTTACGGAGTCCAATCCGTCCTATATTTCAACCATAGTATATAATTCCTTGTGGGCTACCCCATAAATTATTTCATTTTTAACATTTTATGTTATCGCCCTGTGTAATATTAATTCCTCTCCACACTTAATGCAACTTCTTATAGGCTATAAAATAAATATTTTTTTAATCACACTTTATAAATATAATTCAACTCCAGCATATATTTCAATCATCCTGTATATGATTTGCTTATGTCCACATCATGTGACAGTTTTTTAATCACCCTATATAATTTTAATTTCATATTTTTTTTAACATTTTTATACCACCAAACGTCCAGTCCACCCTATATTCCAACCATCCTGTATATACGGCTGCCTACGTACCACTATCATTCTAGTCCGTCCTATATTTCAATTTTCATATAAATGCTACTCCTTCTGCCACTTTACTTTGTGATTTTGTTTGCTATAACTAAACACCCTGTCTAGAGGCCACCAAGTAGCAGTTTAAAGTTTGACATGTGTTGTTACTGAATTTTCTATTAGGCCGGGAGAATGAGACAACCAAAAGTACCGTCTTCGAAAAATGGAAAAATTTGCATTTAAATAGGTATTTACCTGGTATACAAACAAAACAAGCTTGGTACTCATTGATTTAAGGAACCGAAAATACTATGCTTTACTACCTATATGCTTGAGATGTACATAGAAAATTTTCAAATTCGCAATTAAAACTTCCAGTGCCTAAAATTACCGCACTATTACGTTGGAATTAAAATATTTATGAGGAAATGTCTGTTATGTCATTTCGATGAAATTTTTGATAAGAATTTTGGAATTTTCGGCGATTATCTGCAAAACTGCAAGTTGCACGTCGCAGAAAAGTATATGAGATCTCCTAAGGATCTTCCTTAATAGATTAAACGTTAAAAAACTATACACATCCATAAGGAGTTATCGAAAAATCGACTAAAATATTAGGGATATTGGTCGATTTCCATGCACGCATATGTTCATTCACAAATTTTATCACTTTATCAATAGAATTCTTTTCCAAAATTTGAAGTTTCACCAATTCGGATATATACTCTATTAAACAAGACCATATTCATTCAAAACGGTGCACCACAGGAGAAGAAATCAGGTAACATACATACAAAAAAAAAGCGAAAAAATACGCGACGAATTGATAACCTCCTCTTTTTTGGAAGTCGGTTAAAAATGGGGCAAATCTTTGCTACTTTCCAGGCTTCAGGAAATTTATTGCACTTGAGACAGGCGTTATATATATTTGTTAGGATTCCCGATAGCGCTCCAACACAATCTTTTGCTATAAATGACGGAATGTTATCAGGTCCAGAGGTTAGTTTATCTTATAGTTTATTACTCACTGGTAATACTTCATTCTTAGTAATGGGGTAAAAGTTTATATGAATAATACTATCAGAGTTTGTGGGAGGTATAATATTGTCACTATTTGTGTTTAAATACACACTAGAAAAGTATCGAACAAATGCATTTACTATATCGTTCGGTTTATCATATTGAATGTTTTGATAATTTACTATCCCAGGGATCCTTGAATTGTGTCCTCTCGTATGCACATACGATCAAAATTTATTAGGACTTTTTACTACTTCTGACTGAATACCTTCAAGGTAGCTGTTAAAGGCGCTTTTTATTTGAGCTTTGACAATTTGTCGGAGTCTCTTGAATTCAGTAAGATGGAATATATGGCCCTGTGCTCTAATTTTTTTTTGATATTTGTTTTTTAATTTAATATTTTTGATGATATTACTATCATACCAAGGAGGAAACTTATGAGGATAATTTCTGTGCAAGGGAACATAAAGGTCAAAAATCTCATAAATCTTGTAAAAATTGTCTAGTATGTTGTTAACGTCGGAAGAGTTTTGCGTAATTATACTCCAGTTCGTTTCGTAGATGGTCCTATACATGCAGGAAAGTCTGCTTTTTTAAAGTTATAGCTATGAGCCTTCAGGTTAGTTTTACATATGGAAGTTTTGGTTGGCATGTTAAGCACATTAATGAACAAGGCCGAATGATGACAGTCTTCAGGAACCAATGGGCACTCATCATGTACTACCATACAGGAATTTTGAGATACTACCAGATCCAATAGTCGATTTAATTTATTAAATACATAGTTGAATTGATTGAGTCCGTGTGTATGCATAAAGTTGAACATAACAGAGGATTTTGAATCCCCATGATTTTTGTCATTACAATGAGGCACATTGAAAGTAATATCAGGTTCTCAGAGTTTACACAATCTAATTGTTCCTGATGATCAAAAAATGCTTCAAATTCATCAGAACATATCTTATCAGGTATATACATTGAGATTAAATATAAAACTTTGTAGTCTAATTTACATTTTACAACTAATACATCTATATCAGGAAATTGCTGATCAATTAATGTTACATTAACTATTTCTGACGATATGTTACCTTTAACTGCCACAAGAACACCACCACCAGTTGCTTTTTAAATGAGTTCAATTTTTCTGTCTTTTCTATATACGTCATATGACTTAGGAAATAACACTATTACATCGAATTCACAATCAGTAATTCCCACATTAAACTCATTAATTTTACTGTTTAAGCCACGTACGTTCTGATAGTAACAAGATAGGTCATCGAATTTGGGTTTGATGAGACTGCTGGAGCTATTCAGTTTAAAGATTTAACTATTCTCGGAACTCCATTAGGAACCATTAAACCCCATTAGTTTGCTGCCCCTTCCCCCGCTCCCGACCAAAAATTTTACCCTCTTTCCAGGTTTTTTTTTCTGATTTGCCCCCTTGTCGGACAATTTTCCTAATTTGCCAGTCCCTAGACCAAAAGCTGGGTAAGCTCTTGCCCTTGCTCCCAACTCCCCGTCATAAAAAAGAAGTAGAGAGCATATTTGGTAAAAAACATTTTATCTGTTGAAGTGAAAAGTATTTGAGTTTATATGTCAGTGTTCTTTCTTGTCACTTCTTCACGGAGATTTCTGTAGTAATTCAATTCTCGACGTTTATATAGAAGCATGTTAAAAAAAATTGAATTTTGTGCCCAAGATTGTAACAAGGACAAGCGGAGTTATTAATAAATGTTAATTAATTGAAGATAAAATTGAAATGAAGTGAAATCTTGTTTGCTTCGAGGCAGAACCTATAAATCTGTTGTAATTAATTGGTTATCAAAATCAACATTAAGATCAGCGAAGCCGCCAGTAAAAACTAGTGGAGTGATAAAAATAAAGTAGTCATTGTCATTTAATCAACAATTCAACAATATTAAGACGTAACAAAAACATAACAATGTTCACTTAATGATAAACCTACAAATCCGCCAGACTGAAAATATCATAAACCTTCATCCTGTAGAAAGCCGAGATCGTGGCTTTAATTCCGCTTGTCTTGTCTTTAAGTATACAGAAGCCCCGTGATATCTGTCCGGCAAAGACGTGAAGACTTTTTATCTACCTCCAGACAGAGAAATCGCGAATTTCCAGATTAAACAAGGATTTTCAACGAGGAAGATCATTCCAGCCGGGAGAATGGAGCGCGAAGGTGTGCAGAGCGGCATTTCAGGTCGTCATATTATTTCCGCAATTTCGTTCTCCACTATTCTGTGTGGAAAGTACAGTTGAATTCCGAGAGAGAATTATGGATGTTTAACGGATGAGAAAAAGTTCGGGGTTTCCGTTGAAAATTGCTTTGGGAGTTTGTTTTTTTTTCGCTTTCCGTATAACTGTTCAGATGATAGTTTGTCGACGTTTGCTCTAGTGGTTGGCCCGAGAATTTTCCAACATGAAAAGGTTTTTCGTTGTAAAGGTTTACATACGATTTTTGATGTTATTGTTAACGGATTTTCTGCGAAACGTCAAGTTGTAAATGTTTTGCGTTAAAAGATTTCGGAGAAATGCTAGTGTTATGCATAGAATATATTCAAATAAAAATAAAGTTTGCGAAATGGAGATGTAAAGAGAAGTTTCACTGAAACAAAAACACCCTTGTGGTTTTACTTATTTTACCAAATTAGCAACTGTTATTTCAGATAAATGGCTGGTTTTCTGTAACTGATGTTTTGTATTTTTTAGTTTCTTTTTATGGTCCTATTGGGAGACTTGTTTATTCCGAAAAATCCGAAGTTTCAAAGTCTTAATCTGACTTCGTTTGTCAGTGGCATTAAAATCTGAATCTATACTATCATAAAATTGTAAGTTCGGGCATCACGTAAGAATTACTGAACGGATTTTGCTGAATGTTTTTTTGTTGCAAAGCCTATAGTTGGACTTAAAATCTGGTATCTCCCTAAATTGACAGAAACGGTAGATATAGCGGAAAAACTTCTACCATGTTGAGTACTACAATTAGTCAATTGGTTCCACCGCTCGAACAAAATATTAGATACTGGCATCAGCTTAGCTTTTATTCAAAATTCGGAATGTGCCAATGCAACATGTTTCGATTTAACAAAAATCAACTGATATAACGAGTGTAATTTTACAGGGTGTTCTGTATATAGGAAA
This sequence comes from Octodonta nipae, assembly GCA_034190945.1. Lineage (NCBI taxonomy): Eukaryota > Metazoa > Arthropoda > Insecta > Coleoptera > Chrysomelidae > Octodonta > Octodonta nipae. The sequence continues at coordinate 153,938,091 of CM067218.1, forward strand.
CTTCGATTAAATGGATTTAAAAAATCTTAAAAAAATAATATTTGGTGTCCTATAAGCAGCTTCATATAAATAAATAAACAAATAAATTTATTCAATACGTAGCCACAGAATGGATGTACACGTCAATACATTAAACAGTATAATTTTACAGATTAAAATATTTTAATGATTATTACATGCTATAGTTATCTCTATATTGTATCTATGATGGTACAGAATCTAATATGTGTTTCATAAATTCATTTATTGAATAATAACATTTTTTTAATAGTAGGTCTTTAACAAATAATTTGAATTTGTTATATGATAGGTTTTTTACATTTTGTGGTAACTTGTTGAAAAGTTTTTTTCCTATGTACATGGGTGACCTTTCGTATTTCCTTGTATTGTGACTCTCTAGACAAAGATCGTTGGCACTTCGTGTAGAATAGGAGTGAAAATTTGAATTAGCAGGGTAATTCTCAATATTTTGCTTAATAAACAGCTATGTTTTCAAAATATAGATGCAGGGTAGTGGCAATATTTTGTTTTTAATGAAACATGGTTTGTAGCTCTCTCTAAAATTCAATCCAAAAATAAGTCTTATAATCCTTTTTTGATTTGTGAAAACTCTGTGATGATCGACACAGTTGCCCCAGAAAATAATATTAAAGTTCAAGTGACAGTATGCCAGTGAATATTAGAATTGATTTTGAGAAGGTGCTTTTTATCCTTGCAATTGCAAAATAACAAGAACTTAATTTATTACATAATCGCTCAACATGAGTATCCCATTTGAAATATTGATCAATAAGTAAGCCTAGGAATTTGACAGATTCAAAAACTTCTACTCCCTCAATCATAACTTTTGATTTTGTTTTTTCAACGTTCAAAAATAATATACAATGTAGTTGAAATAAGGGAGAGTGGAATTAGTTTTACGGGGTTGTCTAAAAAAGTTATTTCGAGTGGACCATGAACAGTTCAATACACCAAGTGGTTGAAAAAGGGTAGAATATTTATAGAATTTGGATAAAAAATCTTAGAAAAAAATGTGTTATGTAAACAGTTCGGATCTTTGAATTATGTTCATAAGATATTATAGTTATGAAATAGGTTGAAGAAATGTTAGAAGCAGTTGTTTATACAGGGTGTTTGAAATTTAAGATGGAGTGGAATTATAGTTTATGTTGTGTTTAAATACTTGTTTTATATTCACAAGCAGTTGCATATATAGGGTGGGTGAAATATTTCGTGGAGTATAATTATAGCTATACAGGCGGCTGTTAAAAAATAAGTAATGTATGATCTACAAGCTGTTCCATTTACCGGATGGTTGAAATATAGGATGGGGTAGAATTCTAAGAATACACCGTGGCAAATAAGTAGTTGTATGTAAAAGGTTGTTGAAATATAGGGTTGTGTAGAGTTATAATTATACAGGGTGGTTAAAAAAAGCTAGAATATTTTTGTTATATAGCAGCTGCATATATGAAGTACCTGAAACATGAGGCGCAGTAAGGTTACAGTTATACATTGTGATTCAAACAAGGTTAGAAAAACTTGTAAATGAAGGCTGGTTTAAATGAAGTGTGGAAAGAAATTATACTTTATAATGTTGAAAAAATATGAGGAAAAATTGTGAAATAGCGTAATTCATAATAAGTTGCAAAGATGGGATAGTTGAAATATAGGGTTGGGAAGTGTTATGGTAAATTATTAAAAAATGTTATATTGGTTAACCAATAAGCAGTAGCGTATACAGGGTAGTTGTAATACATACAAGGTGATTCAAAAACATGCTGAAAAAAACTGTTATATTCGGTGCTCAATAAGCAGTTGCGGTTTCGGTGAAATATATTGGGCATTGGTGGATTTATTGTTATACAGAGTAGTACAAAAAATGTAGTATAACATTTTTTGTACTACTTTGGCCGATAAGTGGTTGCATAGACACAGTGGTTGAAATAGCGGGTGGAGTAGAATTATAGTTGCCAAATGAACAGCAGATTTACAGAATGGTTGTATTATAGGAGTTACAGTTATACAAGGTGGTTCCAAAAATATTGAATGAAATTGCTATATAATATGGCCTATAAGCACTTGCAGCTTGTGTGAAATGTATTCGGGATTGGTAGATGTATAGTTATGTTAGGTGGTTTAACAAATTTAGAATAAATTGTTATATTGGATAGCCCGTATGTTTTCATAAGCTATTTCTTTTTGCAAAGAATTCTACATTCCATACGCTGGTGAAAACGCGGGTATCGGCTAGTAAAATATAAACCTAGTAATCCATCCAGTGACCAGTGATTTTCTCGGGAATTTGTTCAAGCACCACCGATTTTCCTAAAAATTTGAATTTGCGTACTACTTACCCTCTGCTTCAAAGTTGACCCAGTGCCGGGGGTTGTTTTTTTCCGGGCGGGGGGAGATGACAGCAAATTCAATAGAGTAAACAAAATTATAAAAATTATTCTTATTGGAAACAATTACAATTCAGCAACAGAGTTAAAGAGAATTGAACGCAAAAAAATTCAAAGGTTGAAAAAATCAACACCAAAAGTTATAGAACTCAAGATCTTATGTCTAGACAATATTCAAAACAAGAAATACATGGAATCAAAACCAACAAACAAAACACAAAATTGAAAAAATGCATTTATCAGATTCCGTGCTAAATTTATAAATTTTACTTTGGAGGAACATAAAGACCTCTAAATGTACGCATAAATGAACACAAAAATTACGTAAAGAAACAACAATTGAACAAATTTAAAATTTGTAGGCATGCTTGTAACTTAAACTTCCAATTCCAACTTTATTATTATTGTTTTCTGAATGTTATTTGTGGCATCTTCTAGTTTATTTTAGATTTTCTTGGGAATAATACCACATCAGAGTTCAAACTTGTGTATATTTTAAAACCAAACGTTTCAAAATCCTGTCGGATTTCGTTTTCAATGGATATAAATTTATAAAGTAAAATTGAAATATATGACAATTATTTTGACAAATATGTTTACGTTACTATGGAATTTCTTTGATTTTAAATATACAGGGTGCACAAGAAATTCCAAAGATCATTATTATTATTATATGGTAGTAGGGGTTGCCCCACTTGTTCGTTGGATAATATTGAAGCTCCTGGAAAAAGCATCTTCTGATGACCACACCCACGCTAATCGGCACGTGCCGTGTTACGTAATCGACAGGGGTCAATGACCTCGGTACGATGACCTGAGTCTACGGCACAGATATTGGTGACTCGGCAAGCGGCTGGCAGCTGACGTACGCCAGCGTGGACTACCAGCAATATGGCGGGTTATGAGAGTAGTAAATAAGCAGTTGTCATGTGACCCCCATTGAAGTGTTCTCATTGCTCCGTGCTTAACCGCGCTAGGCTCTCATTGGTCACGTGTTCAAACGCGCAACGATGGCGCTGACAATCATTTCTCACTAAAGAATTGTTACGTGTCGCCATCTGTTGGAGGTTGTTATATTTATATTAGAAAAACCAACGCAGTCATGGGGAATCGAACTCGGACAGTTTGCTTCATAGGTGAATCACTTAGTGTATGTGCCAACAAGACTACTTGGTATAATCTTTCTACCAGTTGATAGTATGTTGAATGAAATATGTTGAAGACCGTCGAAACGTAGTAATATCACTCACCCGAGACCATAAAGATATCGTGGTTGAGAGCTGATATGGAGAAGTTACTTCATACGTCCCATAATATTGTTAAATATTTTAATTTAAAATTTTATAATTGTGACTTTTTTTATTGCTACTGACAACGAAGTCTGACTTAGATGCCGAAACATTTGAAAATATATAGCATTTCCAAGTATTGTAGTGTTATCCCTAATAAGTGCATAAACATTAAGTAAAGATGCCAAAACTATTATTCAGGAAATAAACTATGTATACATGTCGTGAGGTAATTTCCGTCAAATTGCATCTAAAACCGGGAATACTTTAAATGAATTTCTTACTTATAGGAGACGATGTTTGCCAGAAGTGCAATTACTTAATGAGAGTAATTTTAACAGATTGTGGGAACTAGGTCAGTTTGAAACTAGGGACATGCTATCCATGTATATATTACATCAATTACATGTCCTGTAATCTGGGAAGTCTTCCAAGAATGTATGCCATTATTTGAAATTTGTTAAGGGGACTGTTTATAATAAATATTACTCTAACGGGAAAAAATATGTTTTCTTTACAAAAGTAAATAAAATTACAAAATGACACTTATTCTAAGATTAAGATATACTTATTTGTAAACAAAAAAATAACAATGAGGGTACTCAAAGTATTCCAGTTTTTACACACCAAGTTTATTCCAGAGTGGCACCCAAATTGTAAGGTTGTTTAATCGCGATAGGGGGCTATTCCGAACTGGTACTCATCACATGCTTCGTAAAAGAGCCAATACACATGTCATGAATTTATCAATATAAAATTCAGCATTCTTATGTGGAAGGTGTTGAGCAAATTTTTGTTTTTAACCGACTGTTTTTTATGTATGCTCAGTGATTGTTCAAAAACGGCTTGGAAAATTTTGATGATTTAAACGGCGTTATATCAAGGAACATTACAGGAAGGTCCCATATTATATTTGTTTATAACATGAGATTTACGGTTTTCCAGAAAATCAGAAAAAACAGTAAATAAGACACTCGACTTCACTGAATTTCAATGAATATACACTGTTTTCTCTAAATCAATTTGAATATTTTAAATTACATTCTACAAAGAGATGTTCGAGCTTGATTATATATAATTAACGTAAAACATACAGGTTTTCCAAAAATCTGAAAAATATGTGCGAAATACCCGTAAACATCAATTTAAATGTCAAATTGTAATCATACATATATATTTTAAATCTCAAGATATGCCATAAAAGTATATCGTATAGGGTGGTTGCAACGGTTTTCAATTTACGGGACTTACAGTCGAGTGGAATGACCCAAAATATTCCATCTAGTTGATCTAAAAAAATTGATTTGTGAGCGATCTTTTCTATACGATATACGGTGGTGTGTGTGGATGTGCATCGAAATTCAAGAAGCAAGCAATGTGCGCCGTTAGAAATATAGGGAGAAGTAAAATTCAGAAGGAGAAGTTATTCAGGTGGGTTCAAAAAATCTTACAAATAAGTGTGATACGAGGGCTGCCTTTTATATTTCGGGATTAGAGAACAAAAACAAATATTAATCATCGAAAACGCTTTATTGAGTTTCAAAATAATCCCCATGAAGATCTATACACTTTTGCATGCGTTTGAACCAATTGTCGAACCATGTTTTCCACTCTGATTGAGGTATCTCCAAAACATGCATTTTGAACGCAGCAACCACTTCTTCGAAAAATGTTGACCTCTCAGTTTGTTTTTTACGTACGGGAATAAAAAGAAGTCATATGGTGACAAGTCAGGACTATTCGGCGGATGACTCATCAAATCGATGTTTTGAGTGGTCAAAAATGCAGTTGTTTGAGCCGATGTGTGAAAGCTCGCATTGTCGTGGTGATCACTCTTCACCACAACAATGCCGTCTTCGGCGGTTGGTTTTCCTCATTTTTTGGAAGCAACTGGCAAACAAATGGTTGTGTACCACTCAGAATTGACTGTTCTGCGTTGTTCTAGTGGTACGGTTGCGACATGTCCAGTTTTTCCGAAAAAACAGGCGATAATTTGCTTGGAAGTGCTTCGTGCGCGAACAATTTTGTTTGATTCGGCTCATCTTGAAACACCCATACAGTCGACTGCTGTTTACTTTCGGGCTCATACGCGTAAATCCACGATTCATCACCTGTCACTATGTAATAAACGTGTTTTGAAGCACCGCGATCGTATTTTTGACCTTTTCTTTCGACCAATCGACACGATTGACAAATTGTGTGGGATCCAACGCGAACAAATTTTTTTGACATTCAAATGTTTATGCAATATTGAATGTATGCTGGTCCCACTAATGTGTAAGGTTTACTCAATCTCACGATAGTTCACATGACGATCTTGCAATATCAGTTCGCGCAGAGCATCAATGGTTTCCGGAACAACAACTGTTTTTGGACGACCTTCACGAAATTCGTTTTGGAGTGAACTTCGACCTCGATTGAATTCACCATACCATCGATAAACAGTGGTCCTTGATGGAGTTTCATCGCCAAAAATTAAATTAAGTTCATCCATGCACTTCTTGCTGACTTAATCCACGTCGAAAGTTGTAAAAAATATTCTCACGAAAATGTTCATGATTTAATTCCATTTTTTGGCCAGGATGAATCCTTTAAGTTACTGTAAACAACATATAGCGCTCGTATGTCAAAACGTTCTGAGTACGTAAAACCTCAAAAATGTCAAACTTTACGATAGAGCTGTCAGTTGTCAGATTGCAACACTAGGGTTATCCAATCCCCAAATATAAAAGGCAGCCTTCGTATTGGGTGGTACGTAAGCAGTTGCATATATAGGATTGTTGAAATAGAAGGAGGAATAGAATTTAAGTTATACAGGGTGGTTAAAAAAATGTTGTATTGGGTGGTATATAAGTAGTTACCTTAGTAACACAGAGTGGATCAAAAAATTGTTGAATAAGCATATACAGTATGATAATTGAGTTATAGGGCGCAGTGTTCAAAAAATGTTAGAAGCAGTTGCATATACAGGTTAGTTGAAATATAAGGTGGAGTAGAATTATAGTTATACAGCGTGGTGAAAAAATATATAGTGTGGAACATAAGTAGTTGCTTATACTTGACATATGGGCCGAAGTAAATTTATCTGTATACAGGGTGATTTAAACAATAGAAAAATAGAAACAGTTAATAGGGTGGAGAGGTTAATACTTATACAGGGCAGTTGCAGCATCGCATGGAGTCTAATTATGGTTGTACGGGGTGGTTCAAAAAATTATAAACAAATAATTTATATTGGGTGACCAATACACAGAAACAATAACACGGGGGTTGCAATATAGGGTGAATTAGAGTTACATATAGAAAGTGGTCCAAATAATAAAATAAATAACAAACTTAAAAAAATATGTAGAAAATTTAGAAAAAAAATACAAATTAGAGAAACAGAGAGAAAGAGAGAGAGAAAGAAAGAGCGGGTTATTTATTGCACACGGTTTCTAAACTGTTTTTATTTTAAGCCAATTGAAGTCGGATCTTTTTTAAATATAAATTATTTATTTTTAACATATTTTTACTTGATAAAGTTGTTTAATGGTATCATAATTAGCAGGAGTGGCATTGAACCTTAGGTGGTTCTTATTGACCATTTACCAATGTTTATCGATGTTTTAATAGAACTACTAATTTGCAGGGCAATATGTCTTACACTGAAAAAAGCACTTCTTAAACGTCCAGTTACCTCTACATTGCCTATATAGGGAAAACATCATTAATTAGATTCTTAGCAGCACTTAACACTATTTAATACACTTGTAATTGTAATAATATAAACACAGAATCACACTTTGTTGGATAATAAAAGCAGTGTTAATGTTTATTCATAATCTTTATACAACTTCTTCAAGTTGGGAAACAAACCAAACGTTTTGGAGAACCTCTAACAATATCGGTACTTATTGAAAATATTAAATAACACCCAAATCTTAGTGTGAACTCACTTTAATTACGAGACGCAGGCCTAGTCTTGTTCTTAAAATTTCAATATTGGTCATGGTTTTGCTACAATTTGGCGGTCTTGGCCCAAGACTGCAAGACCAAGTTTGATTTTGGGCTACTATAATTTAGATAGTTTTGTAAACGACGATTGAGCGTTGTAACTAGGCTAAGTGATTAATCCAGTTATAGTAAACAAAGAAATTTGTTCTATTTGATATTTATTGCACATGTACGCAATCATTTAGTGTAATATACTAATTATTACTGTACTTACGTACATCAGTTAACTCTGTTGCACAAAAAGATTTTTTCGCTAAAACTTATTTGTCGGTTACTCGGAAAAATGTAATAAAACTCAACAGCCCGTGTTCAAAGCTCTGTTACAGTTCGGTTATTGCCTGGAAATATTAATAGCTAGAAATAGTTGACGTGACATCGCGATGAGTAGTTAACGCGAACAATAATCTCTGTCAGCGGCTGGAACATTAAAGATGAGCAAATATTAAATTCTCTGAAAGACTATTACTTACTCTCGCATTGATTTAAATTTGAACCGTTGTCTTTTATGTCGGAGGACTATACTGAATAATAATTTTTAATGAATAATCGTGATTTTTTATTCGCTGCAGGAATATGCAGTGTTTATTGCGGCGTTTTCTACGTAATGAGCTATTAAATGAAAAATGAACTCAGTTATTGCATTTTATGTTTAGCATAAAGGCACACAGCTCACTGGTCTAATTGCTTGACAAGTGCATTTGAATATTTCAACGCGAATTGTATGCCAAGTTCTAGTAGTTTCAGTGATTAGTGCATTCACACTACACAAATTCATAGGGTAACTTCAAATCTAATACTATAATATGAGTAAGGTTATATATATATATATATATATATATATATATATATTGTAATGGATTTATACAGATATAAAATCATAGAAAAACTTTAGCAATTTGAATAGTTAAATAAATGGAAATTGCAGGAATCAAAATTGTAAAAATGAAGTGACAAGTATTTGTAAATAAATAAGGAATCATATTATAAGATAGAGATAAATTAAAAATACAAACAATGTAAAAATGTTTCAAAAGCAACCTGTTGAAAGGATAAAAGGTGGCATATAAAGTTAAATCTTATATCATGCAAATTTAATAAAAGATTAATAGAAATATAAAAAAACTCATAATAAGGTCGAACATCAAAAGGTTAAATTCAGTTTTAAAAATCATAGTAGAGTTTGCAGAACATGTATAGATCACATATTAGGCCATGAAAACACTGAATAAAACATATTTTAGATTAAAATCAAGTTTTAAATACATAAATTCTTTAGTAAACAGAGGATCGAAATGTCAAATTACAAAAACCGTTATAAGTCTTTCAAACTTGATGGAACAGTAAATAAATTTATAGTAATAGATGGAGCGTAGAGCATAGTATATAAAAAATAAATAGTTCAAAAGATATAAAGTCTAAATTTTAATAAAATCCAATTTTTACCTGTTAAATGATTGGTGACCAACAGGTGACTAATGTCAACTTAATGTTTTTGAAAATATAATTAAATGATTTGGATAAAATTAATGAGGGTAAAAGGTATTGAAATTCAAGTGGAAATTTGTTTAGATTTTCTGATATGATTTAAAGGGATAATAGTTGGAAATTAATAAAATAAATATAAACGGAAATGGAAATAGCAGGTGGCAGAATCAAATTGTATAAATAGGAAATCTGACAGTGACAAATTCTCTTTGATCGTCAAGCTTCGAGCAGATAGGTTTTAAAAATTTTGTTCTCATAAATTCAGTTACCATGACAACGAAGTCAATGTCCTATGATATATAAAACAAATTTAGTGTTCTATGTCAGAAAGATAACAGTAACCTAAAGTTTAATTTGAATTTATTTGAGAAACAAATTTGCAAACCAGCATCAGAAATTCAATTGAGTGGCAGAATTTTACAAGTAATGAAAATATTTATAAATGCGATAAAAGGAAGATTAATGGTATAAAAATTTAAAAGTCAAAGGTACTGGGAGAAAACAAAAATTGCAAACCAGCACGAGAAAATCAATTAAGTGGCAGAATTTTTACCAGCAAAGAAATTTGAAATTTGTAATTATTATTAAATACCAACATCAGAAGTGAGTTAGAGGACCAACAACAGTGAGTTTTTGAAACATTGTTTCAAGAAAAATTAAAATTTTGAGAAAGTTTATTAATAAAATAAGAAAATTACAAAACGGTTAGTCAATCAGTGATAATAAAAGTTTTACAAATTTTAGTATAATAATAGTTGTATCTGAATGATAAACAATTTTGTAACATAATTTGATAGAAATTTAAGAATAGTTAAGTGACAGGAAATTTATTTTGTTATTTGAAAGAAAATTTGTATCAATATTATATTGTGGAAAATTGAAATAAATTGTATTTTAATTGAAATATTAGAAATTTGATTATCAGTAATTTGAAATTTAAAAAGTAGAAAAAGTAAAGTGCAAATAGAATTTCAAAATTTTAAAAAGTGTAAGTGAACCTGAAGAGAAATAGATACTTGTAAGATAAACAAGATAAGTATAAAATTTATTTATTTATTTAAAATTTGAAGATTTGAACCTAAGCAAAAAAGACCCTGAGATATAAAATACATTTAACAAACAAAATTATTAGATCATATAATTATAAATTGGCTTAGCCCAACGTGGTGCTAAGTGACACTGAGATTAAAATACTATTTCGATTTATTTAAAAGTTTTAATTCATAACATACTATTATAATATATATATATATATATATCTGACGCGATGACAGCTCTCGCCTTCCCACAGCCTGGAGCTCCGTAGTTGCCAAATTAAACAAAGCAGACCGCCCACCAACACCCAACCAATCACACCGCCACTTGAACACGTGACATCCCCTTCTAGTAGACCGATATCTATAAATAAAAGAAGCAGAACAGATTCACATTCAGTTCAGTTACCTAGTGACTCTTGGGGAGTAGGCAGATTGAGGCCCCGAGTTCGATCTAGACTCTGAAACTCTTTTTCACTTTTGTCTGTTGATAATGGCTCCAAAGCAGGAGTCGAAACGTCGAGTATATAATAAATTCAGACGCGTTTCTCACCCCGAACCTAGTAGAACAGAGTCGACCGCATTATATGCCGATGCGCACTATCTGCACAAGCTGATTTTGTGCCGTTTTTCAGTGATTTCTATTATGCTGCCATATTTTCATCGGCAGTTTTGAATCAGTTAGAATAGTTAAATATAAAGTTCCATATATGATGATAAGATGTGTCCCATTTCGATTAAACAAAGAGCTGTTGGAATATAACCGAGAAAAGACAAATAGGACGTTCAAAGTTTATTTTCAATAATCCCACCACAATACCACCACAATAAAATTTTAACTACTCTTGATAATAGCACGTCTTCTGATTTCGTCTAGGCGTTGTTTTATGAAGGCTGCACCATTTATAATGCGAAAGATTAAATCGGCTCTTGTGTTTACTTTTTGTTTGAAGATTTCGCTTTTCAACCATACCCACGGGCAAAATCCAATGGGGTAAGATCTGATCCCCTTAGTGGTCAAGAAGCGTGATTTTCCAGTTTACGCTCAGTAAGTAATTGATTTAGCCAACAGTCTCCCATTGTATATATTATTAAAATTATTGCACATAACATAAACTGGTGATTTCAACAAAATGTTTGTTTTGGCTCTTGGTGGCCTTAGCGCTAGGTGTTTCTTTGAGTTCGGAACAGTCTACCATATTATTTAAACAAGAATACAACAGATGCACAATTTCTCCTTAATTGGAAAGAAGGCAGTTAAAAACGTTCATATAACTCATCATTAGGTATATTCCTTTTTGGATATAATCCATCACTTTTGAGAACTAAATATTTCAGGAATTTTCTTTGGACCTTTTGACACGTTTGCTGTGAATATCATATAATGGATGCCAAATCATACATGCATATTCAACTTTAGAACGAACATACCCAAAATATAATGTTTTTAATGCGGAAATATTAGTTAAATCTCGGCAGTTTCTCAATATAAATCCGTAAGACTTTAATGCTTCCGATGTTTTTACATATATGTGCTCCACAGAGGTTAATTTATCGTCAAAGATAACTCCCAAATCCTTGATGACGTTTTCCGGGTATATGTCACTACTTTGCATTTTTTCGCATTTAGATTTAGATTATTACTATTGCACCAATTTTCTATAGATAGTAATTGGCTCTGAATATTATGACAATCATTTACACCTTCTATTGTAGAAAAGATCATGAAGTCATCAGCGAAGCATAACTTTTCTGTCGATATTGTATTACATAAATCGTTAATAAACAAAAGAAATAGCAGAGGTCCTAAATTCGACCCTTGAGGAACTCCTGAGTTAGCTAAGTATGAGTCCGATTTGAAGCCATTATAAGTCACGTAAATGTATCTGTCTAATAAGTAATGTGATAATGTTATTGACATGTTTTAAAGTATTTTAAGTATGTGACATCTTTAAATTGATTTATATAATTTATTTTTGAACCTATATAAAATGAAATAACCTCGTTAAAATTCTTATGAGATATTCCATTAGAAGCGTTTGTTCAAACAATGTTTTATTTGAAAAAAATACTTATAAAAAATAATTTAGATGCATTTAAAAGGCCATAAGATTTGATCTTATTACCCGTAGCAAATTATATTCTTGTAGTTCTAAAACTCTCTTTTGTAACACTATTTTCTAGCTTTCAATGGAAAAGTCTCTAAAAGACAGTACCTAAAACTACTTATTTTATAGCAGTACTTTCTGTTATGTTGCATTTATGGGTAAAATTCACGATTGAATTATTTTAAGTCTACCGATTACCGAAACGAAATATTTTTCAGCGATGAAATATAAATTTACTGACTTTCCTGAATTTCGTCATTATTAATTGAACTGAAAACGGCAAATATGGGTGTTACCTAATGAATGTATCAACAGTTAAATAGGTTACGTATTGTATGGATTATTCGGTAAAAAACTAATTACGTGAACTTTGTTTCGTATAAGAAATGGATCGATACGAGTTTTAACTTTTAATATTTTTGGTAAATCATTTTGAAATAAGTGTTAAGCCATATCCCAATATTCCAGGAATAAAAAAGATTTCAATGTGTTCTTGGTGCCTGATTTTATTGTAAATTAATTGCTTGTTTATTGTCCCAAACAAATTTTTATTGCTTCCATCCGTTTGGAGCTCAAGTCTTACGCCAGATTAAATTTTATTTTATCATTCACTTCAACAAATATTAACTAAAATCGCCTGAGGTCGAAATTTGACCAATTGCGTCAATAAGTAATGAAATTCAACTTCTTATGCTGTGGAACCTTAGGTGTGCCACATATGCAAAAAGTTTTGCACCATAACACCAAACGCTTATTTGAACATTCAACGCCGTTTCAACAACTCTTCATTCATCAAGGAGGAAACCTTAAAGGCTATAAAAGCTATAAAAATGTAATACTAGAAAAATATTGATAAAAATTTCATAAGATCCTACCCATCAATTTGCATTGAAAGAACTTTTAAGAACAGTTTTTATCTGAAGTGTAATAATTTTAACAATCTCCTTCTTTCTGGGTTAAACAATTTTTTCCTAGCAATCGATTTGTAGACGCTAAAACCCCAAAACGGAATTTAGACAATATCATAAAATAAACAAACATTATATGTATGTATACTTGAGGTGTCATTCCTTTGTACGCAAGACAATATATATTATATATAACATATATTGTTTCTGGTCAGGGAACCTTCATCAGTTGCGCTTCCTACAATTGAATGTCCTCTCGAACACTTCTTTATATATTTGATACATTTCGTTAAATTTAAAGACGAAAATCCTAGATGTCGCTCTTACACCTCGCGTCTTCAAACATTATATGTATTATATTATTATATAAATTAATAAAGTTTCTTTATATATTCTGCACATCTACGGCATAGTTAGTACCTTTCGAATGGTCCTTTTAAAATAAAGGCCGAAAAAGGGCTAGTGCGCTTTCCTCTTCACGTATTAATAATAGTAGTAGGATATCTCAATTCTTTGTGGCTCAGAATAGCTTATTCAAAAACTACGAATATGTAGAAATACCTAAATAACGCATGCCCACTAACAATTTTCGAATATGAAAAGGCCCATTATAAATAAATCTTAAGTGTTACAAAAAGATCCGATATCTAGTAGCCTAGTAAATTCTGACTTGTACATGAGTCGAGGGCTATTTCTTTGTATAGAATAAAATTACTTTTCTCTTGAGTATCCACGTCTAAAAATCAAGTTCTATATTCATGAATAGAGCACTGAATCTCCTTTTAAACTCCGTATAACACGCTACCCCTTTTTCATTTAAAATATTTGTAAGGATCGTTACTACCCTTATGGATTTGAAGGGACAGGGGAATAATTTTATTTTAAAAGTGTAGTTGCGTATATGTATGAAAGTTGACCTGTTTCAGTTTGCAGTTTTGCATCACTATGATAAAAAAAATAATTAAAAATATTTATAAACTAAAGCGTATTTGACTTTTGGCATTCTTTTTTTGGTTAACATTATTTGGATTTTATATATTTTTATGGCCTAAAAGTGAACAGTAATTCAGAGGACTCCTTTCTGTTGGTTGTGTATGGTAAGGTTTTTAAGGTTACAGTAACCAATTAGGATTGTACCTACAGCTTTACCTATATTTAGTTAGGTACTACCGATATAAACTGTGTATAAAGTATATTATAAATTAATTTTTAGCTAAACAAACATTTTTGAGGGAAAATCCTGACCCTATTAAAGTTTGGATTTTAATTTAATCTATTTTTAAATAATAGTGAAGTATACAGGATAAGCGATCTGAGAGTAACGATGTCCTCAATTTTTTAATGTGGGAGACCCAGTATAAACATTTCTTTGGACTGCCCATCCTTATGTTACCTAATTAATATTGATGAAGATACAATAATATTACCTTTACAATTGGTACTTCAAATATATCTGAAATACGAGCATTGCAATGAACTATTGGGCCATCCTCTATTTAGCGTATTCTGAAGTGACATACGTTCTTAACACCACAAAACGACAAATTTTTTAAGCAACGTTGCCATCAAATTTGATTGTCAAGATCATATTGACATAACCTTAATATAGAATTTCTTATAAGTAAACAAAAACCATACCATATTTTGATACCACTTCTAGATGTGGAATTTATTATTTTATCCATGTTGATTTACATGCCATAGAAAAAATTATAAGTTGCTACGGATTTGTTATAAATGTAACAAAAATCATATTGTAAATTCAGTCGTTTATTGCATAAAATATAGCAGTGAGATTAATACAATTGTTAAAGGTTTTCTAATCATTGAGATGTTTTTATGTTTTCACAGTTATAGGTCATCTGTGTTCGCGGATAGTGCCCTGAATGAAGTATTTTTTTCATTTAATTCTTGTACTAAAAGTGTAATTACTAAAAGTGTAATGATGTTGACATTTTAATGATTTCATAGTAAATTTTAGTCATTCAAAAATGTCAGTAGGTATGCATTGGGCATGCTTAAGGATTTTTCACCTCCTTATGTATGTATGTTAAAAAAAAACTGAATTGATGCCTTATTTAAAAAGAGTCCCCCACAATTATTTAGCTACTTCTACTGATATGCCAACCTCATATGCATAAATCAGCAAAAATTGTCGTTTTGTGGTATTTGGTACTTATGTCGTTCCGGGATACGCCAAATAGGGGATTACTAATTATTGATTTATTTGTTTTTATTTTGTTTTTAACAGTATTCAAAAATAAATTGATTTGTCAACATTATTGATTGCAGTGTTTTTGTAACTGTTTTTTCAGAAGCTACTTGCCTGGTTGTAAGAGCAATAGAGACTTGCCGAAAATAGGCAGAAATTCTTTGAGGTATGTAACAGTCGAAATTTTGCTGAACAGTAAAATATTTCTTATTCTGTATCTTAGAGTACAACACCAAGCAGATATTGAGCAAATCCATTTATTTTTGAGTTCGTATTTCTTTGTATACATGCACCGTATTATATTAACAATTACAACTTCTATTAAATGATGTTCACGTTTATAGCGTCAAATTATATGAGCATTTTTTGTGTCTGTTTTTTTAAATTTTCTTTCCATAAATTAGCATGTTAATTTAGAAACAATTGCATGCTATACAATTCACCAAGAGCACTGCACCGAAACCAAAATTTCTGCATTTTTATTGAATATAAATGATAAGCTGTCGAAGATAATTAGTCTTTAATCAACATTTCCATCCAAGATTAAAAATGCTTAATAACAAGAAAGATATATCATATGAGAAACATTGTTCCATTATAGTAATTGCTTTTGATTTTTTTTAACGCACGCAACATTTTGAGTTTGACTTGTTTTGTGAAGTGTTAGTCTTAGTCATTTGTTTGTTGATCAGTAAGGTGGTTAGGAAGTCAATCTTTGTTTTTAGTTTGGGAACTTTGTAACTGAATAAGAGGGCTAATTACTTATTGTATTTGCTGTGAGAAAAATACCGAGTGTATGTCCAACCAGTCTTTGAATAAGTATGAGATGTTGCATATATACTCATTGACAGAAAAATCGCAACACCTAGAAGATAAGTTTTATGTTTTTTTGGGCAATCACACCACAATCGAAATAAAACGACGTATATTGAAGGAAAACCAAACGTTTCAAAGTCTAGTCTGACTTCTTTGTCAATACTGATGTAAATTGCAAAATGAAAATTTGATTTATGACATTTAAATTGACATTATAAAATTTGTTGTTTTTAGATATCAGGTAACACAAAAAATTCTAAAGATCATGTATTATAGTTAAACAGCTTTCAAATTAGAAGAATTTGAAAGAGTTGTCTTTAGAATTTATAAGTGGCGTTCCTAGGTACGACTTTGTTATAAGATAGCGTATTCGCCAAAAATGCGATCAAATTATTCTATTGTTTCAGTGATCCCATTAACGTCATAAGGGAAAACCTAGGAAAAACCTTATGAACTATCCCGATACTGGGTTGTTTAAAAGGAGGTTACCATGAATAATTTCTTCCTTAATTGTCGGTAACCAGATACGATTAAATTCTACAGAAGTAGAAGCGATACAATCGTCTTCATTCAAAAGAATTAAGGCAGACTCTTTTATTTTTCGTTTTGTGTTATGTTGTTCTTTGTGAAGTATGGTTGAATTGTCAAACTGTATTTTATGGCCTAGGTCCTAAGCTTGTTCACAAATTTTTGGATTTTTCAAATTGTCGTTTCTTTATATAATTCTTGTGCTCATTTATTCGTACGTTTAATGGTCTCGATGTTTTTCCAATATAAAATTTATTGCATTCGCAAGGAATCTCGTATATGCAGTTTTTTGAGTTCTGGGTTTTGTTGGTTGGTTTTGTTTTCGATATTAGACATTTCAGTGTATATCTTGTTTGAAATGATGTTTTAACATTAAATCTGTTGCCCACTCTTTTCTATCTTTCTGACAGACCCTGTATATATGGTATAGTTCTAACTGTAATGTAGTTGTTCTGAGTAGTAGTAGTGTTAATAAGAGAAGTTCTGGGTTGATTCGAAAGGTTTGTTTTCTGTTCAAGTCTGTTTAACTCTGTGTTGATAAATGTTGTGGGGTAATTGTTTCTAGTGAGAACATTTTTTATAATCTTTTTTTTGTTGAATTTATTATTATCAGAACAGTTGGTCTTTGCTCTATCATATAATGACTTAATGACAACTTTCCTTACTGTATTCGGAAGATTTGAACATATATACAGGGTCTGTCATAAAGATTGAAAAGAGTGGGCAACAAGTTTGATGTTAAAACAACATTTCAAACAAGAAATACACTGAAATCTCTAAAACAAAACCAACCAACAAAACCCAGAATTCAAAAAAACTGCACATAGAAGATTCCTTGCCTATGCAATAAATTTTATATTGGAGAAACATCGAGACCATTAAACGTACGAATAAATGAACACAAGAATTACATAAAGAAACGACAATTTGAAAAATCCAAAATTTGTGAACGTGCTGCTTGGGACCTAGGCCATAAAATACAATTTGACAATTCAACTATACTTCACAAAGAACAACATAACACAAAACGAAAAATAAAAGAGTCTGCCTTAATTCTTTTGAATGAAGACGGCTGTATCGCTTCTACTTCTGTAGAATTTCGTCGTATCTGGTTACCGACAATTAAGGAAGAAATTATTAATGGTAACCTCCTTTTGAACAACTTAATATCGGGATAGTTCATAAGGTTTTTCCTAGGTTTTCCCTTATGACATTAATGGGATCACTGAAACAATAGAATTCTTTGATGGCATCTTATAACAAAGTCGTACCTAGGAACGCCACTTATAAATTCTAAAGATAACTCTTTCAAATTCTTTTAATTTGAAAGCTGTTTAACTATAATACATGATCTTTAGAATTTTTTGTGCTACCTGTATATCTAAAACAGCAAATTTTATAATGTCAATTTAAATGTCATAAATTAAATTTTTATTTTGCAATTTACATCAATAAATGTAAAGCCATTGACAACGAAGTCAGAATAGACTTTGAAACGTTTGGTATTCCTGCAATATACGTCGTTTTATTTCGATTGTGGTGTTATTGCCTAAAAAACATAAAAGTAATCAAGAATAGGCCACAAATAACGTTTAAAAGACACCCAGAAGATAATATTGTTGTGGCAAAAAAAGGTCATTTGGACTGCAGTAGCATCGACTCCATCTTGTGCTACTTCTGACCGCTGAGCATTCACGACAACGACTACAGTGGTACCGAGATCGACAACACTGGAATGTCTTCTTTGAAGAATTTTGATTCTGCATGGGTGGACATGATGACTGAAGAAGGATTAGACGACGTGCGACGTCGAGAAGAAAGACGTCAACCTTAATTTGGTGTTGAGCAAATTTCAACAAAATAATGCTCGGGCTCATGTTGCTTGAGTTAGTTTAAACTTTTTTGAAGAGACCCATGTTAATTTGTTGCCATGGTCGCCCAGATCCCCAGATCTTTTGCTCATAGAACATTTTTGGGATATGATGGGTAGAAGGCTTGGACCAGCGGATTTTGGAGGATTTAAGACATGAAATACAATCAGCTTGTGGTAGTATTCCTCAAGAATAAATAGACCACCTTGTTGAATCAATACCAAGACATGTTGGGGAGTGTATAGATAACCGCCGTAGACAAACACATTATAAACAAACTTTATTTAAAAAATGTAAACTCATTGGTATTTTTTATTCAAATTTTAATGTTTTACTCCTTACTATATCCTATATATTTTATCAAAACAATATTAAATTTAAACATTTCCTTCTGGATGTTGCAATTTATTTGTTAGTGAGCATGGAGGTATCAAGGGGGAGGTAGGGGAAGGCAGCTGTCCCCCCATCTGAAAAACCGGCCGTGAGCCTTAAGTGCTTCCCATCAATTTGGTAACTTGCTCCCCCTAGGACAAAAAAATTGTCTGATTTGTCACTCTCACACTTTTTTTTTCTGATTTGGCACTATCTAGAACATTTTTTTCTTATTTGCCCCTCCCTAAACGAAAAGATGGGTACGCCCATGTCATGAGTATATTTTAAAAAGTTGTTGACTCGTTGGTGATATTGCTTATAAAATGAAATTTGTATTGAAAGTTCAGTTTTGATGTTCCAGTAACAGCAATTAGCACCCGCTGTAGATTGCAAATCTTTTGTTTCTTAATGTTTTCTGTTTTCAACAAATGATGTTACGCATTCGACACACAATTCTGACTATGCATTCTCATGCATCAGAACCATTCAATGAAGTCGAAATTGCGTTTACAGTCTACTTTGTGCCTGAGATCAAATGTAAGGACATATATCTCTGAGACTCTAGAGTAAAAAGAATGGAAGATCGATACAAACTTAGTTAAGTTAGTAGAATGGTACAATACAGAAGAACTGATCATCATAACAGTAAATCGGGAAATTGATCCAATGATGGGGTCACAAACGCCATGCCACTTTTTGGGTAGTCGAAAGATACCTATAAAAAGTTATTGATCTGCGATTCAATGGCTGTGGAGATGTTAAAGATTAAGTGACTCTACTTTTGTTATTGTTTAAAAGGTGGATAAAAGCGAGTTTTGGGGGTGATTTGTAATAAAAAAAAAATCGATTTAAGCTCAACTGTGGCTTGAAAAACCTTACCGGATAAAGTGCATATTAAGAACAACGATATGCCGATGGTATGTAAATTTTAAATGGATTGGAAGAACCATCTCAGATGCAAAACGGCTGTCTTCTCTCTCCTTCGTCTCTATAAATTTCGCTACAGTTATCGTCGAACATGGTATCACAAAACTTGTCGTTCATGACAAAAATGTAAAATGTATTGAGAAAAACTAAGAACAGAAAAGTGCTATTTAATATGTGCTCGATAAATCCTGATATCTCAGATGAATGGAGAATCACTAAGGTAATTTTTTTGTTTAAAAAGGCCAAAGACATAAAATAGAGAATTATGGGACAATTAATCTTCTAAATGCTGCTCATAGCAGATTTATTAATCAGATGCTTCAAATTTTCTCAGACGTTATGCTATTAAGAAAACAGAAGGTTCTGTATTGATGATGTCTTTAGTGTAAAGCAAATATTTCAGAAACTAAGAGATTTCAATCTAGAGACACGCCTTGCCTTTATAGACTACACACAATTTTTGGTCGGATCCACCGATATAAACTTTGGCATATATTGGGGAAACGAGGGTATCCTATTAACTTGTAATACAAAACCTCTACCGAAACACTTAAAGCATTATTGATATTGGTAAGGATATTAAAAAAGAAATAAGGATAAATCTATTGTTAGCTCAGAATGTATTCTATCTCATACACTATTTAATATATACGTAGATGACCTTGTGACAGAATGGAAGAAAACCGCGCCTTTTGTAATAAAGATTAGGTCCAAGGATTTTATAAATACAACGGTATTTTCTGATGATCAAGTTGCGAATATAATACAAAACACAGAAGTTGAAATGTAACTGTCAATAGACAAGTTAAATTTGCTATCTGCCGTATAATCTGAACTCTCTAGAGAGAATACGAAGACTATTGCGTTTCTGGGAAAAGATCCGTTTAGAACAAAAATTGTTATTGATGCCCACATTTTAGAGCAGTAGTCACATTTCAAATATTTCATCAGAAGAACACTCCGGGAAAGGCGTTTAAAGAAACACAGATAAAAAATTACAAGGTTATGGCAATCCCCACGCGATTACGCGGACCGGAAACCTGGGCACCAAGACTACAGGCAGCTGAAGACATCAGAAATTAGATTTTTAAGTTCGGTAGAATGTACAAGGCATGAAGAGGCAAGAATTATTGGTACAACCAATAACTGTAGTAACAACAGACTTCTAGAATAGATGGAAAGAAGACGTAATGAGGATATCTTCAGAACGAATGCCCCCAAAAAGGCTTAATTATAATCTTCCAGAATGTAGAAATGTCGGCAAACCGAGAACATGATGGTGAAGTCGGAACAGGAATATTGTCTAATTTTGGAAATGTGGTAGAAGATATTCCTCCTCAAAACGTATCCATATATCTGCTAGGTCTTGGGAATGTCTTCCTCAAGAATTTCCAACTGATGAAACCCGGAAGCGAAATCCAGTGTCGAAAAGTACTGACACTTTTCAAGTTGGTCGAGGAGATCAGAAATGTTGGTCAGAGGATATTTATCGTTTACAGTGGGTTCGTTTAATTTCCTATAGTCGATAACAACTCGCCACTTTTGCTTACCAGAAGCATCGAGTTTCTTAGGGACGACCCATAAGGGGGAGGAAATTTGGGTTTTCACTTCCTCCTTAAGGACTTGAGGATATCTGTAAGATTTTGTGAAAACGGGCTTGGCATAATTGGTGTCAATAGAGTGTTTGACGGCATTGGTAAAAGTCAAAACATCTCCTTCGGGATAGAAAACATCTTCGAATTTTAAGCAGAGATTCGTGATAATTCTCGCTCTTCGTCGTTAAGATGTTCTGTCCGAATTTGTTCTCTGATAGTAAAGTTTCTGTCTAAGTTTATAGATTCAGAGTAATCGTGTGTATTCAGATTTAAGAGAGGGTGTGTATGGTCAAGGAGTTCTAAATGGAGATTGGAAAAGTTAACAGTTTTGGTCATTGTGTTCGCGTTTATTATCGAAGTCAGAAATTCTCCCTTTGAATTAACACGTACAACTGCGTTGGGAAGTTGTACTTTGTCAATTACTTGTGTCGGTAAAATTGCGTCAACATTTCTAAATTCACATTTTGGTTGGAAAATTTGTTCGGTTCGTGCCTGGATTGTTATTTGATTGTTATGAGTATGAGGTTGCGCGTTAGTATTGGAGGTGTCTGTTGGTTGTGTATTAGATTGGTCGTGATCATGCACTTTATGTAGGAGGATAGTTTTAAAGTTAGTAATTGATTGTTTGGATTTTAAGTCTACAATACAATCGTAATGCTCTAGAAAATCAAGACCTAAGATTCCAACAAATTCAATATCTAGGTTGTAGATAAAAACCTTATGTGGGTTACCTAGAGCGAATGGGATTTTCTCATGAGCAATGCCTTGAATTGTTACTCTTTCGAGGAACCTTTGTGAGAAGTTTTTGACAGGGTTTTCTTTGAAAATAGAGATACCAGCTCCGGTATCAATTAGACGTTTGAATTTTCGAGAAGCATCGTTGATATAATAGAATATCTTAATCGACGTTACTCGACCACAGAGAATCGACGCTGCTACATCATACATGGTTTGTTAGTGTTAGGGATAATTATTAGAATCTTAGAGCATGTACCTTCCAGAGATAACCTGCAATGCCCAAATTGTGGGCAATGAAGACAATAACAGGCTATTTCTCCATTTATTAGTCTATAGTTTTGATTATCCCCGTCCAATTGCACTTGTCGATAGTCTATTTGAAGCTATAAGGTGCCAGGTAAATTGGTTCATCTTTTAGATGATTGGTGTTGAAACTTGCCATATTTACCTGTTTTGTATTATTCTATCTTATTATGGTCTTGACAACATCACGTAAGGTCAGTATGGACTTTGTCATCTCTGCATACCTCAACATCTTTATACTTCAATGTAGGTTATTGATTTGATGTTACGAGGTTTTTTATTCTGTTATTGATTTTACTTTAGCTATTTTCCATCACTTGTACACCTTCCAGGAAATATTTATACCATATAAAGACTATTACCGAAAAAAAGATTGATTGGAATTAAAAGTGAATAGTGTTTTTTTCCAATTTGATATAATATTATTTGTATACATTAATGCACATTTCTTGACCCGATAAACCTGAACATCATTTATATCAATTATATGAATTTAACAAATAATAATTATAACATAGACGTACCAAGGCCTGTTCTTATGGTACTTTTAAAATTGACATTGAAGTAAATAGTCTAGTAGACTTTTGGTTTCGATGGAGGCTCTGTATTTATTAAAGTGATTCAAATACTAATAAGCACTGGTGGTAGGCAGCTTGCGCAGCGTATCGATGGAGAATGGTAGGGATAGACTTGTACAAAGAGCAATGATGCAACTTCACGCCCTCGATAGAACGTACGCTGAGAAAGCAAGATCTAGGTAAGAATAAAAACCATTTTATTATAGCAGTATAAAGTTTGTTCTCTATTGTGTAAGTCTTATTTGCGTTTGGAGAACGATTGATGAATTTAAATAGTCTTATGGCTTAAGTAGGTATAGGTTAACCTACACTCATCCTTTTGCCCAAGAAAATATTGGTTTTATTATTAAATAATTTGGTCAATTGCGAGTTGGACTCGCATACTAAGGGTTCTGTACCAGCTTCAAGATTCTAATATTCCAGTTTCAGACAAGCAGGGAATGAGTGCATTTACTTATATTTGCCCTAATATCTTTTAAAGGAAGCTTTTTAAATTTATAAAAAATATACTTACATTTTCCACACATAGACTTTTTCTCTTATCTGATTCAGGATTCGCTTGATTTTTATAAGAATACATACGAATTTAATTTTCTAATTTGGCCCCCAAAAATTAACATTAGTGCTTTATTTAACTAATAAACTTTCAGGGAAGCCTTTTATAATCTACTGTCTGAATTTTGAGGCGCTGTAGATTGGAAGATAAATGGCAAAATAGGTCAAGGTTTAAAATATAAATTATTAAATCTGTTATTCAAATTATTTAAAAATATATTTTTCTAAATTTAAATAGTGTAGTTTCTAAAGTGGGAGTTAAGTCAATTTTTAATATTTTTGTTAATATCTTTTAAACAAATGATTTAAAAATGTGATATATTTGTAATTCACATAATGTGCCCTTTATCTGATATGATTTTCTAATAATTTTTCTTATAAATTTCAAGTGATCATCAGTACCCCTAATTATTTTCAAAATTTTAGGTATTATGGTTTTGGAAATAAAGGGAGAAATGATAATTTTTTATATCTTTATGTTAATATCTTGTAAACAATTAATTTTAAAAATATGAAAAATATATATTTGTATTCCTCATAATAAACCCTTTCATTTGATGTATTGCATGTTGGGTTAAATATGTTTTTTTTTATTTTCCGGTTAATTCTATAATTTGGCCCCCAATATTAATATTAGGGATTTCTTCGTATTTTTCCTGTAAACAAAAAAATTTAGGTTGGGGAATAAAGGGAGAATGGGTAATTTTTTAAATATTTTTTTAAATATATTTTAAAATATTTATTCAAAAAAATATTAAAAATATATTTGTATTCATCATAATGAGCTCGTTGATTTGATAAATTTTATTTATTTTTTTATTTTCCATTCTATAATTTCCCCCACAAAATGAATATTAGGGGTTTCTCCTTATTTTTCCAGTAAAGTTTCAGTGAAGGGCTATACTTCTATTTTTTTTTTCAAAATTTTACAGCTTATTGTTTTGGATATATGGGTCGAGGAATAGGTAAAATTTTTTTATATTTTTGTTAATATCTTTTAGTTAATTTATTTTAAAAATATGAAAAAAATATATTTGCTTTCGTCATAATGAGTCCTTTCATTTGATATATAACATGATGCGTTAGAAACTATTTTAATTTTATATTTTCATTCTGTAATTTGCCCCCCAAAATTAAAAGTAGAAGTTTCTTCTCATTTTTCCAGTAAACTTCAGGTCAGACAATATACCTCTAATTTTTTTCAAAACTTTACGTTTTATAGTTTCGGAGATAGGGGGGGATGGGTAAATTTTGGTATATTTTCGTTAATATCTTTATTTTTATTTTTTTTAAATATGAAAAAAATATATTAGTGTTCCTCAGAATGGGAATTTTCACTTGATATATTACATGGTGCGTTTGAAAAAAAAAATTAAATTTTCATTTAATTCTATAATTTGCCCCCCAAAATTAATATTAATGGTTTCTCCTCATTTTTCCTGTAAAGTTTGGGCAACGTTCTATATTTTGTATTTTTTTCAGTAGTTTCGGAGATCAGGGGAGGGAACGGTCAATTTTTTTATTTTTTCCCGCAGACGTACCCCTAAAATCAAAATTTCTTCATTTACGACATGTACTCCTGTTCAGGTCACCAAAATATACATTGATATCAAATTTCAACCTCTTCCGTCCAGTAGTTTAGGAGAAAATTGCTGTGATATGACAGAGGCAGAAATCCGGAGTGATATTATAAGGGTATCCGTATATTGTATATACGGAACCCTAAAAATACGTTTTTTGCAAAAAACTGACTTTTTATTAATTAAAACTATATTATAAAGTGCAAGTAATTGTTCAATCCAAATCCAATCCAATACAATTACTCAAATTGTTAATAAATAATTTTATTGGCTTTTTAATTAAAATGTTTTGCATTCATATACTAAACGGTAAATAATATTACCTGGATTCTTTTAATCCCAAACTTGTAGTGAAACAAATTTGATTTTAAGTACGTTATAAATATGACAGGAGAAATTTTATTAAAACCCTGTATTTTATAACAAATCAATAAATTCAAATTAGCAGATCAACCATTCATGTAACTTTACATTAATTTATAATATTTGATTGTTACCTTTGTTAATTAGGGTTAATTATAAAACTCATTAAATGTTGTTTATGACAGTTGAAATAGTCATATCTAATCCCCATATATATATATATATATATATTATTTTGATTAATGACATAAATAATATTAAATTTAGGAAATCTAATCATAATCATGATTGAATCGCTGAGCATAGAAAATATTGTAACAGTTTGTGGTGTATTTTAGATTGAAATTTGTTTTGCTGGAGAACGTCTGCCTTTGTGTTCTATATTTGTGTTGATTTGCATACTAGTGTATAATATTAATTGATGGAAAAAGGCTTAGTCAATTGAAATGTTGCAATTTGTCGCCACGCTTGTCCCCCGGCCGCCATCTTGGAAAAAGGGATAAAAACACTTTTTTCCCGATATCTCGGAAACTATGCGTCTTATAAAATATTTGTAAAATCATTATTTGTAGCAAATTATTCTGCCTACAAATATGTTTATATGAGTTTTTATCCTAAATTGAAAATAAAAGAAGTTATTAGCAAAAAAGTGAGAAAATTTTTACAAAAATTTTCTTATTTGCTCTATAATTTTTTTATACATTTTACAAATTTTACAAAGAAAATACCTCAGACCAATCTTATAGATGATCTTTAGAGGAACATTTTTCCATATAAGTTTTTTTAATTTTATTCATTTTAAACGGTGTTACAGCGCTCCAAAATTGACCGGGTTTGTCAATGCTCATAAGAATCCGGTCAAAACGAAATGTTCAATTTATTTTTGATTTTTTTTTATTGTAAATATATTTATACAAATTTTTTGTTAAATTTGTCAATTATCATCGTGCTTTTGGAATAGGAGAAGACTTAATGGGATCTAATTTAAAGGACTGTCATTTAGTCGCAAATCAAAGGTTCTTCCCTTTAGCACTATTGAAGTAGAAAAATCTCCTGTCGTCATCAATCCTTTACTTTTATTTCAACGGATGTATATTTCGAGAGAAACAGTTGGCGATATTAAACAATATCTGGCGTACTAATTAGCACCTTTTCCATTGGCATTATTCGCTGAGGATGGCATGAGTAAAGATACAAAGTCGTCTTTGTTTAATGTTTTTACACCTTTGGACCAATCCTTTGCAAACATTCACAGAAAACATTTTGTTACCGATGGTGGTTTTCTATTGCATAAAGTGGTAAACCAATAATATTTGATGGTTACTCCGAAAATATAGCAGGAACAAAGGCATGGGAACGTATGCGTCGCACGAAAAAACATCAATGTACTGAGATTAAGTTTGATAAGAGTACCGTACTAACAATATCTCAAGAAAAATGTCTTGGTAATGAAAAAATAATTTGGTCAAGTGCTAGTTGGACTCGCATACTTAGGGTTCCGTACCACCTTCAAGATTCGAATATTCCAGTTTCAGACAAGCAGGGAATGAGTGCATTTTCTTATACATACTCTTATATCTTTTAAAGGAACCGTTTTAAATTTATAAAAAATATACACTTTGATTTTCCACACATAGACTTTTTATTTTATCTGCTTTAGGATTCGCTTGATTTTTATCACAATACATATGTATTTAATTTTCTAATTTGGCCCCCAAAAAGTAACATTAGAGTTTTCTTTTACTAATAAACTTTCAGAAATGCCTTTTATGATCTACTGTCTGAGTTTTGAGGCTCTGTAGATTGGAAGAAAAACGGCAAAATAGGTCAAAGTTTAAATTATAAATTATTAAATCTGTTATTCAAATTATTTAAAAATATAAAAAAATATATTTTTCAAATTTTAAATAGTGTAGTTTCTAAAGTGGGAATTAAGTCGATGTTTAATATTTTTAATATCTTTTATACAAATGAATTAAAAATATGATATATTTGTAATTCACATAATGAGCCGTTTATCTAATATATTACATGATACGTTTGAAAATTGTATCTTTATTTTCCATTTAATTGTATAATTTGTCCCTAAAATTACTATGGGGGTTTTCTAGTAATTTATTTTCCGTGTAATTTTATTATTTGGAGGCCAAATAACATAGAATTAGGTATTTTTTTCAATTTTTTTCCTATAAACAAAAAAATGAGGTCTTAGAGTTTGGGGAATAACGGGGAGAATGGGTAATTTTTTAAAAATATTTTTTAATATATTTTAAAATATTTATTTAAAAAAAATAAAAAAATATATTTGTACCTATTCGTCATATTGAGCCCTGGGATTTGATATATTACGTGACCCGTTAGAAACAATTATAATTTTTTATTTTCCATTTAATTCTATAATTTGCCCCCCAAAATGAGTATTAGGGGTTTCTTCTTATTTTTCCAGTAAAGTTCAGGTGAGGGGCTATACTTTCAATTTTTCAAAATTTTTCAGCTTATGGTTTCGGAGATAAGGGGAGGGGGAATGGGTTAGTTTTTTTTATATTTTTGTTAAAATCTTTTAATTAATTAATTTTATAAATATGGAAAAAATATTTTTGTTTTCTTCATCATGAGCTCTTTATATATATATATATATATATATATATATATATATATATATATATAACATGCTGGGTTAGAAACAATTTTAATTTTATTTTTTCCATTTAATTCTATAATTTGCCCCCCAAAAAAATATTGGGGGTATTTCCTTATTTTTCCAGTAAAGTTCAGGTGAGTGGCTATACCTCCATTGTTTTTTCAAAATTTTCCAGCTTATGGTTTCGGAGTTAGGGGGGGATGGATAAAATTTTTTATATTTTTGTTAATATCTTTTAATTAATTTATTTTAAAAATTTAAAAAATATATATTTGTTTTCGTCATAATGAGTCCTTTCATTTGACATATAACATGATGAGTTAGAAACAATTTTAATTTTAATTTTCCATTTAATTCTGTAATTGGCCCCCCAAAATTAAAAGTAAATTTTTCTTATTTTTCCAGTAAACTTCAGGTCAGAACCTATAAATATATTTTATTTTCAAAACTTTACGTTTTATAGTTTCGGAGATAAGGGGCGGGGGATGGGTAAATTTTGGTATATTTTCGTTAATATCTTTTATTCAAATATGAAAAAAATATATTTGTGTTCCTCAGAATGAGACCTTTCATTACATATATTATATGATGCGTTTGAAAATTTTTTATTTTTAAATTTTTATTTAATTCTATAATTGGCCCCCCAAAATTAACATTAATGGTTTCTCCTTAATTTTCCTGTAAAGTTCGGGCAACGCTCTATATTTCCTATTTTTTTCAAAATTTTAGGCTCAGTAGTTTCGAAGATCAGGGGGGGGAGAACGGTCGATTTTTTTAGTTTATCCCCCCAGAAGTACCCCTAAAATCAAAATTTTTTCTTTTACGATATGTCCTCCTGATCGGGTCACCAAACTATACATTGATACCAAATTTCAACCTCACCCGTCCAGTAGGTTAGGAGAAAATGGTTGTGATGTGACAGGGGCAGAAATCCTGAGTGATATTATAAGGGTATCCGTATATTGTATATACGGAACCCTAAAAAAACGCGTCTACAGATTCCACCTCATAGGTGGCGGAGAAAAGAGTTAAGGATAATAAGTAAAGTTTTACGAATTTAACAAAAAATTTGTATGAATATGTTTACAATAAAAAAAAAAATCAAAAATAAGTTGAACTTTCGTTTTGACCGGATTCTGATGAGCATTGATGAACCCGGTAGAATTTGGAGGACTGTAACAGCGTTTTGCATGAATGAAATTAAAAAAAACTTATAGGGAAAAATGTTTCTGAAAAGATCATCTACAAGATTGGTTTGAGGTATTTTTTTCGTAAAATATATAAAAAAAGTTACAGAGCAAAGAAGAAAATTTTTGTAAAAATTTTCTCACTTTTTTGCTCATAACTTCAGAATTCTCAATTTAGGGCAAAATGTTATATAAACATATTTGTAGGGAAAACAATTAGCTACAAATTATGATTTTTGGTAAGACGGTTAATTTCCGAGATATCGCGATAAAAGTGTTTTCACTCCTATTTTCAATATGGCGGTCGGGGGACAAGGGTGGC
The DNA here is from genome assembly GCA_034190945.1 of Octodonta nipae. Lineage (NCBI taxonomy): Eukaryota > Metazoa > Arthropoda > Insecta > Coleoptera > Chrysomelidae > Octodonta > Octodonta nipae. The sequence continues at coordinate 153,967,904 of CM067218.1, forward strand.
GACCCCACTAACTTGAGATTAAGCTTCTATTGACCCCCCCACTCATGTTCCAAAAATAAAATTGCGTCCTCTAAAAAATGCAAAGCTCATGTAACATTTCAATGGACTACCTGCCTTTGCCTTCAAATACGCGGTTCTGTCAATTAGGATGTTTTAGGGGATCAACGCTTGATTATAGAACTACGCAAATGTATAATTTGCTGTTTTGATTATATTAAAAACGCCCTGGTGTTGTTAAAAGTTGTTGAGAGCGTGGGATATGTTTTACGAGATACATTAATGGTTCGGTTGAAAGTACGATAGTGATATACGAGTTGTGACAAGTAAATGTTGAGCTGGCTGGTATACTGGGAGTCTTAAAAGGAATTTCAGAGTTTGAAACCTTCTTCGAGATTTTATAAATTTATTTTTTTAAGTATGTATTACATGAGGCAACTAAATTTTTTGTTTATGCTTTTAAATTCATATAAAATATATGCTCTGAGGTTCTTTATTAAGGTGCATTGCGGGACCTCCCGAAGTATATACTCTAAAGTCCGATGTTAAATATAGGGAATTTATTCTAACGTTTATTAGATCTAAAGGAAATTTATCTTGTGTTATAGTATATTAATTGGATGTTATATTTGTTTATTCACTAGAATTTAATGATTGCTAATAAACGAAGAGACTCGTAATATAGAGGCTGAGTTTTTTTGATGATCAGTATGGGATCTCGGAAACTAGCGGAGATAGAGCAATGGTTAAATTGGGAAAGATTTGCAGTTTTACTGGCCCAATTTAATGACACTTTCGGATATTTGTAAAAAGTCATGGCCTAATAGATATTCTGAAAAAACGAAATTCTGTCGATTTAGTCAAATCCCTCTAGCTCCTTTGTTTTTGATTTTATAAAATAGTGTAAATATCAAAATTGAAGGAATTGTATCCCGAATATGATTGTCATGTCCTCGTTTGCGTGACAGCTCACGTTTTCGAGATATGACACAAACTTATCCTTTTTTGAATGGAAACCATAGTTGGCCATTACCTCAAAAAATCGGACATTTTTAGAACTTTTCAACGATATAATACTCGATATAATTATTCATAAAAATAACGGAGTTATGGATGCTTTTCTCTCCTATTTTCACTTTTAACGTAGTTAGCCATGAAATAGAATGATTTGTTATTAACCATTCCAAAAAACATTGAACGATTTTTTTATTAGGTATATCAGATATAACGAAAAACTAAATAAGTAGGCACTTACTAAAAACTTAAGAAATTTAAGTACATACTAATGGTTACAATTTATGTTCGAAAAGTCCACCTTTGTTATTTAGACCAAAATTGCATCTTTTTAAGATTGACATTACCGCTTTCCTCACAGACAGCCTATCAATTTCTTCAATTGCTTGTACCGCCTCCCTTAGGTCACCAACTGTCTCATACTTTCTCTTGTATACTTTGATTTTTAGCGCACCCCATAAATAGAAGTCTATAACTTCCAAATCGGGAGACCGGGGTGGCAATTCGCGTGGGCCATTTCTTCCTATCCAAGAGTTTGGATAGATATTATTTAAGTGTTGTCGTACTAATAACGAGTTATGAGCAGATGCTCCATCATGTTGGAACCACTCAATTTCTAAACGAGTTCTCAAATTCAAATTATGCAACATGTCTTGAAAAGTGTATTGCAAGAAATGCAAGTAGCGCTCCCCAGTAAGTGATTCATCATAGATAAAAGGCCCCAGAATAGTAGACCCTATGATACCACATCAAATATTAAAACCAAATTTTATCTGGGGTCGTCTTTGTTCTACATGGAAAGGGTTTTCTTTAGCCCAGATATGCTCATTGTGTCTATTGAACATACCGCAGTTAGTAAATCTTGTTTCATCTGTCTCATGTCTCTAAACCACGTACAAAACAAAATACGTCGATGTTCGTCACCAGCATGCATAGTTTGAGAAACTGAAAGTTTGTACGGGTAGAACTTGTGGGCATTCAGTACCTTAGCTACAGTTCGTTGAGATGTGCCAGCTTCTGCCGCAATGTCACGAGTTGAAGTAAATGGATTTTGATTTACCATTGCCAAAACATTTAGTTGTGCTGCTTCGTTAATTTGATTACGTTCCTTTGGTGGTATAATAAAAGATCCATATCTGCGTAAACTATCGTAAAGCCTCTTAAATGTACATAGAGCAGGTTGACGACGATTAAAATATCTATGAAAGTATTCATCAGCTGCACGAACTGAATTTTTTTGGCATATGATATAACATTCCGCTATATTCAGTTTATCTTCGTTAGAACATTCCATTTTATCACGAAAACTTGTCAATATCTACTGTCAGTTCAGCACTACTAATGGAATTACTCTCAAATGAGGAAACGTCAAACTGAAAACAATCTTTTTCTTACGTTAAAAGTGAAAATAAGAGAGAAAAGCATCCATAACTCCGTTATTTTTATGAATACTATAACGAGTATTATATCGTTGAAAAGTTCTAAAAATGTCTGATTTTTTGAGGTCATAGCCAACTATGGTTTCCATTCAAAAAAAGATAAGTTTGTGTCATATTTCAAAAACGAGAGCTGTCACGCAAACGAGGACATGACAATCATATTCGGGATACAATTCCCTTCAATTTTGATATTTACACTTTTTTTATAAAATCAAAAACAAAGGAGCTAGAGGGATTTGACTAAATCGACAGAATTTCGTTTTTTCAAAATATCTAGTAAGCCATGACTTTTTACAAAAATCCGAAAGTGTCATTAAATTGGGCCAGTAAAACTGCAAATCTTTCCCAATTGAACCATTGCTCTATCTCCGCTATTTTCCGAGATCCCCATACTGATCATCAAAAAAAATTCACCTTGTGTAATCTAGTCCCCATTTCTTACACAAAAAACTAAGTTGTATGGGAACTTCAAGTTCAGAGAAGTGTCGGAACGAGTTTCTGAATTCTGTCTAATTTTGGCATTTCACAGCCATACTGATCTATATGTTAGTGTGGGCCTCCGTCAAGAGATATCTGCTTCAATAAGACAAATCACGCCTTAGAGCAACTTCTGCATGTATTTTTACATAAAAGGATCATGAGTGTATGAATCAATTTTTTTGTGAAAACATTTCCTCCAATCCTTTACAAAATAACGAAACCATCATTGTTTTACATCATGTCAGATATGTTTAATTATTATTCTAAAACAGACTACATTCGAACATGTGATAAAGCACACTTGATGAGTTTGACATAGCGTAAATGAAACGTCATGTAATGTAAACGTGCCATTTATCAGGATGTGTGGAAAATCAGCGTACCGGCAAGTATGCGATGTGTGGGGGAGTTTTTGTAGGAAATGTTGCAGTTAGATATTCGAAACAGGGTTGACTTGCTGTAACTCTTGCTAATGATTACTACTGCATGCAAACACGATTTCGGAAGTTCTCGACTTAGAATCAGGCGCGAGGCAACTTTGTCAATTTTAGTCGCTTTATTCACAGCATATACAGTGATGGGCAAATGTGTGGAACCAAGTAAATGTCTCTGGAATTGTTAGAGATATCAAAATGAAATTTGGAAGGTGGATACTCCAGTAGATTGCCTATTTGTTTCCATTTTTTTTACAATTTTCTTCCTGTTTTACCGGAAGTAATGTCGATTTTAAAATTTGCGAATAAAAAAATATCGGGTTTGATATTGTTTGCTTAGTACCTACCGAGATATTAACAGAAAAGTAACTAAGGAAAGGAAAAATTCGATGGTAGCCAAACTCGGTTCAGATTTCATTTACGCCCGATATAAACAAACCGCTCGGTAAGGATTTGTGTTTCTATTGGCCAATTGGTGGCATTATACCGTCACAGCCAACAGCACTGTTTGTTCAATAGTCGAATATACGTAAGTTTGTTTAAATCAGGCGCAAATTAAATCTGAATCAAGTTTAGTAGTCCATGAAATTCATTGCAGAAATGACAGTAGTTTTCAAAATAAGTTATTACTTTTTTTTTATTTGAACGTAAAAAGATGCCCATCACTGTATATATACAGGGTGAGTTTTTTTTGATGATCAGTATGGGGATCTGGGAAACTAGCGGAGATAGAGCAATGGTTAAATTGGGAAAGATTTGCAGTTTTACTGGCCCAATTTAATGGCACTTTCGGATTTTTGTAAAAAGTCATGGCTTACTAGATATTTTGAAAATACGAAATTCTGTCGATTTAGTCAAATCCCTCTAGCTCCTTTGTTTTTGATTTTATAAAAAAGTGTAAATATCAAAATTGAAGGGAATTGTATCCCGAATATGATTGTCATGTCCTCGTTTGCTTTTCTCTCTTATTTTTACTTTTAACGTAGGTAGCCAAGAAAAAGATTGCTTTCACTTTGACGTTTCCTCGTTTGAGAGTGTTTTCATTAGTAGTGCTGAACTGACAGTCGATATTGACAAGTTTTCGTGATAAAATGGAATATTCTAACGAAGAAAAACTGAATATGGTGGAATGTTAGGTCTTTTACTAAACCACCAAAGGAATGTAATCAAATTAACGATGCTGGTGACGAACATCGACGTGTTTGTTTTGTACATGGTTTAAAGACATGTGCCTTGACAATCCACAGTTTCCATTAAAGGGGTTATGGTCAGATGAAACTAGATTTACTAACTGCGGTATGTTCAATAGACACAATGCGCATATCTGGGCTAAAGAAAACCCTTTCCACGTCGGACAAAGACGACCCCAGATAAAATTTGGTTTTAATGTTTGGTGTGGTATCATAGGGTCTATTATTCTGGGGCCTTTTATCTATGAGGAATCACTTACTGGGGAGCGCTACTTGCATTTCTTGCAATACACTTTTCAAGACATGTTGCATAATTTGAATTTGAGAACTCCTTAGACATTAGAAAGAAACTGTCCTCTTCGGTGTATTCAGGTCATACCTTTATTGATGGTCTCTTTTGCCGAAACTAGTAATCAAAGTGAAAATATAATTGACAATAAAAGTAAGATAATTTCTGTTCATTCATTATAATCCATAAAATATTTAATTATATTTTATTCAGCAATTAATTTATTCTGCTGACAGGATACTAGCGTATTATCAGCAACAAGATAGTTTGAACAGTGACAACAGTACAATTGGTTACAAATTTACTGTATACATCAAACCATTAATATTTAATACAATTAAAATTTTAGTTATCGTACAACCGCCGCCCTGTGAGCCAATTAAATGAAGGTAATGAATCAAAGCGAATGTGGAAAATATGACACCAGCCGTATTTATCCTTTTCCCAGCAACACCTAGTTATGGGGCTCCCGTCACAATTACGATGTAACACATTCTGCTAACTTTATCGTCAAAGGATTGCAGATCAAAGAAACGAGTCATGAGTCACGTTGTTTATATACATTGGAGACGTAAAGATTTTCAAATAAATGGAATTATTTGTGTTGCTTATGATCTGAATTTCGATACTTTACAAGAGAAAACTACGTCGACTGAATTATTAATTTTAACAGAGTATGGCGTGTCGGATAGATAAGTAGTACACTTTTTTCAAGTTTTCACAGACTTTTAAATGAAGCTGTGTGAATGAATATATAGGTAGTTGATTTTTATGGATTTCTTGGGAATAGTTACACCGCACTTTGTTTCTATATTTCTCATTCGGAACATTTTAAGGGCGTAGGTCAGATCTTGTTCTATGTATCAATTACATACCTAATTACTGTTATGTGAAATACAAACAATATCACAAAAAAATTCTAACTATCTTATAGAAAGAAACAAAAAGCTCCTTTTAAATTGGAAAGAACTAAAGAAAGTTATCTTTGAAATTTACAGGGTGGTAATTTTTTTCGGGTTAGCTGTTTTTTATGCCCCTACATTTTTTTTCACTACGCCCTTGGCAATTAACGAAAATTGTTAATGAATCTATTATGAATTTGTAATTGTTTTATTTATTGAGTTTTTTCGTATCTGCCACTGTTTGGTTTAAAAAATTTTTGAGCCTTTTGTTTCATCTCTTCGTTTTCAAAGTAAAGTAAACTCGTTTTTTAATAATTTTGATATAATAATAGCATATTGCATCACAGATGTATTATTTGTTTTTACGGTACACATGAAATTGCCTTTTTTTCACAAAAACAGACATATACTAAAAAAAGCAAGAAATAAATATATTGCAAATACATAAGAGATTCATTTACATGTTTTGTCAATTTCTACGTGATCCCAGAAAAAGTACCACCCTATATATATATAGATTTACATAATCCTTTCTGTGATCTTATTATGAAAGCTTAGAGGCATTAATGCTCCAAAATTGAACTAAATATTTAGAAAACTTTAGTAGTCAGAAAAAAAACTGAACAAATCTGCAGATTTCAACACCTTGTAAATCGATAACAAAGCGTTTGCGGACTTACGTTCATAGGAATTTTTCGTCATAAACTGACTCGAGGAAGCAGATCTTTTGCACTTCATTCACACCCTGAATAGTGGAATTATGAAATTGGATTTCATACCAATTTGTCAGACATGTTTATGTAATTTTAATGACCATTTATTCGTATGTTAAGTGGCTGAGAGATTTCTCCAATATAAGATTTATTAATGTTTAAGTACTTCTTGGGAAATATAAATTAATTTTGCATGTTAGAATTGTGCCTTTTTTATCCACAGTTTCTTAATCATTGACAACGGGGTCTGACCTAGACCCCGAAACGTTTGGAATATAAAGCAATTTTCTTAATGTGGTGTTATTTCCCAAGAAGTACTTAAACATTAGAAAGTTTGCCAGGAATTTAGTAAATGCAATTTATTAAGTTGTACTTTTAGTTTCATTACTTACACAGGGTGAGTTTTATTTGATGATCAGTATGGGGAACTTGGAAACTAGCGGAGCAATGGTTAAATTGGAAAAGATTTGCAGTTTTACTGGCCTAATTTAATGACTCTTTCGGATTTTTGTAAAAAGTCATGGCTTACTAGATATTTTGTGAAAACGAAATTCTGTCGATTTAGTCAAATCCCTCTAGCTCCTTTGTTTTTGATTTTATAAAAAAAGTGTAAATATCAAAATTGAAGAGAATTGTATCCCGAATATGATTGTCATGTCCTTGTTTGTGTGACAGCTCTCGTTTTCGAGATATGACACAAAATTATCTTTTTTTTTTTGAATGGGAACTGTAGTTGCCTATGACCTCAAAAAAAATCGGACATTTTTAGAGCTTTTCAATATTATAATACTCGATACAGTTATTCATAAAAATAACGGAGTTATGGATGCTATTCTATCATATTTTCACTTTTAACATAGGTAGCCATGAAAAAGATTGTTTTCCCTTTGACGTTTCCTCATTTGAGGGTAATTCGATTAGTAGTGCTAATCTGATAGGCGATATTGACCAGTTTTCGTGATAAAATTCTAACGAAGGAAAACTGAATATGGTGGAATGTTATATCATATGCCATAAATATTCAGTTCGTGCGCTGAGGAATACTTTCATAGATATTTTAATCGTCGTCAACCTGTTCTAATCAAATTAAGCACAAATAAATGTTTTGGCAATGATAAATCAAAATCCATCTACATTAACTCGTGAGATTGCGGCAGAAGCTGGCCCATCTTAACGAACTGTAGTTAAGGTACTGAAAGCGCACAAGTTCCACCTGTACAAACTTTCAGTTTCTCAAACTTTGCATGCTGGTGACGAACATCGACGTATTTTGTTTTGTACATGGGTTAGAGACATGTGCCTTGACAATCCACAGTTTCCATTAAATGTGTTATGGTCAGATGAAACTACATTTACTAACTGCGGTATGTTCAATAGACACAATGAGCATATCTGGGCTAAAGAAAACCCTGTAGAACAAAGACGACCCCAGATAAAATTTGGTTTTAATGTTTGGTGCGGTAGGTATCATAGGGTCTACTATTCTGGGGCCTTTTATCTATGACGAATCACTTACTGGGGAGCGCTACTTGCATTTCTTGCAATACACTTTTCAAGACATGTTGGATAATTTGAATTTGAGAACTCGTTTAGAAATTGAGTGGTTCCAACAAGATGGAGCACCTGCTCATAACTCGTTATTAGTAAGACAACACTTAGATAATATCTATCCAAACTCTTGGATAGGAAGAAATGGCCCATGCAAATGGCCACCCCGGTCTCCCGATTTAGCAGTTATAGACTTCTATTTATGGGGTGCGTTAAAAAACAAAGTATACAAAATAAAGTATAAGAGGAAAGCGGTAATGTCAATAAATTTTTGCCTAAATGGTGGACTTTTCGAACATAAATTGTAACCATTATTATGTAATTTAATTTCTTAGGTTTTTAGTAATTACCTACTTATTTAGTTTTTTCGTTATATCTGATAAACCTAATAAAAAAATCGTTCAATGTTTTTTGAAATAGTTATTAATAAATCAATCTATTTCATGGCTAACTACGTTAAAAGTCAAAATAAGAGAGAAAAGCATCCATAACTCCGTTATTTTTATGAATAACTATATCGAGTGTTATATCGTTGAAAAGCTCTAAAAATGTCCGATTTTTTGAGGTCATAGCAAACTATGGTTTTCATTAAAAAAAGTAAGTTTTTGCCATATCTCGAAAACGAGAGGTGTAACGCAAACGAGGACATGACAATCATATTCGGGAGACAATTCCCTTCAATTTTGATATCTACACTTTTTTTATAAAATCAAAAACAAAGGAGCTAGAGGGATTTGACTAAATCGACAGAATTTTGTTTTTTCAAAATATCTACTAAGCCATGACTTTTTACCAAAATCCGAAAGTGTCATTAAATTGGGCCAGTAAAACTGCAAATCTTTCCCAATTTAACCTTTGCTCTATCTCCGCTAGTCTCTGAGATCCCCATACTGATCATCAAAAAAAACTCACCCTGTATAGTTCATTTCGGTGTAATTCTCACCTTAAATAGTGCTTTTGTTTTAATATTATCTGTTTCCTACTCTTCTTAGTTTTTCTGTATTATGACATAGTTATTGATTTAATGTGAATATATCTCGGGTATCAGTATTACCTGCAGGATTTTGGTTTTGATTGTTAAGTAGGTTTCTTATATAGATGAATCTTACGTCTTTCGGTTTGTCTTAATTTTGCGAGTTTTACTAAAGACATGCCAGCCATCAAAATCAAAACTTGCTAGTGTTAAAATAGTTTTGTATCGAACACGAGATAATTCTCCTTTTTTTTAATAATAATTAGATTTACCTCTAAGTAGATAAATTTTTAAAAGAAATTCAGAGATGGCATGGATAATTTATAGACCTTAAAATGTCATCTTCTTAATGAAGTCTTTCCTTTGAAAGTCCTTCTGCTACTCTATGATTCTGATGATCCTTTTTAATATTGTTTTTTAACATTATTTAAAGTCAGATACCTATTGCAGCGGTGACCAGGGCCTGTCCAACTGAGGCGTGGACAATTTTTCAGTTAAATAGAGAGCCCATTCAGGTGTTGCAAGGAGTTTGCTGTGCTTTTAGTCATTTTCTCTGACATCCGAAATAAATCTGACTTATAGAAAATAAATATTCTTTCCATTTCCAATCTCTGCATACTGTGCAACACCTGTTGCTATTCCACCTCATTTCGATACCCCTTCATCGTTTTACATTATATGTACGAATAGAAAATACATCATGAATGGATATTTTACGCTCTCTTGGATTTCAACTTCAACATTCCTGCATTATTGTCGAATATTTATTTGTCCCATAAGCATTTGTTTTCGAAGATACCCGTTTTGTTTTTGAAAGCGAAGCGCGACAGTGCGATTTTATAATAAATCGACAATAAGCGTGCAGTGCATATCAATGAAAATGAATCAATTTTTCACGCTGATTTATGATTTGCGTTCCGACTAATCTTGAACGGCGTTAATAGTTGTTTGATGAAAATAGAAAACTGAATATGGGGATTTCGTGAAAGCACGACTAATAACGTCAGAGAATAAGGAGATGAATAATTTATATGGCTTATTGAAGATACACAGAAAAATGTGGTACTCAATTGTGTAACTATTTTAATTTAGTTGATTTGAGCGTTATTCATAATTGGGAGAAAAACTATTAGACATTCGTTTGCTTTTTACTGGTCATAATCAAATAGGAAAGTAACGTAAATTCTTTGATTCCAGATACATAAGAGTCTTTGGTACATTATGCAATACCTATAGATTTTAAATGGAATGATTTCTGAGAGCTTGTTGTATGACTCTTGATATTTTGTACAATGAGGCATACAAGTATTCGTTAAATATGTTTTAATGAAATTTTTATCCCTCTAAAACTTTAATATGAAAGCCGTATTGTTAGTCTTAACTCTACTCTCTTCGAGGTGTCATTCCTTTGTACGCAAGACAATATATATTATTGTCTTCTAAACGTTGTTTGTGGCATATTCTTGATCACTTTTATGTTTTTTTGGCCAATAACACCACAATAGAAATAAAACGACGTATATTGCAGGAATACGTTTTATTTCTATTGTGGTGTTATTCACAATAGAAATAAAACGACGTATATTGCAGGAATACGTTTTATTTCTATTGTGGTGTTATTGCCCAAAAAAACATAAAAGTGATATAAATATAATATATATTGTTTCTGGTCGGGAACCTTCATCAGTTGCGGTTCCCACAATTCAATGTCCTCTCGAATACTTCTTTATGCATTTGATGCATTTCGTTAAATTTGAAGACGCGAGATGTAAGACCGACATCTAGGATTTTTAAAGTACCTAGGAATCCACATCGACAGGAAGCTAACATGGGGGAAACACATAGAGGAAACAGCGAAGAGAGCCAAACAGCGCATCAGCATGATAAACGCATTAATAGGACGGAGGAGCAGGCTACACCTGAGGATAAAGAAGACGATCTACGAAGCAGCAGTAAAACCATTGATGATGTACGGAGCAAGCATATGGGGACAAGCAGCGGACACAGACACCAAGAAATTAGAAAGGATTGAGCACAACGCCCTGAGAAGAATGACGGACGCACCATGGTACATGAGAAACGAGCAGCTAAGAAGAGAAATAATAAGGAGGACTAAGAAGGAGATAGCAAGAATGGAAAACCACAGGAACCCACTACTACGAGAGGCCACAAACTACGACGAAAGAAAGAAACACAGGACGAAGAGACCCAGGATGGCGCTACTGCAGACAGAAGAGGAAGTAACAGGTAACTTGAATATCTTAGGGAATGAAATATCTAGTGAATAAAATATCGTAAGGAATAGCGTAGGGAAAATATTGTAATAGCGTAGGGGAAAGTATATGAAACATGGAAAACAAATTAGGGAAATAAGTATAAAAATATGGACTAGGAGTAAGAAATTTGTAAAAATTTAACTCTGACAATAAAGACATGAAACTGACAAAAAAAAGACCGACATAGGATTTTCAAGAGAATCAGTACACAGAGGTTCCTCGAAGAGAGTATTCAATATCTCTGACAGGTGAAGTAATCTGAAAATTTTATCGTGACATTCTGTCCTAGGAGTTAAGGGAGAACAGTAATTACACGGAACGGCTCCAGATTCGGAACCTCTGTGTACTGATTCTCTTGAAAATCCTAGATGTCGGTCTTACATCTCGCGTCTTCAAATTTAACGAAATGCATCAAATGTATAAAGAAGTGTTCTAGAAGACATTCAATTGTGGGAAGCGCAACTGATGAAGCTTCCCGACCAGAAACAATATATATTATATTTATATATAATATATATTGTCTTGCGTACAAAGGAATGACACCTCGAAGAGAGTATTCAATATCTCTGACAGGTGAAGTAACCTGAAAATTTTATCGTGACATTCTGTCCTAGGAGTTAAGGGAGAACAGTAATTACACGGAACGGCTCCAGATTCGGAACCTCTGTGTACTGATTCTCTTGAAAATCCTAGATGTCGGTCTTACATCTCGCGTCTTCAAATTTAACGAAATGCATCAAATGTATAAAGAAGTGTTCTAGAAGACATTCAATTGTGGGAAGCGCAACTGATGAAGCTTCCCGACCAGAAACAATATATATTATATTTATATATAATATATATTGTCTTGCGTACAAAGGAATGACACCTCGAAGAGAGTATTCAATATCTCTCACAGGTGAAGTAACCTGACAATTTTATCGTGACATTCTGTCCTAGGAGTTAAGGGAGAACAGCAATTACACGGAACGGCTCCAGATTCGGAACCTCTGTGTACTGATTCTCTTGAAAATCCTAGATGTCGGTCTTACATCTCGCGTCTTCAAATTTAACGAAATGCATCAAATGTATAAAGAAGTGTTCTAGAAGACATTCAATTGTGGGAAGCGCAACTGATGAAGCTTCCCGACCAGAAACAATATATATTATATTTATATATAATATATATTGTCTTGCGTACAAAGGAATGACACCTCGAAGAGAGTATTCAATATCTCTGACAGGTGAAGTAACCTGACAATTTTATCGTGACATTCTGTCCTAGGAGTTAAGGGAGAACAGCAATTACACGGAACGGCTCCAGATTCGGAACCTCTGTGTACTGATTCTCTTGAAAATCCTAGATGTCGGTCTTACATCTCGCGTCTTCAAATTTAACGAAATGCATCAAATGTATAAAGAAGTGTTCTAGAAGACATTCAATTGTGGGAAGCGCAACTGATGAAGCTTCCCGACCAGAAACAATATATATTATATTTATATATAATATATATTGTCTTGCGTACAAAGGAATGACACCTCGAAGAGAGTATTCAATATCTCTGACAGGTGAAGTAACCTGACAATTTTATCGTGACATTCTGTCCTAGGAGTTAAGGGAGAACAGCAATTACACGGAACGGCTCCAGATTCGGAACCTCTGTGTACTGATTCTCTTGAAAATCCTAGATGTCGGTCTTACATCTCGCGTCTTCAAATTTAACGAAATGCATCAAATGTATAAAGAAGTGTTCTAGAAGACATTCAATTGTGGGAAGCGCAACTGATGAAGCTTCCCGACCAGAAACAATATATATTATATTTATATATAATATATATTGTCTTGCGTACAAAGGAATGACACCTCGAAGAGAGTATTCAATATCTCTGACAGGTGAAGTAACCTGACAATTTTATCGTGACATTCTGTCCTAGGAGTTAAGGGAGAACAGCAATTACACGGAACGGCTCCAGATTCGGAACCTCTGTGTACTGATTCTCTTGAAAATCCTAGATGTCGGTCTTACATCTCGCGTCTTCAAATTTAACGAAATGCATCAAATGTATAAAGAAGTGTTCTAGAAGACATTCAATTGTGGGAAGCGCAACTGATGAAGCTTCCCGACCAGAAACAATATATATTATATTTATATATAATATATATTGTCTTGCGTACAAAGGAATGACACCTCGAAGAGAGTATTCAATATCTCTCACAGGTGAAGTAACCTGACAATTTTATCGTGACATTCTGTCCTAGGAGTTAAGGGAGAACAGCAATTACACGGAACGGCTCCAGATTCGGAACCTCTGTGTACTGATTCTCTTGAAAATCCTAGATGTCGGTCTTACATCTCGCGTCTTCAAAGTCTTAACTCTAACAAGCATTAATGATAAACTATTTGGTGTGATACGGACGACTTAAACTTACTGACAGTCATAAAACAACGCCTTTCTGTGTTCATTATTTACATTTGGATCTCACTTTACGTAGCAAACCAGTCAATAGAGATTTTTAAAGGCATGTTCCAACACGACGTAAATCCGATAAGCAACCGGTAATCGTAGTGCGCGTAACATCATTGTAAACGGTAACTCGTCACCGCGCACGAAGAATATTGGTTGTATATCGGTAATTCGTTCTGTTGGAACCAACCTTAAGTAATAAAAGTCCATAACCCATATTATTTTCTTTTGTTTTTTGCTTGTGTTATGAAAACTTGTGAAGGAATTGTAATACTCTCAATGGAAAAGTTGTAATGAATCGGAAAAACATGTGCCGATCAGAAGATTTTCGTCTAAGAAAATGTAGGAAAACCGACAACAATCTGTGTTTTTGAAAAAGTATAACTTTGTTGTAATAAAAACCCCGAAGTTAATTTTTACCGGCCAATTTTAGACTACAATATTAGAATTAATTACGCTCAATATTGATTTTGTCAGATAAGTGTTTTTTTGCAAAATTGTAATTTAAAAATGCTTATTAATATTGCATTTCACCTGAGAGTTCGTGTGAGAGGGAGACAGAAGAAAATGTGGTAGGAGTGGTCAAGCTAATTTAGGGGAATTGAGCTCTTTGCATAACGGGTTGTTGATTATTGGATGCAAGTGATTTTAAAGGAATGCCCCACTTTTTCGATGCATGTTCTGAGAGGCTTCCGCGGTCATTACAATGAACAAGACTAGGTTCCGGGTGAGAACCGCGTCTGAATTTATTATATACTGGACGTTTCGACTCCTGCTTTGAAGCCATTATCAAGAGACAAAAGTGAAAAAGAGTTTCAGAATGTAGATCGAACTCGGGGCCTCAATCTGCCTACTCCACAAGAGTCACTAGGTAACAGTTAACATTACTTCCTATCCAAGAGTTTATTATCTAAGTGTTGTCTTACTAATAACGAGTTATGAGCAGGTGCTCCATCATGTTGGAACCACTCAATTTCTAAACGAGTTCTCAAATTCAAATTATGCAACATGTCTTGAAAAGTGTATTGCAAGAAATGCAAGTAGCGCTCCCCAGTAAGTGATTCGTCATAGATAAAAGGCCCCAGAACAGTAGACCCTATGATACCACACTAAACATGGAAAGGGTTCTCTTTAGCCCAGATATGCTCATTGAGTCTATTGAACATACCGCAGTTAGTAAACCTAGTTTCATCTGACCATAACACCTTTAATGGAAACTGTGGATTGTCAAGGTAGATGTCTCTTAACCATGTACAAAACAAAATACGTCGATGTTCTTCACCAGAATGCAAAGTTTGAGAAACTGAAAGTTTATACGGGTGGAACTTGTGCGCTTTCAGGACCTTACCTACAGTTCGATGAGATGTGTCAGCTTCTGCCGCAATCTCACGAGTTGATGTAGATGGATTTTGATTTACCATTGCCAAAACATTTATTTGTGCTGCTTCGTTAATTTGATTACGTTCCTTTGGTAATTTAGTAAAAGATCCATAAATAAATAAATAAATAAATTTATTCAATACATAGCCACACAATGGATGTACACGTCAATACATTAAACAGTATAATTTTACAGATTAACATATTTTAATGATTATTATATGCTATAGTTATCTCTAGATTGTATCTATGATGGTACAGAATCTAATATGTCTTCCATAAATTCATTTATTGAATAATAACATTTTTTTAATAGTAGGTAATATCTGCCTAAACTATCGTAAAACCTCTTAAATGTACATAAAGCAGGCTGACGACGATTAAAATATCTATGAAAGTATTCCTCAGCTGCACGAACTGAATTTTTATGGCATATGATATAACATTCCACCATATTCAGTTTTTCTTCGTTGAAATATTCCATTTTATCACGAAAACTTGTCAATATCGACTGTCAGTTCAGCACTACTAATGAAATTACTCTCAAATGAGAAGACGTCAAAGTGAAAACAATCTTTTTCATGGCTACCTAGGTTAAACGTGAAAATAAGAGAGAAAAGCATCCATAACTCCATTATTTTTATGAACAACTATATCGAGTATTATATCGTTGAAAAGCCCTAAAAATGTCCGATTTTTTGAGGTAATAGCCAAGTATGGTTTCTATTCAAAAAAAAAGTTTGTGTCATATCTCGAAAACAAGAGCTGTCACGCAAACGAGGGCATGACAATCATATTCGGAATACAATTCCCTTGAATTCTGATATTTACACTTTTTTTATAAAATCAAAAACAAAGGAGCTAGAGGAATTTCACTAAATCGACAGAATTTCGTATTTTTTTCAAAAGATCTAGTAAGCCATGACTTTTTACAAAAATCCGAAAGTGTCATTAAATTGGGCCCGTAAAACTGCAAATCTTTCCCAATTTAACCATTGTTCTATCTTCGCTAGTTTCCGAGATCCCCATACTGATCATCAAAAAAAACTCACCCTGTATATTGAACTTATAGTAGCTCATTTTGTTGTTCATGACGTATTGGCAAGTAATGTTGAACTTTGGTCGTATTATATCTTTACAGCTCACGGTATTAGTTTTGTTGTATTATTAATTCTGTTCCAATTCTGTAAATAACATGAGCCTAAACCTGAAATATTACAGAGGATTCGGCTTTAAGGCTTAAAATTTCAATACTATTAAATGGTGAAGGCGCCAAGTACATATCTATTTAATAATAGTACAGTTTCTATTGAACGGTTATAGTTACATTATAGCCCAAGTCATTTACGCAAATACGTGACACAATTAATAGTAGAATAAAACCAACACCAACATGACTATTTGACATAAAATTCAACATTTTTGATCGATGCGTTTTTGTTATTTATCTTCCAGAGTTTCATTCAATTGCATTTTGTAACATCTATATTACAGCAGCAGTTTTGAAGATTAGTCTGGAGATGCTTTAATATTTAAAAAATATCTACTTAAATAATCATCTTATACTTATCTATATATAAATAGGCAAAGACAAAACGATTAGGTACCATTTTCTCCTCTGTTTCTCAACCGATTTTCTTCATTTTTGTTTTGTTTAGTAGCTACTGACGACCTTCAGTGCAGAACGCTAATATTAATTTATAATATTGGTTCATTCATTAAATAAATTATAATAAAAATTCATGATTTACGTCCACAATGTCAGCGCCAAACAACTGAATGTGCCGCCGCCGCCAGACTCAAAACATTGAGTAATTATATATAGAATGACCAATGCTGTTATGTACTTAGAGCATGTACTTCTGGAAGTGGCATCCAAGCGTTGTTATTGTTTAGTGGTAAAGTAATCGTTGTATATTATAATTATACAGGGCGATTCTAGATATGTTAGAAATCATTTTTTTCGTGGGTGGCACATAAGCAGTTACATATATAGGGTGTTTAAAATATAGAGTAGAGTGCAATTATAACTAATAAAATAATTATATAGGGAAGCCCATTAGCGGTTGAATTTACAGGATTCTTGGAATAGAAGGCGCAGAAAATTACAGTTATACAGTGTAGTGCAAAAAATGTTATACAGAGATGTAGATACAGGGTGGCGGAAATGGAAATGCAACATTTCGTAACCCATAAGCAGTTGTACACATAGGGCAGATGAAATATAGGGTGAGAGGAATTATAGATATACAGGATGATGATATAAAATGTTAGATAAGGAAATCATTTATAGAGTTGCCCACGAAGAGTTCCATATATATGATGATTGAAATATAGGTCGGAGTAGAATTATAGTTACAGAAGATAGTTAAAAATTTCATAAACAAAAAAAAATACTGTGGCTCATAGGCAGTGGCATATACAGAATGGTTTACCGGGTGGTTAAAAAATGTTAAAAACTATTATGCGTGGCCCATGAGCAGTTGCATATTCATGGTGGTGAAAATATATAATAAGATGGAATTATTATAATGACGATTTTTATAAATTTTAGAGAATTGAGTGCAATTATACAGGGAGGTTAGAAAAAATAAATATGTAGGGTAGCCCATTAGCGGTTGAATTGTTGTCATATTAAATTAAGAATTACGAATTTGAACACAAACAAAGTCTTACGAATTATATCTGCAAAAAACTTGAATTTCGTTACTTATTTGTAAAAGCGAGATGTAAGACCGACATCTAGGATTTTCGAGGAAACTATCACACAGAGGTTCCGAATCTGGACCCGTTCCGTGTAATTGCTGTTCTTCCTAAAGTCCTAGGATAGAATGTCACGATAAAATGTTCAGGTTACTTAACCTGCCAGAGATATTGACACAATTGGTCGAATTTCGACCACTGGGCGACAGCTAGTACTTTTTAATGTGTTATAATTAAAGTGTACGTCGTCATATAATTTTAAAAAATTACACGTCCTATATTAATTTGCAGTTAAATTTAAATTAAGAACTAACACATAAATTACAATTAACAAAATAGTGACAATTATTTTAATCATCCTGGAATCTCGTAAGAAGAATCTTTAGCTGATATCGTTTAGTCTAAAGTGTCTGCCAAGTAAAAAGTTTGGCATCAACAAGTATTTGTTTGCCATTTTTCTCTGCATAATATAAACAAATATAACTATGTCTAAGTGCTTCTTGGGAAATAACACCACAGTTTTGGGGTCTAGATCAGACCCCGTTGTCAATGGTTAAGAAACTACGGATTAAAAAGTCACAATTCTAAGATGTAAATTAAAATATTTGACAATGTGTATTATTTGATTTTTGACGTAACTAAGAGAATTTTATTTGTAATATACAGGGTAGCACAGAAATTTCTAAAGATCATATAATCATAAAGTTCCTTTCAAATTGGCCAATTTGAAAGGGAGATCTTCAGAAATTTATGTGGCGCTCCTAGGTGCGACTTTGTTATAAGATAGTGCATTCGCCAAAAATGCGACCAAAGAACTTTGTTGATTCAGTGATCCCATTAAAATCATAAAGGAAAACCTAGGAAAAACCATTAGCAATTTCTTCCTTAATCATCGGCAACCAGGAACGACAGAATTCTACGGAGGTAGTAGCGATACAATCGCTTTCATTTAACAAAATTAAAGCAGACTCTTTTAGTTTTCTTTTGGTGTTCTTTTTTGTGTAATATAACTGAATTTTGAAACTGTATTTTATGACAAAGGTCCACAAATTTTGGATTTTTTAAATTGTCGTTTTTTTATGTAATTTTTGTGTTCGTTTATTCGAACATTCAGAGGTCTAGAGGATTCTCCAATATAGAATTTATTACATTCACACGGGAGTTTATAAATGCAATTTTTTGTATTTTGAGTTGTGTTATTTGGTTTGGTTTTTGATATAATTGATTTTAGTGTATTTCTTGTTTTAAATGATGTTTTGATATTATATCTGTTTCCCACTCTTTTTAGTCTTTCTGATAGACCCTGTATGTATGGTATAGTTATTGTATTAATGTGATTATCTTGGGAGTCAGTGTTGCTTGGTGAAGTTTGATGTTGGTTGTTAGGGATTGTTTGGTATTCCATTTTGTTTAACTCGTTATTAATAAATTTATTTGGGTAATGATTGGTAAAAATTACATTTTTTATAAACGTTTTTTCTTCACTGAATTTATTGATATTAGAACAGTTGGTTTTTGCTCTGTCATATAGAGATTTAATGATACCTCTTTTTACTGAACTTGGATGATTAGAGTTAAATTTGAGATACCTGTTACTATGAGTTGGTTTTCTGTAAACTTCTGTTTCAAATGTCGATTGTGTTTTGCTGCTAAAAGAGTCTGCTTTAATTTTGTTAAATGAAAACGATTGTATCGCTACTACCTCCGTAGAATTCAGTCGTTCCTGGTTGCCGATGATTAAGGAAGAAATTGCTAATGGTCATGTCCTTGTGAACAACCCAATATCGGGATAGTTCATAAGGTTTTTCCTAGGTTTTCCCTTATGATTTTAATGGGATCACTGAATCAACAAAGTTTTTGGTCGCATTTTTTGGCGAATGCGCTATCTTATAACAAAGTCGCACCTAGGAGCGCCACATAAAATTCTGAAGATCTCCCTTTCAAATTCTTCCAATTTGAAAAGAACTTTATGATTATATGATCTTTAGAAATTTCTGTGCTACCCTGTATATTACAAATAAATTCTCTTAGTTACGTCAGAAATCAAATAATACACATTGTCAAATATTTTAATTTACATCTTAGAATTGTGCCTTTTTAATCCGTAGTTAATTAACCATTGACAACGGGGTCTGATCTAGACCCCGAAACGTTTGGAATATACAGCAATTTTCTTTAAACTGTGGTGTTATTTCCCAAGAAGCACTTAGACATTAAAAAATATGCCACAAGTATCATTCAGAAAACAAATATAACTATGTTAGTAGGCACGATTTCAAGAAATTTGTTTTTCAAGAACAAAACTACGGCAGCACGATGTAAAATTACCCCATCCGTAAAAGTATAATGTTCTTGTTTCTTAATTATAGGAAGAAGAATGTCACCCCGGTAGTTTCCTAAAGATCAAATTAGTGTTAATTTTCTCTCAACAGTCCGAAATTTAAATTCTAATTAAATTACGGCGCGAAGACTAATTTCCGCCGAGGAAAAATTGCGAACGACAACTACAAAGATGAACTTGATGATGTTACTCAATCATTTCACTTGGAAAATTTTAGATACCAAAACTCATACAGTAGAATTTATCTCAGGGAATTACTTCCTTACAGATTCCCATCATGTCAATTGAAGTTTGCTTTATACTAAAGGCTTTTCATTATAAATTTAGAACAAAGTTACAAACAAGATTAAGATGGACGTTATTTTATGAGTAATTATTTTGAAATTAAAATTAGAGGTATTGGTAGGTAAGAAAGTAATTATCGTTTTCAAACATAGATAATTTGTAATTTACAATTTTATTCTTTATACGTCCTGCAGTTTTTTCCTTTTTCTTCTGTTAACTTTTTGTGGTATAAACTACTCGTACATTTTAAAATATAAATTGAGTTTTCTGTTTTGTCTGTTGTAGTTTCTTCGTTATTGCGGTTTATGCAAAGGAAAGTCTCTAATAGAATGCAAAATTTTGTTGTATTTGTAACAACGATTTATTACAATAAAACACCCTGAATAATAATTTAAAACAATATATTTTTAGGGTTCCGTATATACAATATTGTTACGAAATTTACCCAAAGCCGACCCTGTTTCATTTCAGTACGACAACAATCTCGGCACCTGTAGGAGTGATGATGATTTTTACGATGATGATTTTAATATTATTCTATTTAAAACATATTTCAACCACAGACACAAGTAACAATATTTTTTTCGATTGCAATAATTTTCCATGTAAGTAATCTTCAAATATTTGGTAGCTGCTTGAAATACAATCCTTTGTTTTTAGTTCGTAAAGTTACAATTTCGTCGACTATCTTAAATCACAAATAAATTTAAAAAAAATTCTTTAATAAAATATTCAAATAATAATAACTTCATAATCCATAACACGTTATTAAATTATAAGCGATCGCTTAATACTGATTCGAAGATTAATGATCTATTAGATGTCTGCGCGCATAGGACGTGTATTACGGAAATAATGAACTGAACTGAAAATTTAAATAATTATACAACAACTCGTTAATTTGTATGAGGAAGAATCGCGGAACGTCAAGCGCATGGTAGCGCCACTGAATATAAGGGTACAATGGCCGCCACATTTACAAAATTCTCATGCGTGCATGCACGAAGTATAGATACCAGGAGTCCGAACGGTATAGGCTTTTCCGCAGTATTCGTGGTATACAATATTAAACCCAGATCATAGTTCTCTTTTCTGCCACTAGCTGCGCAAATGTTCGGGACGTACCGATGTTATTATTATTATCAAACGTAAATACGCGCTGCCGAATGTCGAAATTATTAAAATTATAAAACTAAGTATAAAATATTAATGTAATTGTTTAAAAATAGTTTTAATAAAAAACTGGGAAGGTGTTGTGCTGTTCATGGTTGCCTCAGTGGCCGAAAGGCAAGTGGAAATGTGGCTAAAGTGGGTATATTCAAAGTTCCGCAAGTGAGTTACCTAAAAATAATATTAAACATCAGTGTTGTTAATAAATATTGTATTGTATACACTAGTGTATTTGTCAAATCTAAATTGTTTGGTATTTAAATGTTAAACGTCTTTTATTTATAACTAATACGATTAATAAATAATATATTTGATTGTAATCAATTAATTACTTTCCTATTATCAAGCATTGTAATACTGAAATAAATAGGTATTTAACCATTTTTGAATTTATATTTACTACTTAATTTGCAGAAACTATGTTTAAATTCTTTACTTCACTTACGGTGTTTAATAGTTTAACCCGTAGAGACAAAAGATGAACTATAATTTTAATTCTTAAAGACCTGTTGGATAACATTAATTTATTTTTTTAATAAAATTGTTTGCTGCTGGTTAATTGTATTTATTTATTTACTAATATCACACATTTTTAGCTTTGCAGATTATCGAAATAATATTTTCAGAGCTGTCAGGTGGCTGTCAGTATCAACAAGATTACCCGCATAAGGATTTAAACGAGTACGTCCTCAAAAGTGGCGCGCTCTACCGGCAAAACATTCTGTCCCCTAAATGCTACCATTTATTTAACATTACGTTCGGACTCCTATATACTTCGTGCGTGCATGTATACAGTGGCGCCACCATGCGGTTGACGTTCCGTGAATCTTCCTCATAACTTACTACATGATTTCGATGGGAAATTTTACAAGGAACACGATGGCCTAGTTATTTTTTGATATTCAATGTAGTCTTCGGGAACCATGCCAAAAAACCTGTTTTGGGGGTGTTTTGGGGCATTTCACCCCTTAATGCCTGCAATCTTGCGGTAAAAATTAATAGCAAATTCGAAATCTGCGTCCTCGAAAACATAAATGTTCTGTGTTAATTATCTGCCACCTCATTTTGCAGATTCAGGCAAAATTACATAATTCGGGTGGCATTTTAGTAGACATTTTCATTTGTAACTTTTTAAAATAAAAATGCTCTATCTAAAAAAAAGATTTCTATTAGCATGGCAAACTATTGTTCACTTTATACAATTATTACGTTGTCCACAATAAGAGAGCTATTTCAACCTACGCATTAATTTCGTTTACCAAAGATTTTCACTGGAACAGCACTTATTTGCGGACCTAAGAAATTTTTCTTGTGGGACCGTTATGACGTAGTTGATGTGAAAAGCTTTGTTAAATATTTTATCCGTCATTGAACTTGATATAAAACACCTGTTGTACTAAATGATTTCCCTAGAGAAGGCCCATAGCTTGATGGAATTTAAGTATTGATAGGAACTGCCATTAAATGAATCACGATCTGTAAGAAATGATCCGTTGCAAAATAACTTTTTCATATTTTTACGATTGGTACGTTCTGGATAAAAATGAAATTTGGGTTTAGTTTTGTACGGACATTTTTTTTGTGGAGGCTGTGGATTAACATGTCATAGAGTAGTTGGATTTCACTTGATGGCATTTTTGTGATAAATTATTCATAAATACAAATGTATTACATCCATGCAGCTTTTTGACAACTACGAATGGATGAATTTGTTATTTTTGTTTTCATTTTACGAATTGAAATATAAATATCATTATTTTATGAAGCCCGGTTCATACCAAGTTACGTTAAAGTTTTAGTCATCTATGCACCTACGTAGTTTTTAAAATGTATTTGTGCTGTTATAGGTCAAACGAGTTTATATTGTGTTAATGCAGTTTTCTAGGTTTATTTTGTCAATGGTAAAATTGAGAATCATTGTATGCAGGGTGTCTGTGTACACTGTCGGAGTTAGATATGTCGTTTATTGGAGTGAAAGCTTCTTAAGTGGGGGGGGGGGCTTATTTACACATATGAAAATAGATGAGCAAGGGAATTAATTGAATAACTTGAGATTTCATTTGTTAAGACACAGACAGCACACACTTGAAATACCCATACAATTCAGTTCACTGTGTTAGAAACAGAGACCAGGTAAAATACATTATGAGTTTATTCTTTTATAGAATATCAGTAATATATAGGGAATAAACTAATATAACATTCAATTATTATAAAAAAGCTCCACAACATTTACTTTTTTAATAAAAATCAATTCTCTCTGTGCGATATATTGCATTACGGACTTGACATATGTCAGAAGTCAGAAAGAATGCTATTAATTTCATACAGCTTTTGTTAAATTTTTTGTTGCATTTACTATTCATCGGATATGAGTTTCAACTTGCAAGCTAATAATTCAACAAATTTTATTTGACACTTATAGAAAGGACCAGGCACCTTTCTTATGGAAAAATGGACTCCGTCAAATTGTTTGAAATTTTGATATGTTGTAGGGGTTAATATTTTGATAAGAGTCCATCGGCTTAGATTGATCCTATGACTAGTTTTCGAAATACAGAGTGTTAAATATCGAAAATGCCGCATTTTTGGTATCAGATTTCCAATGATAGACGTACTTTATTTCCGGTTATTGGAGAAATTGTGATTTGTACATTATGGTACATAAATATTTCACAAAACAATTACCATTAGTTTTGGTGGATTACAGGGTTTACCAAAGATTTTCACTGGAACAGCACTTATTTGCGGACCTAAGAAATTTTTCTTGTGGGACCGTTATGACGTAGTTGATGTGAAAAGCTTTGTTAAATATTTTATCCGTCATTGAACTTGATATAAAACACCTGTTGTACTAAATGATTTCCCTAGAGAAGGCCCATAGCTTGATGGAATTTAAGTATTGATAGGAACTGCCATTAAATGAATCACGATCTGTAAGAAATGATCCGTTGCAAAATAACTTTTTCATATTTTTACGATTGGTACGTTCTGGATAAAAATGAAATTTGTGTTTAGTTTTGTACGGACATTTTTTTTGTGGAGGCTGTGGATTAACATGTCATAGAGTAGTTGGATTTCACTTGATGGCATTTTTGTGATAAATTATTCATAAATACAAATGTATTACATCCATGCAGCTTTTTGACAACTACGAATGGATGAATTTGTTATTTTTGTTTTCATTTTACGAATTGAAATATAAATATCATTATTTTATGAAGCCCGGTTCATACCAAGTTACGTTAAAGTTTTAGTCATCTATGCACCTACGTAGTTTTTAAAATGTATTTGTGCTGTTATAGGTCAAACGAGTTTATATTGTGTTAATGCAGTTTTCTAGGTTTATTTTGTCAATGGTAAAATTGAGAATCATTGTATGCAGGGTGTCTGTGTACACTGTCGGAGTTAGATATGTCGTTTATTGGAGTGAAAGCTTCTTAAGTGGGGGGGGGGGGCTTATTTACACATATGAAAATAGATGAGCAAGGGAATTAA
This sequence comes from Octodonta nipae, assembly GCA_034190945.1. Classification (NCBI taxonomy): domain Eukaryota; kingdom Metazoa; phylum Arthropoda; class Insecta; order Coleoptera; family Chrysomelidae; genus Octodonta; species Octodonta nipae. The sequence continues at coordinate 153,992,981 of CM067218.1, forward strand.
TTGAATAACTTGAGATTTCATTTGTTAAGACACAGACAGCACACACTTGAAATACCCATACAATTCAGTTCACTGTGTTAGAAACAGAGACCAGGTAAAATACATTATGAGTTTATTCTTTTATAGAATATCAGTAATATATAGGGAATAAACTAATATAACATTCAATTATTATAAAAAAGCTCCACAACATTTACTTTTTTAATAAAAATCAATTCTCTCTGTGCGATATATTGCATTACGGACTTGACATATGTCAGAAGTCAGAAAGAATGCTATTAATTTCATACAGCTTTTGTTAAATTTTTTGTTGCATTTACTATTCATCGGATATGAGTTTCAACTTGCAAGCTAATAATTCAACAAATTTTATTTGACACTTATAGAAAGGACCAGGCACCTTTCTTATGGAAAAATGGACTCCGTCAAATTGTTTGAAATTTTGATATGTTGTAGGGGTTAATATTTTGATAAGAGTCCATCGGCTTAGATTGATCCTATGACTAGTTTTCGAAATACAGAGTGTTAAATATCGAAAATGCCGCATTTTTGGTATCAGATTTCCAATGATAGACGTACTTTATTTCAGGTTATTGGAGAAATTGTGATTTGTACATTATGGTACATAAATATTTCACAAAACAATTACCATTAGTTTTGGTGGATTACAGGGTATTTAAGAAATACGTAACATGTGATTTTGGAAAAAATCTATTTTTTATTACATCGTCGAGAACATAAGAAGATGTTATTGCACAATTAATATCTCGTTAAAGTAATAATTTCTTTGGTGTGCTTCATATAATATCGAGTGTGAGCCATAAATTTAGCTAAAGAAGACATATATTATTTTTTCCTATTAATGAGGCACCCGTACCAACTATTCGTACTGCAATTTTAATAAGACATTAAACAGTTATATTATCTGTCTCTTTATACTCAACGGGATGTTAAACTGATTGCAAGGACTATGCATATTGAAAAAAATGTATTTTTTTCTACTATCCCGTAGTTTTAAATTCTCTCCATCAACTTTGTATTTTATTCCATTTTTACGTTAACAAATGTTCAGTGTTTTATTGAGCAGAATATTATAAAAATTGTATGACTAATTTTCGAGATATAGGGTGTTAAACTTCGGAAATGTCACCTTCATCAGATCAGATTTCTCATAATAGATGTGTTTTATTTCCGGTTATTGCAGAAAACGTGGTTTGCGCATTGTTTGACATAAATATTGCACAAAAATTACCATTAATTATTTTATATTACAGGGTGTTTCCTATATACGTAACATGTTTTTTAGAAAAATCATTTCTATTATAACGTTGAATACATAACAAGATCTAATTGCTCAGTTAATATAATGTTAAAGAAATGAATTTTTGATTTATTATACAGTGTGAGTTGTAAAATTGCCAAAGTGAGCATCTCTTATTTTTCCATTAATAAGTAACCCTATATAAACCATGTGTTCTAGAATTTTTATATTAAATTATACAAATCTACGACTCATCACACTAAATTCTACAAGTTTGCAAAAATTATACAAATTAACCTATTGTAGTTTTTACAGGGTTACTCATTAATCATAAAAAATGCGCACCATAGCTATATTTACGACTTACAATGTATAATATATGAACACGTCCAAGAACTCATTTCTTATTAATTGTGTGATTACATCTTCTAAACAAAACACGTTACATATATTGGAAACACACTGTAATAAAATATAATTAATGGTAACTGTTTTATCCCATATTTATGTCAAATAATGCGAAAATTACCTTTCCTGCAATATACGTCTCTTATGAGACATCTGTTAAGAAAAAGGAGACATTTCCGATGTTTAACACCCTATTTCTCGAAAACTAGTCATACAATTTTAATAATATTTTGCTCAGTAAAACACTGGTTATTTGTTAACTAACGTAAAAACGTAATAAAATACATAGTTGACTGAGAGAATTTAAAACTACGTGGTAGTATAAAAAAATACATTTTTTCAATATGTATAGTTCTTGCAATCAGTTTAACATCCCGTTGAATATAAAGAGACAGATAATATATCTGTTTAATGTCTTATTAAAATTGCAGTACGAATGGTTCATACAGGGTGACTCATTAATAGGAAAAAATAATATATGCCTTCTTTAGCTATATTTATGGCTCACACTGTATATTATATGAAGCACACCAAAGAAATTATTACTTTAACGAGATATTAATTGTGCAATAATATCTTTTTATGTTTCGACCTTGTAATAAAAAAAAGATTTTTCCAAAATCACATGTTACGTATTTCTTAAATACCCTGTAATCCACCAAAACTTATGGCAATTGTTTTGTGAAATATTTATGTCCAATAATGTACAAATCACAATTTCTTCAATAACCGAAAATAAAGCACGTCTATCATTTGAAATCTGATATCAAAAATGCGGTATTTTTAATATTTAACACTGTATCTCGAAAAATAGTCTTAGAATCTATTTGAGCCCATGGACTCTTATTGTCAGAACATTAACCCCTACAAAATTTCAAACAATTTGACGGAGGCCCATTTTTCCATAAGAAAGGTGCTTGGTCCTTTAAATTAAGAATTAAATTACACAATAGGATTACTATTTGAGTCATAAGAATGACAATTTTTTAATTCTCCTGAAATAACCATTACTAATGATAACACAAGGAAATAGAAACAGAGACAGGAGATAACAAGAAACGGGAACTATAATTCGTAAGAAGCTTTCGCTTCCATCATTCAATCACAAATGACTTACAGTTTCTTGGAAATTCTAGTAGGCCCTACCAGGGGGAGCGCCTCCCATGTTAAGAAGTGCTGATTTACACCGGTATTATTGCCTTCAAAACCGTCGAAAAACTTTTGGATCTCTACCTTTGCAATACTATCTAGCTCGCTCAGCAATGAGTTTTTAATTGTAGTTTTACGCGACTGGCCGTCAGCACACCACTTCTCGACAGAACTTCAAGAATGATCAACGAGCGGTAATTTGACGGACGAGATACAACATTGGCGGCATTTCTAGTCACTTTTTCATCTATGAATATAATTGAAATTAAAGATTTTCGTTTCCAACGCTTGTAGATAATGGTTCTCTTAAAATTCGCAGACATGTGGAACATGCACGATGGAGTCTCACCCCATATTAAAGGAGCTGCACAAAATCGTCTAACTAATATTCTGGAGTGAATGGGAGGTCTAATTACTTTTTTAAAACAAAAACGTATGTGCTGTCAGGGGCCTGTTTCTTAATTAACTTGTAGAATTTGCAATAACAAAATTATTCTACAAGTTACATAAAAATCTAAAATATTATTATTCGAAATGTGCACTAGAATAACAGAAAGCACATATCATGCAAAAAGAGAGAGTAGTGCCACCTAACATGCGCAAAAGTGTGAATTTCGAAGCTGAAATGGTCTCATTAGCTGCGGCAAATTTCTGAGGTTTGCTTGCAGCAGCAGTCTGTTTGGTTGTTTATTTTTTCCTGCTCCAGCTTTTGCCGACAATTTCTTTATATTCTTAAGATTTTTCCTGGAAGACCCTAATTTTGCTCTTATTGCAGAATTTTTTTCACCTCTGGTCTGTTTCATCACTGAACTAGTTAAAAAGAATGATGCTGGCATCTTGAAAGAACCAGCTGCATCTTTGTTTTTAGTTTGAAATATCATCGACCAACTATTCTAGCATCAACAAATTTCATTAAGAAAATAAGTTTTTTAAAAATGTGCTTTCTTTTAATAATAACCCAGAAAAATTTATTAGTAAAGAGTAAAACAAAATCGAATATCAAACGATCGCTCACAACCAACACCAAACTTGACCAAATAATACTGACTCCCAAGATAATCACACTACCACAATAACTTTACCATACATACAGAGTCTTTCAAAAAGACTAAAAAGACTGGGCAACAGATAATATTAAAACATAATTTAAAACAAGAAATACACTAAAATCAGTTATATCAAAAACAAAACAAAACAAAAACAACTCAAAATTCAAAAAATTTCTAAATTTACTTGTGTAATAAATTCTATATTGGAGAAACCGTTAGACCTCTAAATGTTCGAATAAAAGAACACAAAAATTATATTAAAGAACGACAGTTTGAAAAATTCAAAATTTGTTAACATGCTTGGATTTTGGTCATTAAATACAGTTTCAAAATTCAATTATATTACACAAAGAAGCACACAACAGGAAACGAAAACTAAAAGAGTCTGCTTTAATTTTGTAATCAAACGACTGGATTGCTACTACCTCCGTAGAATTCAGTCGTTTCTGGTTGCCGATGATTAAGGAAGAAATTGCTAATGGTCATGTCCTTGTGAACATCCCAGTAGCGGGATAGTTCCTAAAGTTTTTCCTAGGTTTTTCCTTATGATTTTAAGGGGATCACTGAAACAACAAAATTCTTTGATCGCATTTTTAACGAATATATTTCTTGTTAGCTTGCAAAAAACGATCCACCAAGTTCCTTTAATTCTTCCGTGGCAATGGTTACCATCTCAGATGACGTTAGATGGGAGGATTTAGACTTTTTTCTCCTCCTTCGACAGCACCTGAGGTGATGAATTGACCATAGAAGTTACAGAAGCAGTCACTTTAACAATTTGTTTGTAATAACATTGCGCAATATGTACCTCTATCTAGAGAGACCTTCTAGTTAGTACCACACATTAAAATGATTGTTTTTCAGTGGATGATTCAAACAATAATTTCATTGACTTTATTATCAATTTGCTTTATACACTTCTGCGTATTTTACCGATTTATTATACATAAGTTTTTACATTTTTAAATTATCATTTGAGGTTCACTGGCAGACATGTCAATGACACTGTACTTTTAATTAAAAATGTAGGTACAGGATATGAAAAAATCTGAATACTATAATTTACAAAAGAAATACTAAAACGTATAGCTAAATAACTATTGCAGTTATTGTCAAAAATAGAGGTAAAAATTACTTTCCTATTACAGTTATTGTGAAAAATACAAATAATTTACTCTTCCACAAAAGTCACACTTATTGACAAACCTTGTATACGAGTGAACTTAAGGTTTCTATATTTTTTACAGATTCGGAAAACGCACTGAAACTAACTCCAAACTCTCTCAAGATTATGAAGACCAGGTAGGTAAATATTTATTTTTATTTAACTCTTTTTTGGTAAATAATTAATCAGTTATTAAAAGAACACAAAACACATTAAATATTAATATATTTTCCTAACTCCATTTGAATACGTTAACGAAGTACAGCCCATGCTTCCACGTGGTTTTATTTTTGTTACTTCTTTTTGGTATAAAACCTCTTGCCGCGTTTTAAAGCAACTTCCTGACTTTTTCTCAAGCATTGCTCCAGGTCATACATCAGCTTTTAGTTATCTTACGCCAATTAAAAGTTATTTTGGGAATTTTCAAAATGTCTGGCGGAAAACTAAACAAGCTTATCGTCTGAAAATATTTACTGGGCACGAATATCTCGGGTTTAAATTATTTATCCGTGTTGTTTGTTTCAATATTGAGACAACTTGCACTACGAATATTTCTTACATTTGAATTGTGTTTACTCATAAGGGTCAATCAAAATGTTTGTTTTGTGACGCATATTGTAATAAGTAGAGGAAAAAAGCCTTTTGGTAACAAAATTAATATGAATGAAACCAACACCAAATTCACTTTTACATCGTGCTTGACCGGAAACTAGTCTGCTTTGTATTCTGTTATGTGAACTCGTTATAGACTATCGGAACTTAATAATTAATTAAGGTACTTTTCCATTGTTTCGCTATTTATCTGGTAGTAGTTCAGCAGTTATGCCGTTCTTCTTTGCTGTCTAGCCAATCTTGGTGGCCTTGACCACTTACTTTACTTCTTCCACATTTATTCCTGGGGTTTCTTCATCCATCATCTTTGAGTATTGTGCATACCGACATGATAAGAGCAGACGTGACTCTGCCGAAACGTCCTCATTTGCTTGTAATTTTTTTTTCCTATTCTATCGGAAGTTTTAACAAATAAAGCCTACCGTATTGTTATAAATTCCGTGTCAATTTTACAGTTGTCGAGTTATTTCGAGATTAATTTTTTTGTCCTCTCAGCGATTGATGGAATGAAACCGGGGCCAGCTTAGGTAAATTTCGTTACACAGCCTTCTAGAATAGATGGAAAAAATACGCAATGAGGATATCTTCAGAACGAATATCCCAAAAATGCTTAATTATAATCTTGCAGAACGTAGCAATGTCGGCAAACCGAGAACACGATGGTGAAGTCGGAACAGGAATATTGCTATATAGTCCGTGGGTTCAATTAAAGTTATAAAACTAATATTCACTTTCACTTTTCTAGAACTTTTATTTACATTAAATTATTCAGAACAGCTGATTCACAATAACATTACAATATACGCTCGTCGTCGCTGTCTAACGAACTTGCGATGGAGGGCTGCTTCCTTTTAAAACCAGCATCGAAAATTCTCGTACCATCAATCATCAATTTTACAGCTGCCGCGCCATTACGAGAACCATTTTTTTCCTGAAAGCGATCAGTGTCGTGCTGGACTGCAACCAGGGCCGGCTTAAGGAAATTTCGTTACACCTCTCCCCCTTTAATTCTGATCGTACCGGTCAGAAACATCCTCTTCATGGTTGGGAGCAAGTCGATGGACCACCTTCAACTTAGTCCTGGGGTTTCGACGGATCCGGTAGACGACGTCATTAAGCCTCTTGACCACCTCGTATGGACCATCCTAGGCGGGTGTAAGCTTTGAAGATTTACTCTTGCTCCGTTTGGGGTTGTACAGCCAGACTTTGTCTCTCTCTTGGAACCCGACTGAATTGGACTTGAGGTAGTAGCGCGTCTTCATCCAGTCACTGGTGGCCAACATCTGCGTTCAGACTAATTCGTGTATTGCCAGCATGTTATGTCGGAGCTGGTCGGCATAATCGTTGATATCTTGGGAAGGGGAAGGTTCTTCGGGGGAGCCAAAAGCCAAATCGCAGGGTAATCGCAGCTCTTTTCTGAATAGGACTCTGGCTGTTCTATTATGTACGGCTGAGCGATATGCCAATAGGAATAGGGGAATATGCTCATCCCAATCACGTTGGTTATTGCTGACGACCTTGGATAGGTGTTGTCCCAAGGTCCTGTTGAATCTCTCCACCATTCCGTCTGACTGTGGGTGCAATGGGTTCTCGTTTTCCTGATCCCCAATATCGTGCAGACCGTCTGGAATACATTCGATTCGATGTTACGCCCCTGGTCTGAATGTAGTTCCATCGGGACGTCAAACCTGCTGAATACCTGTTCTACTAGCACCGTCGCTACCGTGGTTGCCTCTTTATTGGATATCGCATATGCCTCAGGCCATTTGCTGAAGTAATCCATTGCAACTCAGACTCGGGAAACGGACCGGCGTCATCGATGGCAATTCTCTCAAATGGGACGCCCACATTGTACTGCTGCATTGTGCCCTTGGTCCGGGTCTTCAGGCCCTTACTGGCTGCACAGGTGTCACATTTCCGGCACCAAGCTCTGACATCTTCGAAGTAATTTACCCAGTAGTATCGCTGGCGAACTTTGTCTAGGGTTTTGTTCATGCCCAGATGGCCGTCGGTAATCCCATCATGTACTTCGGTCAGGATGGCTAGTACCTTTTTCGTAGGAAGTATCAGTTGGGACTCGGCCATCAGTGCTTTCCCAAACTTGCTTGAAATCGTATTGCTGTAATTTGTCCATACACCTGGCCAGTTGTCTTTCCGGTGTTTTTATGTCCAGCAGCCATTTGAGGGCTTCATGATCTGTTCTGATTTAGAAATGACGACCATAGAGATACTTGTGGAAATAGTCTCCCGCCCTGATTATTGCATGAAGTTATTTTCTTGTGACACAATAACACCATGAGAATCCGCGGTTGTAATACTGAAGAAGCCAGACTTGGCGAAACATATGTCAAATAAAAATAAGTAAATAGTGAAAATTTAACAAAGTGTTTTTAAGTAATCTTAATACGGAATTTTCATCAAGTGAAGACTGAAACAATCATCAATTTAAAAGATAATCGTTCGTGAAGAACCTCTATTGTCAGAAGTACAACACATAACTGGATTTGAAGAGCTCATACTAGTATATTTGCAAACTGTGCCAATATTAACTGCTATAGCTCTCTTATGACATTTAAGAAAACTAGCTACTGATGAAAGCGACATGGACAGTGGTTGTACTAACTAAACGTCTTACAGTTTTTATGAATAACTAAAACTATATCTTATAGAAATTGAAATTATTATAATAATTAATTGGATTTAAAAGTCTTATACTAAATGATATACGCACGCCCTAGAATATAGATATGCCTGGAATCTGCCATTAATAAGCCGGTGCGTTTCTTCGCATAAAGGACTCAGTTGTAGGCAAATTAATAAAATAGTTGACTCTCAAAATATTTTACCTAGCACAACTCTGAATACATGTTTTGCCTTTCTGCTCAATACATTAAAACTGAAAACATTATACATCAAGCATTTACGACTAAAATGGAATATACGTAAAATGCAAATTAGAGCAAGTGTTTCAGAAATTCCCAATTACCGTTTTAAGGAGTTAATTAATATCTCCCTAACAGCCGTGCCTATAAAAGTTGATTGTTAGTTGTATATTGAGGATTTTCTAAGAAACGGTACAAGCTATGTTATTGAGAAAAATACGGGGCCACTTTGGGATATCTTGGAACTAATCCAATTTCTTTTCTTTCTATTTGTCCCATGTTCCGAATATTTTTTTCTCCATATTTATAATACCTGCGACTCCACCAGGGCGTAGAGTATAAGATAAAAATAGGTAAAAAGTTGTTCTTCATTTTCTAAGAATAAATTTTGGTATTTTTAATTTAATAACTTTTTGATTATTTTTTTTTAAATGTGAAAAAAATATATTTGTGTTCCTCAGAATGGGACCTTTCATTTGATGTATTACATGATGCGTTTGAAAAAAAATTAATTTTGAAATTTTCATTTAATTCTATAATTTGCCCCCCAAAAATAGGGGTTTCTCCTTATTTTTCCTGTAAAGTTCGGGCAACGTTCTATATTTCCTATTTTTATTCAAAATTTTAAGTTCAGTAATTTCGGAGATCAGGGGCAGAACGGTTTTCCCACCAGAAGTTTTCCCACCCCTAAAATCAAAATTTTTTCTTTTACGATATGTACTCGGGTCACCAAACTATACATTCATACCAAATTTCAACCTCTTCCGTCCAGTAGTTTAGGAGAAAATTGCTGTGATGTGAGAGAGGCAGAAATCCGGAGTGATATTATAAGGGTATCCGTATATTGTATACACGGAACCCTAAAAATAAGGGACCACTTCGCGATCCCCGGAACAGGATCCAGTATGAACGGTCAAAATTCCTTGAGCCGTTTGCGAGTAATCAGTGAACAAATATAAAAAAAAAAACAAAAATGCAGACGAATTGAGATACTCCTTCTTTTTGAAGCCGGTTAAAAAGAGATTTTATTTCTAGAAAAAATATATAGAATTACTAGATGTTTCAAATGGATATATCACATATTGGAGTTGCCATTTAAAAAAAAATGTGTATGACGTTATACAACCCACATTAATGTTATGAGAATTCATCCGTCAGCTGGTGCAATAGGCCATCAACCAATTCGTGGATGGGACATTATTCTGATACTTCTGGGAATCCGAAATGTTTCGTCTCTCAACAGGCCGACCGCTGCCGTTACTGGAAATTCCCTTAAAGCTTCCAGGACATGAAAGTAGTTTCCCGATAGTTCGTTGACTTGCCAGAATAATTCCAAGAGAAATATATAAATACGGACAACTGGCGATGGGATTCATTCAGTTGTCGACGGTCGTATTGTATAGTTAATATAAATGTAAATCATTCTTGTGAATATAAATTGTGTGAAAGTAATGGAAATAAATTAGAGTGAGTTGGACTGTGTTTTTAAATAAATCCAAGAACTGAACCCAATATGAAAATAAAAACATTACATTAATCAGAAGTCTATATATTTCCAAATTTGAGCATTTTTAAATTGAGGTTGACGTGTCTGAAGGTTCTTTTATCTGGATCGATTTTATTTTACGTGCACACTGTATATTAAACGATACCTAATGCATTTGCATTCCCGAATAGATTATATGAGTGCATTTAGCAAACACAATTTCATTCAATTATCGGATTATTACTGATAGCGTTTAGATAACACACTGTGTTTACATTTTCCATAATTTATTGAAATTAGTATGCACGATCGTACCTATCCGACACATTTGTACAAATAAATAACAGATTTTCTCGAGGACTTATTCGCTACGGAGTGTAATTAATTTTTATTTTTATGCGCATACTTGAGAGTATGTTAATTCGGTTGTAAGTGAAGTAGCCCGATGGCACTGTTCAAATAAGAAAAATGTCGAATCGCCTCAATGGTTCCGGTCTTATAATGTTTTATACTTTCACTACAATTAAAAACATTGTCAACAGACAGCAAGAAAATCATTTAAGAAACGCGCCATTATTGGAGCGGACGAAATATTCCGTAAAAATAAGATTTCTATGGGAATTTATTTCTTTGCGAAAACGAGATGGGAGATTTATACGGCTTTTGTCGATTATTTGCATGAGGAGGTCCACTTTTACTTTTACTTTGTAGTAGGTACATTGTGTTTCTGAGATACTAAATAATGGGTAGGTTAGGGGAGTTTTTTTGTGGTTGACTTTCGTTATCATTTTCATTATCTTTATTGGTTCGTATTTAGAGTTATCGAACCGTTTTTTGTGCTATAAATACTAAAAATTAAAATTTCAAAATATATAGTGGCTTGTTTTGTCAACATTCGTTATTTGGGAACATAACACTAAAAAGATTTACATAAACACTAAAGAATAAGCTATTCAGTTTACATTCGAGCTTAAAGAGAATAACAAATTATCTTTTTCAGACATATTAACAGCTAAAACGCTGTCGACATTTGATAGTTGACATAAAACCGACTCACGCTAACAGGTATCTTAATTTCAACAATAACAAAATCCCTACATTGTCTATAAAAAAGTGCATCTGCTGTTAAATCCAGGAAAAATGTATTAATAAAGTGGTAAACTAAATTTAGTACCAAACATTTGCTAACAATCAACCTCAAACTCCACCAAGCAACACTGACTCACAGTCCTACAATAACAATAGTATACATCGAGGTTCTCTAAGAAAGACTAAAAAGAGGAAGCAACAGATTTAATATTAAAACCTCATTTAAAACAAGAAATACACAAAAATCAATTATATCAAAAACACAGTTCAAAATACAAACAATTGCATTTATAAAATTCTTTGTGAATGTAATAAATGAACACAAGAATTATAATAAAAAACAACAATGTGAAAAGTCCAAAATTTGTCAAGACGTCTGTGACTTTAGTCAAAAGATACGATTTCAAAATTCCACTACATTAGGCAAAGAACACAACACAAAACAAAAACTAATAAATACATTAAAAAAAAAACAAAAACCGACTTCAAAAGAAAATTAACTAAAAAGCATGAAATAATATTTTGCTACAATTAAATACTTTTTATGAAGTCGGTGCCAAGCGAAAGTGAAAATATTTTATGAGGTACATTGATGAGTTATACTTCGCTGTTCAAATTGGCACCGACTGCATAAAAAGTATTTAATTGTAGCAAAATATTATTTCATGCTTTTTAGTTAATTTTCTTCATAACAATATTTGTACTCCGCCCTGTATGTCAGCTATCATTAATTTCAAACTGGTGTGAGCTACCTTATATAATGTTTTTCTTGCTTTTTACTAACCATCCTGTAAGCTATAATTACATTCGACGCTATATTTTAACCATCTTGCATAGCAAATCTTATGAAGACGAATCTCACTCTTACGTGGTTACCAAATCACCCTGTATTGAACACCTTTAAATTACAAATCAGTTATCTTGATTGTTGCAAACTGTCAATAACTTTTTTAATTACTTAATATCTCTGCAAAACGATTTTCCCAAATATGAGACCCTAACCAATAGATTTGTATCCATTGAAACTTCTAAATAGGAATATTTCATCGAATTGCCTTTTTTCCAGAACTCAATTACATATATATATATATATATATATATATATATATATATATATATATATATGTATATATATAAACAAACCTTGTTCGTATTATAGTTTTAGATTACTCCTATTTGATAACAATTTTTTAATCGAAAGTCCTCTTTGCAGATAAACCTTGTCTACAGTTAATACAAATTGACGTAGAATGATTACTGTTTATGTTTTAGACCATGTAAAAATTATGTTTGCGAAGAATAATTTTTTTCTCTTAAAATTACGAATACACATTGTAGTTTTATATTAACTGACACTTATTTTGATTAACTCTTCTTATTTATAATTTACCGCAAGTTCCTAATAGTTAATACCAATAACTCTATCAAATCTTATAATACCGGAGACTCCACCAAGACATAGAATGTAATAAAAAAAAATAGGTAAAATTTTTTTGCCATTCTATAAGAAACGATACAAGCTATGATAACTTATATGTTTCTTTGGGGAATAACACCACAATAGAAATAAAACTACGTATATTGCAGGAATACCAAACGTTTCAAAGTCTATTCTGACTTCGTTGTCAATGGCTTTATATTTATTGATGTGATTGCAAAAATCAAATTTTCATTTTAGTTTTTTAGTTTTCTTTTGGTGTTGTGTTCTTCTTTGTGTAATATAACTGAATTTTGAAACTGTATTTTATAACCAAGGTTCCAAGCATGTTCACAAATTTTGGATTTTTCAAATTGTCGTTTTTTTATGTAATTTTTGTGTTCGTTTATTCGAACATTCAGAGGTCTAGAGGTTTCTCCAATATAGAATTTTTTGTATTTTGAGTTGTGTTATTTGGTTTGGTTTTTGATATAATTTATTTTAGTGACAACGGGGTTTGATCTAGACCCCGAAACGTTTGGAATATACAGCAATTTCCTTTAAAGTGAGGTGTTATTTCCCAATAAACACTTGAAAATTATGCCACAAGTAACCTTCAGAAAACAATTCAAAATAATCATTTACCTCGTCAATCATTTAGAAACTACTTAAATATTTGGTTTTTTACAACAAATGAATGATCCGCACTTTTACTGAGTATTATTTTGTATAAGATGTTCACGATAAAAAATAGACTTGATGAAATATTTCACCTGCATCAAACAAAGCTTCAGTTACCAACTACTGCCTACACCGTGGGTTTCAGGAATTTGATATTCAGAAAAAGGAGAATTCCTCTTATGAAACCAAGGATATCACACAAAACTTTCTACGAATGATCATAGACGGACCGAATCAGATCACCTATCGTATCGTGTTCGGGTACTCCGTGAGTTCGAAATCATTCGTCGAACAATTCAACCGTATTGAGAGATTATAATCATCGGCGTGTAACTGCAGCAATTCTCTTGGTAACCAACTGCCACTAGATTGTTATCTGCGGTGGTTCGAGTGTTAATTGTTTTCGTGTAACTTTCATGTTCTGTGGCATTCGTATGTAAAAGCGAGAGTCCTTTGTGGATATCGAAAGCGATATTAATTTTCACTGTTGTTATGTTATGAATGGCGCTTCGTCATCCGGTTTGATTAGAAAATGTTGTTTTTTCATTTGTCATCAAAACAAGAGAGGAAGCAGTTATGGTATTTATCACATATCGGAGTTGTTTTGGTTGGGTGTATTCAGAATTGAAATGTTTAATGATGGGAATTTGTAAAAAAAATACAGAAAAATCTTTAATCGACTACAAAAAAGAGAAGGTGTTCAATTCGTCTGTCTGTATATACAGGATGAGTTTTTTTTATGATCAGTATGGGGATCTCGGAAACTAGCAGAGATAGAGCAATGGTTAAATTGGGAAAGATTTGCAGTTTTACTGGCCCAAAAAAGTCATGGCTTACTAGATATTTTGAAAAAACGAAATTCTGTCGATTTAGTCAAATCCCTCTAGCTCCTTTTATAAAAAAGTGTAACAATCAAAATTGAAGGGAATTGTATCCCGAATATGATTGTCATGTCCTCGTTTGCGTGACAGCTCTCGTTTTCCAGATATGACACAAACTTATCTTTTTTTGAATGGAAATCATAGTTGGCTATGAGCTTTTCAACGATATAAAACTCGATATAGTTATTCATAAAACTAACGGAGTTATGGATGCTGCTTGGTGCTTGTGACGCCTGTGCAGCCAGTAAGGGCCGGAGGACTCGGACCAAGTAGCAGTACAATGTGGACGTCCCATTTGAGTGAATTGCCATTGATGTCGCTGGTCCATTTCCTGAGTCTGAGAGAGGGAACAAATACATTATGATCGCAATGAATTATTTCAGCAAATGGCCTATGCTATACTCAATCAGGAGGCAACCTCTGTGGCGACAGAATTGATAGAACAGTTATTCAGCAGGTTTGGTGTCCTGTTGGAGTTACATTTAGACCAAGGGCGTAACTCTGAATTCAATGTATTCCAGAAGGTCTGTACGATGCTGGGTTTCAAGAATACTAGAACCACACCTTTGCCTTCCCCGTCAGACGGAATGTTGGAAAGATTCGACAGGACCTTGGAACAGCAACTGTCCAAGAGAGAGACAAGGTCTGGATGTACAATCCCCAGAAAGGTAAATCTCCAAAGCTCACACCCGCCTGGGATGGTCCATAGGAGGTGGTTAAGAGGATCAATGACGTTATCTATCGTTTTCGCCGGAACAAAAGAGCTAAGATGGAGATGATTCATTTGGAACGACTAGCTCCCTACCATGGAGAGAATGTTTCCTATCGAGAGGATCACAATTAAAGGGGGGCAGTGTTATAAAATTTATTCTCGTCGCCCATGGAAAAATGATCAAACCTTCTAAATAAATCATTCCGATAAAACAAAAAAAAACATAAACATACAATCGGCTATCCTGAATCTTCGATGAGGCAAAAAGCATTGACCTCGAGAAATTTCCTGATGAACGCTCAATCAAAAAGAAATAATCCTCACACTCTAGTCTGTTCTACGACGATAATAAATACGAGATTTCTACATGCTGAGTTTTGGTGTATAATAATATCGAATATTGATTTATGTATTTGGTAGATATCGTTAAATATGTAGATGCGAGATGTAAGGATCTAGGATTTTCGGGAAATATCTCTGACAGGTGAAGTTAACCTAAAAATTCCATCGTGACATTCTAACCTAGGAGTTATGTGATAACAGCACTGACAATGGAACTGCTCCAGATTCGGAACTTTTGTATGCTTTTTTATATGTGTTCAGCGATCACTCGAAACTGGCTAAACGAATTTTGTTCGTTTACACTGTATTCTATTAAGGAGGATCTCGAAGTGGTCCCATATTTTTTTCAATGATATAGCGTATACCGTTTTTTATATACCGACTTGACCATACAATGTATGGCAGCACACTCCCTCTAAGGCACGCATAGCGTACCTTTAGAGGAAAATTCACTCAACCCCAGATATACTAGATATCAAAAGGGTTTAGCTATGTGGGAGCCGTTGCCAGGTAATCAGGCCCGTGGTTGGCGTCGTGGCTGCACTTTCCCATGAATTTTCGGACCGTCTGGGCTATTCCTAACAGGACGGCTTTTTGCATCAGTTGGTAAAGATGTTTGTCCAGACCGAGTTATTTCAAATTGTTTAATAGCTGTTTTGGGACTACTCCAGTTGTTGACATAACAATTGGTACCGTTCGAGTGTTGTTCATGTCCCATTGTCTCTGTATTTGAAATTCTAAATCCCTATATTTGGCTATTTTTTCAGCCGGCTTAATATTTAAATTATTGTTGTTAGGGATTGCTAAGTCAATTAAGGTTGTTTTTCTAGAGACTTTATCTACCAAAACTATATCTGGTCTATTGTGAGCAACAGTCCGATCGGTCAATATCGTCCGGTCCCAGTACAGTTTGTAGTTGTTATTTTCTAAAATAGATTTTGGTTTGTATATATAGTAGGGTGTTATTACCGACTGGGATAGCTCAAGTTTCAGCGCTAGTTCCTGGTGCAGTATTTTTGCCACAGCATTGTGTCGTTCTTTGTATTCAGTTGCAGCGAACGCTAGCAACCTCCTGTGATATGCTGGATAGATTCAGATGTTTGGCAACCATATCTGCATCTGTCGTTGTTGATAGAAGGGTCTTTATATTATTAATATTGTATTTGCGTTAGAATTACTTTGTACTTATAGTAGATGTTCAAAATGTCCGCCATTATTGATAAGACCATTGTAAAAACTCTGCTCAAATTTCTCCCGCCCATTTTGAAGCGTGTGGTGTAATCTCTTCACACTTCTTTACTATTCTACGTCTAAGTTCAGGAATATTGAGAGGTCGAGTTTTATACACCACAGTTTTTAGATGTCCCCATAAAAAAAAGTTAAGAGGCGTTAGGTCGTGTGATCTTGCCGGCCATTCTAGCAGCAAAGTTCCATCTTGATCTATTTGGTTTTCTAAAGATTCGGTTACAAGTCCAAATACAAGTTCCCAGTTAAATTTTGTTCCACGTATGAAGGACCAATAATTTAGGCATTTTTGAGTTACAATTTACAAGTTTTTACAGTTTCTAGGTCATAACTCTGTAAAAAATAATCTGAAAGAAGAGACCTTTAAAAAGAGGGATCACATGATACTATTTAAACCTTTAGAAGTGATATTCACCCCCGCTTACAACCGTAAGGTAAGTATACTTACCGACATGTATAAAATGTGTCCCCTCGTAATTATAAATTAACATGTTTTTTGTCTTTTTTTACATATATTTTAAAAGTATATACAGGGGTTTCATTCAAAACTTCCTGTAACGTTGTTCTGTACTCCATGATCTAGTTACAACTTACCTGTTAATAAAATCGAGACAAACTGTTAAGTAATTAATTAATGTTGATAAAAACTAAAAAAAAGTAAGTGACCTCACATTGTGAAACCCAAATGAGTACGCAAAAGGAAATTAAATGGATATTTTACTTAGTCAATTACGTCTACTAAATTAATATTCCAGAGAAGTGACCCACACAACATTCAAATATAAATGAAAAATTCCTTTGCGTTTCGCTAATTATTTGGGTTTTAACTAACGTTTTTATGTCAAGATGTGAAAAAGAGGGTAACAATTTAATATTAACTTCTGTCAGATGAGGCTGTTATATCAGGCTCTAACATTTTGTTTTGATAATTTGTCAAATATAGAAATAAGGGAAAATATTTGAACTGGCGAATTGTTATCAATAAAATTTTGATTCAAAATAAATTTCAATGTTAGTAGAAATTTGAAGGTTTGGATAGCCCACATTAGGTGAAGTAGGCCAACAAATATATCTGGTTGTAACAGAAATGTAAAAAATGCTAGTGCTTGTCATAATAAATTATAGATGTATAGTCGATTTATGTGAAAGCATGTCGATTTCCACTCCACATTATATTTCAACCATCCTGTGTTTGCAACTGCTTCTAACAATTTTTGGACCCCCCGCCCTATAACTCAAATATCCTTACTGCATATGCTTATTTAACAATTTTTTAAACTTTTTTGATCCACTCTGTATAACTATAGTTTTACTTCACTCTTATTTCAACAACCTTGTGTACGCAACTAATTATAGGCCACCCAATACAACATTATTTGAACTACCATGTATAACTTTAATTCTATTCCAAATTATTAACCATCTTATACCAGTGCTGCCTTTTATATTTCGGGATTGGACAATCCTAGTGTTGCAATCTGACAACTGACTGCTCTATCGTAAAGTTTGACATTTTTGAGGTTATACGTACTCAGAACGTTTTGACATACGGGCGCTATGTCTTGTTTACAGTAACTTAAAGGATTCATCTCGGCCAAAAAATGGAATTAAATCGTGAACATTTTCGTGCGATTATTTTTTACAACTTTCGACGTGGATTAAGTCAGCAAGAGTGCATGGATGAACTTAATTTAATTTTTGTCGATGAAACTCCATCAAGGACCACTGTTTATCGATGGTATGGTGAATTCAATCGAGGTCGTAGTTCACTCCAAGACGAATTTCGTGAAGGTCGTCCAAAAACAGTTGTTGTTCTGGAAATCATTGATGC
The DNA here is from genome assembly GCA_034190945.1 of Octodonta nipae. Taxonomy (NCBI): domain Eukaryota; kingdom Metazoa; phylum Arthropoda; class Insecta; order Coleoptera; family Chrysomelidae; genus Octodonta; species Octodonta nipae. The sequence continues at coordinate 154,011,191 of CM067218.1, forward strand.
TGTGCGCGAACTGATATTGCAAGATCGTCATGTGACCTATCGTGAGATTAAGTCAACCTTACACATTAGTAGGACCAGCATACATTCAATATTGCATAAACATTTGAATGTCAAAAAAATTTGTTTGCGTTGGATCCCACACAATTTGTCAATCTTTCAAAAAAAGGTTCGTATCGATTGGTCGAAAGAAACGTTCAAAAAATACGATCGCGGTGCTGCGAAACACGTTTTTGACATAGTGACAGGTGATGAATGGTGGATTTACCCGTATGAGCCCGAAAGTAAATAGCAGTCGACCGTATGGGTGTTTCAAGATGAGCCGAATCCAACAAAAGTTGTTCGCGCATGAAGCACTTCCAAGCAAATGATCGCCTGTTTTTTCGGAAAAACTGGACATGTCGCAACCGTACCACTAGAACAACGCAAAACAGTCAATACTGAGTGGTAACCATTTGTTTGCCAGTTGTCTTCCAAGAAATGAGGAAAACCAACCGCCGATGACCGATCACTCTTCACCACGACAATGCGAGCTCTCACACATCGGCTCAAACAACTGCATTTTTGACCACTCAAAACATCGATTTGATGAGTCATCCCCCGTATAGTCCTGACTTGTCACCAAATGACTTCTTTTTATTCCCGTACATAAAAAACAAACTGAGAGGTCAACGTTTTTCGATACCTGAAGAAGAGGTTGCTGCGTTTAGAATGCATATTTTGGAGATAACTCAATCAGAGTGGAAAAAGTGCTTCTACAATTGGTTCAAACGCATGTAAAAGTGTATAGATCTTCATGGGGAATATTTTGAAAAACAATAAAGCGATTTTCGATGATTAATATTTGTTTTTGTGCTCTAATCTCTAATATAATAAGCAGCCCTCGTATATGCTTATGTAGCATTGAATATCACATTTATCTGTAAGATTTTTGAACCTACGTATATAACTGTAATTTTACTTCGCCCTATGTTTCAATTGCCCACATTGCTTGCTGCTTGAATTTCAATGCATGTACACACACACACACACACATATACCTACCACCGTATACCGTATAGAAAAGATCGCTCACATTTTTCTATTCGAAGTCCTGTAAAATGAAACCGATACAAATATCTTGTATGATACACTTTCATGGCATATTTTGACGTTTAAGCTAGATGTATGATGAAAATTTGACATTTGCATTGATGTTTACCGTTTTTGGACATATTTTTCCGACTTTCAGAAAAACAGTATGTTTTACGTTATAAAAATTTATAGGGAATCAAGTTGGAATATCTCTTGGTAGAATACAATTTAAAATATTCAAATTGATTGAACCATATAGAGAAAACAGTATAGATTCATTGAAATTCACTTAAGGAACTACACGTCCCTTAATTACCGTTTTTCTGCAATATTCCTTAATATAATGCAGTTTAAATCATCAAAATTGCCAAACCGTTTTTGAATAATCACTGCGCATACATAAAAAACGTGCCAATGAATTGATAACCTCCTCCTTTTTGGAAGTCGGTTAAAGACCTCACGTTATCTTAGTATAGAGTATGAATTTCAGTGAATAAAGACAATTTTGTTTTTGTTTCAGTACCAAAGCGAACCGGACTTCAGCGATTGGTTGCCAGCTCGGAGATGAGGCACCAACTGCACCTTCCAGCAAATATTGTCAATACTGTTTATTCTGTTTCGTTTGACTCCCCAGCCAAGTAGACAATCAGAATGAGTTTCCGTCTTCAGTGTTTTCTCTTCGCAGAACAACATGATTATTGTTGCAAATAATATTATTTAATCCCAATAAAGCATACTTGTGGCCTATTTAATTTGTTAGATTTATTTATTGCGAGTTTTACTAATTAAGTTCCAACAATAAGCGTATTGCTAGAGCGGTAAAACTTTTGCTGGCAATAATCGTTTGGTTTTACCTTCGGAATTGAAGTTTCTTGAAGAAATAAACAAGAAACCTCAGCTTTTAATGTAACTTGGACGGAAGGAACAGCAGGAAAGGAGTGCGGAATCCAGAGTTGTTTACTGTACTTTCAAAAAGTTACAATTCATTTAATCAATGTTCAGATTCCTGGTTACGTGAATAAGTTTTAGTCTATGCTGTAGTAGTCCAGGCAATGAAGGCAAAAAAACGGTTATACTGGGTAATTTGTCCAAACATCACCAATTTTCCTTAGAATTTGAATTGTATTTTTACTTACCCTCTACTTCAACCTTGTGCCAGGGGTTTCTTTTTTCCCTTATCGGGGCTGAAAAATATTATATGAAAAACAGTTCGGGAATGAATAAATTAAGTAATTTTAAGCAACTTTTGTTCCATAAAGTTTTTCTGAAAGTCAACTATGTTCGAGTTAATCGCAAATGAAAATATCGATGTTGGGTTAATGGTTTCTGTAGAACCAATATAAACGGAGTTATAGCTTCTTGAAATTTTGTTTTTATTTGTCATAACAAAAATCTACAAACTATGTTTCACGACTCCATAATTCGCACTTTTCTTTACATTACTACACAGGTTTTTAGACTGTTCTCTTTGGGTTCGAGATTAAAATAGAGCAATACTGCCAACTGAAAGTTGTGTGTTATTCGACTAATAGTTTTGATGTTAATGCCAGGTTAGGCTGTTAATTACACCAACCGCTAGAGTGCGCTACTAAGCAGACATGTTAGGTACTCGAAGTTATTTAACTCTGTAACATCCTGAGGATGTTTACAGGAATTCATAATGCAATTTTTTAATTCTTTATTCTTTTATCGGATATGTTATTTAATATTTGTTCAAGTAAGTAAACTAAAAACGTCGTATAGAAAAATTCGCTCGTATTGCAGAATATGAAACATGTCGCTAGAATTATGAAATTTCACCTTTGTATACCACTTGCATATATTGCGAAATTTAACCCATTTTCCATGTTATAATACTTTTAACAATGAATAGTTTATACATATCGTTCCGTTTTGTGATCTGCCGATTCAGGGTTAGCAGAAATCTGAACTCTTGTACGTGCTAAAAACCAGGTAGACACAAATTGACATTTTAAACAAAAACCAAAGATGGCCGATTTTACGCAGTTAGATTTTGCCGTTCTTAATTAAAAGTTTCTTCTAGAATTTTTTTAAATGCCAAAGAAAGGCACGTGGGTAGAACACGTCGGTTAATGGCGGAAGATTCAGCCAATCGGACAATGAAAAACTCACGAGGTAGGGGGTTTTGTTGTTAACTTATTCGCGAAGATAGTACCCATATGGGAGGGGCTAAAGTTCACGAGGAACTAGTCCAGAGAATTTCCAAACAAGTTCGGGGCCGGAACTCAAGAAAAGGAGTCGTACGTGGCGCGACGGATTATAGGGGACATAAAAAAGGTGGAAACCAGACTCCCAAGAGAGGAACGTTTCACCTGTCCAAATAGGGTGTTAGGAACTAAATTATAGAGTCATTTAAAAGTTATCGTCGAGGGACGGGAAACGCGAAAGTCGCGAGTGTGTTTTGAACAGTGATTAGCTAGCTAAAAATTCAGTGAGGTATAATTTCTTTTAATTCACAGGTAAACCTTGTGGGATTAACGGATAATTCGCTTCCGGTGAGTACCTTTACATTTTACTAACCGAAGAATGTTAGTGCCAAAAACCTGTGAGTGTGTCCGTAGAGTTGTAGGTTCAGATTCTGAACCCAGGGTAGAAGTTTCTTAGACCAGCAAACGGCAGGGAAGAGACCTCGTGATAGGGACTAAGTAGACACAGCTAGATTGTAAACTGGTAAAGATTTCATCTGACTCCCTGAGTCGGCAAAAGGAACGAGCGGCAAAAGTTTAGTTTTCTTGTCTTATGATATCTTGTTTAAATTTGGTTTTGCTTTAGTTTGTTTTTATATATATATATATATATATATATATATATATATATATTATATTTTTATTGGGGATGCGTTGGATAAACTGGCTCACCAACGTTTGCTGATATAAGGGAAGACCTATTGTAGTAGGCACCGATAGGGCATTAAATAGGGTCTAATTGTACCTGTCATTCTCAGGATTAGTGGGTATAATTAATGTTGTGTCCCATAAAGTTATTTTCGTATTTTCTTGGGGTTAATTAAAAAACATAAATTGGGGAGTTACATTTGTTCTTAAGTATTGTTTAACCACTAAAAATTGAGGTTACTTGTTTTGTATTTTTTTGTGTTACATATCGGGGTTGTTTTATTGTTTCTAATTTTTCTTTAATTTCATTTTGTTTTTCTTCAATATATGTGTCATTTTTTTTTTCGCTGTTTACTTTTAACTCCTTCCTTCTTCCCATACAACCACCAGCATTTGAGAAGCCTGGGGACTTACCCTCTTAGAGGAGGCTAGGTGACGAAAACCAGAAGCTACCAAGGACTGAGAGTCAAGACAGATAAGGAGCAATAAAGTTCCTTTTATATTATTTATTTTCAGCTAACATTTACAGAGAAGGGTTCCCGGAGTCTTTCTCTCCAATACAAATTTTCTTCGGGTGGTGGCAGCATTCCCCTTTTCTCTCAGGGCCTTTATTCATTTTTCTCCCTTACACCGTAAGCATAGGGAATAGGGTTGTTACACTGGTGGAAGAAGCCAAACGTTACACTGGTGGCAGGACCAAATTGTTACAACTCTTTGAAAAGAAAACTTTGTTGTCGAACAAATGGCAGGGGTCCAAAGTTGGTGACAATAACTTTTGTGCTTCTCTAAGCTAAGGGAAACCACTAAACTTCTCGTGGGAAAAGCGTCAACATTGGATATCAGATGGGACACTTGAAATAGTCGAGGAGGGATGTATACTCAGAAACTACGGCTTAAACACGCAAGAGACAAAATCGAAATACATTTACAAAACATCATAATAAAGCAAAACAAGATGCTGAGGACAACAAAACTAGAGGTCAATTAATAATGCAAATAAACCGCCAAGATGGGTCTTAACAAAGGAAATCCGTGATATAGTAACAGATAAGGATGAAAACCTGGAGAATGTACTGTGAAAACCTGTTCTATGATGAAAACACCATTGGCAGAACTAAGCAATCAAAGGTAACCGATGAACCCTCCATCCTCAAAGCAGAGATAGAATCAGTCATAAGGAGAGTCAAAGCAAACAGGGCCCCAGGCTACGATGTCATCTCGGTTGAAGTAATAAAAGCTATTCGAAATGTAAAGCCTTGACCTAGATATAAATTACTCAAAAAAGAAAGTGATTATCATTAACATGTCTCAGAATAATCAGCCACTTATCTAAAACCTAGGTCAATGTCAGGTCGTTAACCAATATGTCTATCTGGGAGCACTGATTTCAAATGATGGTAACTGTTCATAGGAAGTTAATCGTAGATGCGAAATCGTTAAATAAGTCTCCACACATAAAAAAAATCGTTAAAAATACTAATACTACTTACTATACGGGGCAGAGGCATGGTCGTTGAAGGATTTCGTCCGCAGAAAGATTGACGCGTTTAAGCTCTGATAGAGAAGAATCCTAAGAATTCCCTGGACAGCAAAAAGAAATGAATCCCAAAGAAGGTTATCTAGATTAGTGCAAGCCTTCACTTTTAGAGAAAATATTAGGACAACTTAGAGCGACTAATAATCCAGGGCCGAGTGGAAGGTACCAGGTCCAGAGACAGGTCACCAACAGGCTGGATTTATCACATAAAAGTATCCACTGATTTAACAATAAACCAAACAACCAAGCTTCATCCTGCGCCTATAACGGAGAAAAATGGCGAAAAATGGTTACACATGTAACCAAATGGTTCTTCCACCTTAAAACAATTGTGCTGCAAGGTTCGGGCATAGTCGATACCTCGTAGTATACTCGAAGCGGATAGGACTGTCGAGTAATGGAGTGCTGGCATTTATGGCAACCGGAGAAAGCGTAGGCAGCCCTGATTGGCCGGATCAAAGTAAGTGGGCGGAGACTACGAGCCTAGTGAAGGGTTTCGGTATTTCCCACTGAAATTGTTCTAGTGTTTGTATATTTCAATCTCTTCCCAGAGGAATGTGAAAGCCTACATACTTTGATAATATTGTTTTAGAACGGCACTGTAAAACTAATCAGGCATTTAATTTCAAGCTTAACATATTATTACAACTCGGACACGATCTAAGAACCAGGTTTTTAAATATGTACGTATGCAGTTTTTTGAGTAGTAAATCAATATCTCAAGTCTTTAAAAAGGTGTTAGCTAATTAAACCGAACTCCGCTTTAATTAGACTTTAATGATCGTACAAATTGTAATTTGGATTATATTACCTCTTGCATCTTTTTCTTGAATCTGGTAGTGTGCACCCTTGTCCGTTTACATCTTTACATCGACTTGCAGTTCAAGTTTCAGTAATTTTGTTTGAAGAAGACCGAGTCGTGCACTGCAATTATAACATTATTTTTCTGTTCGTCTAAAGACGAAGTTAGGAAATTGCTCTTTTAACGTCTGACAGGACAAAGCGTTCGGAAATTATTGTTTGTAGTTGGCAAATTGTGAAATACTTTCGCTCCCATGATTTTTCATCGTATTTGTAGTTTTAGGATGCTTTCAGAGACACAAAATTCCTAGATTGAAAAACTGTACAGACTGAAATATATCTCAGATTTGGAGAACATCGAAGGTATAAAACTAAATAGAAAATTCGGAAAAATATAAAGTGTTATGTTAATAAAGATCTGAACAAAATTCATAAATAGGACTTTTTTTTTCGTAAAAGACAGAAAGAAACATATCAAGGAATTCATTATTTGGAAAACTGAATACTTAATACACTAATACCTGAGGACCTAACCTTCCAACATAATACCTACGGTAATTGAGTTATGAAATACATAAGTTCTTAATTCATAAGGTTATTATTTTTACTTAACATTATGCTTTCGTACGAGTCCAATTCCTTACAATTATTAATTTGTCTAACTAATCGTAACGAATTTAAATCTATAGAGTGGCTATGTTCCAAAAAATGTTATGCTACACTAGATTTATTAGATATCCTGTATTTTATATGTGCCAAATATTCTTTAAATCGGGTTGTAATAGCGTATGTATTTGATACATTTCGTTAAATTTGAAACTAGCACATAAATATTGGCCTTTACATCTCGCGTCTTCAAATTTAATGAAATGAATAAAATACATAAAGAAGTGTTCGAGAGGGCATTCAATTGCGAGAAGCGCAACTGATGAAGATTCCCTAACCAGAAACAATATGATTTAGATTTAGATTTATTTATTTGACTACGGTACATATTAAACAATGCTTGTAGCAAGTCCAAAATACACACTCTTAGTGAGAAAAAAATCACAATTAAAATAGTATAAATATGAAATACATGTTAAAAATAAGAACAGATATAAACAATTAAAAATTAGACACTAAAATTCGGGGAGCACATTTTGTGGTTCATGTAATCACCAACTGAGTAAAAACAAAACTTTATTAGGTGGTTCCTCAAACTTTTTCTAAATTTATTTAAGCTCAAAATTTTTAATTCTTCTGGCAATATATATAATCGAAAACGGGTTGTTCGAATATTTCCTGCTTTTCTTGTACGATATTGATGTACATCAGACTGTTTAGTGAAAACATTAATGTTCTTGTGTATCTCCAGGAGCACTTGAAACAAATAAAGGGAAGGCAATGGCAAGATGCGGAATCTCTGAAATAAAGGTTGACACGACTCACGAACTCCAGCTTTAGCCAATATTCTCACTGCTCTTTCTTGTAACCTGAATATCAGAAGAGTATTTGACGAATTTCCCCACATCATAATTTCATAATTGATATCTCAGTGAAATAGTGAGACATATGCAGTTCTTAAGGTATTATAGTCTGTAATATTTTGAAGGTGACGAAGTAGAAAGAGTGAACTCGATAATCTATTTCTTAAGTGGTCTATGTGAACATTCCACGATAAGTTGTTATAGTTGTTATCTAAATAAATACCTAGTAATTTTACGCTAGCTGTATCATTATTAGAAGTGGTTGAAAACATAAGACTTTGTGTTTTTTTCTTGTTAAGCTTAAGTTTATTAGTACTGAACCATTTTTCAGATTTTGCTTGTATATCGTCCGATAGTTTAGTGAGATTAGCTAAATTGGTGTCAGAATACACAAAACTCGTATCGTTTGCAAATATAACAGATTTATTGGGACGAATAAAATTAGGCAAATCATTGATGTAAATAATGAACAGTATGGGTCCAAGGACGGAACCTTGAGGAACACCGTGTTCTATTGATCTAAATTCAGACGTAGAATCATTATAAGTGACGGCTTAAAAGCGATTTGTCAAGTAAGTTTTAAATATGGATAATGAAGATCCTCTAACTCCGTAGTAATTAAGTTTAGTTAGTAAAATGTCATGCGAGACGCAGTCAAAGGCTTTGGAAAGATCACACAACTTAATCGTTGTATGGATTCCAGTCTCAAGGCCCTCAACCACTCCACTCACAACACTCAAAACTGCTTGTGTTGTTGAAAGATTTTTCCTAAATCCATATCCTTATTTACTGATTTTCTAGATAACCGTAAATCTTATGTATAGGACAATTATATGGGACCTTTTTGTAATGCTCCTTAATATAATGTAGTTTAAATTATCAAAATTGCCCAAGCCGTTTTTGAATAATCGGTCGTCATATATAAAAGAAGAAGTAGAAGAATTGATAACCTCCTCCTTTTTTGGAAGTCGGTTAATAAAATGATTTAAATCCATTGTCAGTTTCGTTGTCCTAATACCAAAAAGTTTTTGAGATTATAAGCGAATTATCTATCCTAATTATTATACGTGAATTATATCAGTGATCAGAAAAATATCCAGGCATCACGTTTTAATTGGCAAATTCCTTAAATGTTGATGAAATATCAAAAAAAACACACCGTTGAATTTCTTTTAGATGAAGTAATGAGGGTACAATTTAATTAATGGTTAGTATGGCCAAATATGTCCCTCTTTGTATATCTTTTGACGTGTTTCTGCGATTTTCAAAATAATGAATATTTTTGGAAAATATTCCAGGTGTCTTTTTTTCGTTGTGACACCCTGTATATTAATATAACTGGATGGAAATCTTTTTAAAAGAAATAGTAATGTACCAAAATAGGTAAATTTAGGTATTTATAATACGAGATGTTTCTTAACGCTCTATAACAATTGCCATGCTATTAGAACAAGCCTGAAAATTCTTCGACCGAACAACTTTTATTGTTTGGTGTTTCAACTATTTTGCAAGTTATAGCAACCCTTTAGAGGGTTCATGAAATTGTTTTGCGTTCCATTAAGTTCGATATTGTTGTGTGAAGCTATTACAGTAATATGTTCCGAGTATACAAAGCAACCCACCCAAATTTTTTAAGAACACATTAATTATGAGAAACAAGTTAGAATAAGTAGTTTTTTATGGTGTTTATTTTAACCTTTGCCGCGACATTTATAGGTGTAAGAAAATGTTATATGATGCCAATCTACCACAGAAATTGGGCTTCTGGTGAACTGATTTCTAGTGATATTTATATAAGGTATACCGAATTTTTGGTATCTACTGCTTTACTTTCTAGAAGGTAGTAGCGACAGATCTGATATACATCCACAAATTGATAATAAATAGTTAGACAGGTTTGAATATAAACAATCATAAAATATTTACTCATACTAGTACAATAGTTATTCTATACATTCAGTGCCAATAAGAAAGTTGAAATATAGTATCCAATACGTTGAATTTTAAAAATGTTTCAGGAACAAGATGTAAACTAAAGTCAGTTCCATTAAAAACCAATAAAAATACTGTCTAATCAGTTATAAAGAATTAAACTTCCAAGCTGATTTCATTACTATTTTCTCCACCATTTAGAAAAATTAATGAGGAACGGTTATATTTCCCATTTAGTCTATGCAAGTATTGACATTTGGTCTAAAAAACTGAGACACCATGCACAACTAAAATGGCTGACTATTTGATGATACACAATTCATGAACGTCAAGCATTGTTATTGCCATCGTTGAATTCTAATTCTAATTATATTTAATGTTTCCATTACCATCCATCTTCAGCACGTCAGATCAGCCCTACCCAATAGTACATAACCTCCATTACATCACAGCCTGCCATCAGCATCCTAACCTCTACGTAGCCCGCATCCATCCATATTCAGCATGTCACAGCAGCCCTACCCAAAAGTACATAACCTCCATTACATCGGAACCTGTCATCAGCATCCCATCGGAGCCCTATTCAACTGTCTTCAACACATCCCAGAGAGAGAACGCGACCTCTTTGTTCGCAGAACAAATGACACCCTCCATCGAATTTCACCCCAGCCAAATGCCAAAAAGGCATTCTAAATAATGAACATATCGCTAAATATACCGTTTACACCGCCACTTTAAGCCAAAATGGCATTACACGGTTTCTCACTCCTAAACCGCTGCCTCACATTGGCAATTTCAAGGCCATCGTGGTAAATTTTTTGTAATTTTAATCTTAGAATCTCTTCTGGGATATTACATGTATTTTTGGTTGATTTTGGCCTAGAACCGACATAGCCTATATACTAACACATTTTGTATTGGACAAACTAGCCGGCTTCAAAACATAAGATTAAATGAACACAGTTACATAAAGGAGCGTCTACTCCAACGGTTTAGGGTATGTAACCAAGGCTACAAAATACACTATTACTCGGTTTCGTACACTTTTGGTGCAAGCTCTGAAGAAATCGGTTATAAGCTATTTTACTATGTAATAAAATATATGAAATACACGGATTCTGTATATTTATGAAGAATACACCATGGTATCTTAAAGAGCACAAGGCAGTGAAATAAATATATCATTATCATCATATGCAGTTAAATTCAACCATTTTTCATGGTTTAGTCTCGCTGAAGAATTAAAAGATTACAGAGGAACTTGAAGAACTGTGCAAATAAGAACTTAATTTCTTGAAAATAAACGAAGAAGAATCGCTTAAGATCTGTCAGAAGGATTATATTGAAGATAACTGGACAATTGGCCTTTTTGACTAAATGAAATTTAGAAGAAGTGTGGAACGGTAGAACTGAGAAAGGGCTCGAGGGACGGAGAAGAAGAATATATTCTTGTCAGTTTTTATCGGGAACTCTAAGGTAGAGGTTGATGAATATTAATTTACATTTAATAGAAATCCCATGGGCAATGCAGTCTAATAGAAATTGAAATATATCGGGTTTTCACATTTATAAACAATATGTGAATAAAAATTGTTTCACCTCAATCAGTTTAATTAAGTACAAGCGATTACCATTTTACTAGTCGATTGCTGAAAATTCTGAAATATTGACAAGACAAATTGACAAATTCAACATAATAATGAAATAAATAGATTTGCCACCCACTAAATTTAATTATTGCACAATAAAATGGAGAGAGATTTTATTCATTAAATACGCTTTGTTCCAGTCTGGACGCTGTAAAATTTCCAAATTTTTTATGTTTTTACTAAAACTGGTCCCTTCAAAGGCAAAATTACGTTGCAAGCGAACTGATTTGTGAGGTTATTTCTTTAATTTTGCGATGTGGATGATCTCTGCTTTTGAAGAATTCGTTAAAAACAAATTATTAAATAGTTAATGTCTTAATTGTATCTCATTTATCAAACAACTGTTCTTTTAAATCACAAAACACAGTATTTTACATATTTTACATAATGCAAGAGTGTACTGGGTATACGAGGGCTGCCTTTTATATTTCGGGATTGGACAACTATAGTGTTTCAATCTGACAACTGACAAGTCTATCGTAAAGTATGACATTTTTGAGGTTAAACGTACTCAGAATCGTGAACATTTTTGTGCGATTATTTTTTACAACTTTCGACGTGGATTAAGTCAGCAATAGTGCATGGATGAACTTAATTTAATTTTTGGCGATGAAACTCCATCAAGGACCACTGTTTATCGATGGTATGGTGAATTCAATCGAGGTCGTAGTTCACTCCAAGACGAATTTCGTGAAGGTCGTCCAAAAACAGTTGTTGTTCCGGAAACCATTGATGCTGTGCGCGAACTGATATTGCAAGATCGTCATGTGACCTATCGTGAGATTGAGTCAACCTTACACATTAGTGGGACCAGCATACATTCAATATTGCATAAACAATTGAATGTCAAAAAAAATGTTCGCATTGGATACCACACAATTTGTCAATCATTCAAAAAAGGCTCATGTCGATTGGTCGAACACGTTTATGACATAGTGACAGGTGATGAATCGTGGATTTACGCGTATGAGCCCGAAAGTAAACAGCAGTCGACTGTATGGGTGTTTCAAGATGAGCCGAATCCAACAAAAGGTGTTCGCGCACGAAGCACTTTCAAGCAAATGATCGCCTGTTTTTTCGGAAAAACTGGACATGTCGCAACCATACCACTAGAACAACGCAGAAGAGTCAATTCTGAGTGGTACACAATCATTTGTTTGTCAGTTGTTTTTCAAGAAATGAGGAAAAGCAACCGCCGAAGTCGGATCACTCTTCACCACGATAATGCGAGCTCTCACACATCGGCTCAAACAACTGCATTTTTGACCACTCAAAACATTGATTTGATGAGTCATCCGCCGTATAGTCCTGACTTGTCACCAAATAACTTCTTTTTATTCCCGTACGTAAAAAACAAACTGAGAGGACAACGTTTTTCGACACCTGAAGAAGTGGTTGCTGCGTTCAGAATGCATGTTTTGGAGATACCTCAATCAGAGTGGAAAAAGTGCTTCGACAATTGGTTCAAACGCATGCAAAAGTGTATAGAGCTTCATGGGAAATATTTTGAAAAACAATAAAGCGATTTTCGATGATTAATATTTGTTTTTGTTCTCTAATCCCGAAATATACTCGTAAAAGGCAGCCCTGGTAATATAAAGAATGTAAAAAATAAACAGAAGCATTTGCAGTAGTATAATTGATTTTGATGTAACATTGTAACTCTTTATCTTGAATCTTACGAACAGTGTAAAAATTCACACTGTAACCTTAGTCAAATTATATGAAAATATATACAGGGTGAGATTTTTTGATGAACAGTATGGGGGATCTCGGAAACTAGCTGAAATAGAGTAATGGTTAAATTGGGAAAGATTGGCAGTTTTACTGGCCCAATTTAATGACACTCTCGAATTTTTGTAAAAAGTCATGGCTTATTAGATATTTTGAAAAAACGAAACTCTGTCGATTTAGTCAAATCCCTTTAGCTCCTTTGTTTTTAATTTTACAAAATAAGTGTAAATATTAAAATTGTAGGGAATTGTATCGCGAATATGATTGTCGTGTCCTAGTTTGCGTGAAAGCTCTCGTTTTCGAGATATGACACAAACTTATCTTTTTTTTTGAATAGAAACCATAGTTGGCTATGACCTCAAAAAATCGGACAATTTTATAGCTTTTCAACAATATAATACTCGATATAGTTATTCATAAAAATAACGGAGTTATGGATGCTTTTCTGTCTTTTTGGAGCCTTTTGTCTATGACGAATCACTTACTGGGGAGAGCTACTTGCATTTCTTTAGAAATTGAGTGGTTCCGACATGATGGAGCACCTGCTCATAACTCGTTATTAGTAAGACAACACTTAGATAATATCTATCCAAACTCTTGGATAGGAATAAATGGCCCACGCGAATGGCCACCCCGGTCTCCCGATTTGGCAGTTAGAGTATACAAAAGAAAGTATGAGACAGTTGGTGACCTAAGGAAGGTGGTATTGCAAGCAATTAAAGAAATTGTAAATTGTAACCATTATTATGTACTTTGATTTCTTAAGTTTTTAGTAAGTACCTACTTATTTAGTTTTTTCGTTATATCTGATATACCTAATAAAAAAATCGTTCAATGGTTTTTGGAATAGTTATTAATAAATCAATCTATTTCATGGCTAACTACGTTAAAAGTTGAAATAAGAGAGAACAGCATCCATAACTCTGTTATTTTTATGAATAACTATATCGAGTATTATATCTTTGAAAATCTTTAAAAATGTTAGATTTTTTGAGTTCATAGCCAATTATGGTTTCCATTCAAAAAAAAGATAAGTTTGTATCATATCTCGAAAACGAGAGCTGTCACGCAAACGAGGACATGACTATCATATTCGAGATATAATTCTCTTCAATTTTGATTTTTACACTTTTTTATAAATTTAAAAACAAAGGAGCTAGAGGGATTTGACTAAATTGACAGAATTTCGGTTTTTCAAAATATCTAGTAAGTCATGACTTTTTACAAAAATCCGAAGGTATCATTAAATTGGGCCAGTAAAACTGCAACTCTTTCCCAAATTAACCGTTGCTCTATCTCCGCTACTTTCCGAGATCTCCATACTGATCATAAAAAAAACTCACCCTGTATAAAACAAAAAGAATTTAAATCAAAAGTATATTATTAAAATTAATATATTGTTATCAGCAACAAATCGATTAAATAACATAATTCCGAAAGGTTTTTCAACTAAAATATATTTATAAAATAGTGTAAGTTGCAAACGTGAGAAAGCCCAATAAATGGGAAATATTAAGTAATATATTTTTATCTGGGTTTATTTCTGTAGCATGGCGATGTGGAATAACTTTAGGGACGGTTCCAAATTTGATAGTTTTTCTAATAATTTAGTTTATTTTTCACATTCGAGTCAAACCTCCTTATGATTTTCTCATCATGCAAGCTGTTACTGTTAGTTGTGTGGCGCTGAAAGTATGGACGTAAATATTTATTTTTTTATTATATTTTATTTAATGATTGAACCAATATTATAAATTAATTATATATTCTGCACTGAAGGTCGCCAGTAGGTACTAAAAAAAACAAAAATAGAGAAAATTGGTTGAGTGACAAAGGAGAAAATGGTACCGAACTGTTTTGTCTTTGCCTTTTTATGTGTAGATTTTAACAACAGGCTCGGTACAAACAAACAAAAAATATGGTACTCCTTTTTACACAAAAAACGTGGTATTCAGTACATAAATGACAAAAAATGCAACAAATCTGTCCATGGGTCTATTTTAAAGCTGACAAAGGACTGATGTAGCATTTTTTTAGTTCATAGAGTCCAAGCTCTGTAGGCTGAGTTAAACATTAGTCAGTTTTTTATTATTTCAGTTTGTAATATAATCGCATGATTTAACTAAAAATCGTCAAAATACATCCGGGTTGAACACATAAACCTCCAACTCACTTAAGCTAAGCTGTTTATTATAATTAATTTAATTTATTTTCACCGTATTCCAACAAGTGTGAAGATTATAAATTCATTAATTACACGTATATCCTTTCCTCGCTAGTGAAATCCTATTAAACTTGCGTTAAATGCGTATCAGCTAATACAAACGAAGGCAAAAAATGAGGAGTTTTTCTTCCATAACCTCAGGTCACTCCGAACTACAATCATTCATCATTCTTAATTTTATGGTCTTTACTTACATTTCAGCAACGTATCCTTCGAGACACTCATACGTGCATGTATATTATTACACCGGTAATGTTATAATTGCCGACAATAAAACCAAGAATAGCGAAAGTTGTTGGTCAAATTTTTGAGCGATCTAACCTAGTTAGTAGGCCTTACGGCTATCATTAATATGTGTCTTCTTTTCTTTCACCAATAATAAAAAAGAAAACTCAAAAACAGTTTAACAATAAATTATTTAAAATTCGATGATCTATTATGTTAAAGCCAGAGGCAAACGTCATTTGAATTTTTTGTACTGAATTTACTTAAACGATGGGAGTCCAAATTAATAAATGAAAATAACTAATTAAACGTAAAAAGAATGTTCGGGTTATTTTGCTTGTTCCTCCGTTTTTTCTTACAACAGAAATGTATTTGAAATTTGGAAATGGATAAAAAACAGAAAATGTTCTTATCTTGAGAGAAAGAGATGCCTATACTATGATCAACAAGTATGCCTGTATACAGGGCAGAACAGCCAAATGGAATGTAGCGAACTTGTGAAATAAAATAATTTTCTTTTTATAATGTTAATTTTTGTAATAAATCTGTAAACACTCAATGTTTCCGAAACAGTTGAAGATATGTTTAGGACACTGCACATTAATTAAATGCAATTTTTTCCATTTTGCGAAGACGGTGCTTTTGGTTGTCACATTCTCCCGGACTAATAGAAAATTTCAGTGACAGCACATGTCAAACTCTAAACTGCTACTTGGTGCGTTTATACACAGGGTGTTTAGTTATAGCAAACAAAATCACAAATTAAAGTGATATAAGGAGTTGCATTGATATGATGATTGAAATATAGGACGGAGTAGAATGATAGTGCGCCATAGGCAGCCGTATATACAGAATGGTTGGAATGTAGGGTGGAGTGGACGTTTGGTGATATAAAAATGTTGAAAAAAATATAGGGTGATTAAAAAACTGATATATGATGTGGACGTAAACAAATCATGTACAGGATGGTTGAAATATATGCTGGAGTTAAATTATATTTATACAGTGTGATTATAACATTATTTATTTTATAGTCTATAAGAAGTTGCATAAAGTGTGGAGAGGAATTAATGTCACACAGGGCGATAATATAAAATGTTAAAAATGAAATAATTTATGGGGTAGCCCACAAGGAGTAATATACTATGGTTGAAATATAGGACGGATTTGACTCCGTAAATATGGGATGGATTCTACTTCGTCCTATAGTTTACAGAAGGCAGCTAACAAATTTATGCTTGTCCATGGGCAGTCGTATGTACAGGATAGTTGGTACATAGGGCGGAGTGGAATAATCTATAGTTATACAGAGTTGCCAAAAAAAGTTGAAAAAAGGTTATATGGCGTGGTCCATAAGGCATAAAAATTTTGGGCTTATTAAGTCAACGCGTACAAGTACATTTTGTTGGTAAACATTTACCTGTTAATTTAAATGAATATGTATCATTGTGTAATATTGAGGCTTCCACCTATAACTAAAAAGCTAAAAATAATTATAACAAAATACAGCTCTAGCAAATAAATAACACATTCAATGTTTATACAGATATATATCCACATATTTAGAACTATATTATACAACGTCCGACAGCCGTTTCGAAACAGGAGTTCTCGTCAGATACGCTTCTTTGAATGACAAGTTCTAAAGTGAAATACGGATGTAATACACATCAGTAAGACAACAGTCAGTGTATTGAACCTAATAGATGTCGGTGACATCTACCGTCTAGTGAGTAATTTAAGTATATGAAGGCATACTATGCTATAACATATACCATACTCTTGACAGATGGTTCGAGTGTTTTATATAAAAACACATAAGTAAATATATATACAGATATATATCCACATATTTACAACTATATCATTCACCGTATGACAGCCGTTTCGAACCACGAGTTCTCGTCAGATAAGCTTCTTTGTATGAAAAGTTCTAAAGTGAAATGCTTGCATGTAATACACATCAGTAAGACAACAGTCAGTGTATTGAACCTAATAGATGTCGGTGACATCTAGCGTCTAGTGACTAATTTAAGTATATGAAGGCATACTATGCTATAACATATACCATACTCTTGACAAGTGGTTTAATGTTTACATTTTTTACTTCCTGGGTAGGTACCTAACAACATTGTATGTAATTGAGTTGTATTTTGTTATAATTATTTTTAGCTTTTTAGTTATAGGTGGAATGTTTTATTTTATTTAATTACAATGGTAGTGAACTATTTTGTATAAGTACACAGAAAAGTCTATAATAGAAGGAAGAATATTGGAAATATGAAAATTTAATAATAATTATTTTCGTCAAATTTTCACCAATGGTGGCTAGTTCTATTAAAACGGCTGAACTATAATAATATGTAAAGACTTCACAGAATACCGACAGTGTGTCGGTTGAATACTGAATACAAAACCGTAAACTCGATAGTGGATATCCGTATCGAAGTCGAAATACGCTCACGATTGTTCTCGCTTTTCTAATGATATGAATCATTATTGTTATTCTTTTTTTTATATCGTACTACCAGAAGCATATAAGGTAAAAAATATTCGTGAGATTCACGACTATCAAAGTTCATGTAGATTGTGAATAGTTCTTGCTCCGATTTCACAGTTTGCTTTCTTATAATATTTCTTCTTTAGAATGCATTAAGGAGAAAATAGTTTTAACGAATGTAATAAATTTTTTGGCTAAGCGAATAAATACGCTGGCGTAAAAGAAATCCGAGCAGAAAATTGCTCTCGATAATTTATGTTGTCATAAAAATAATTAAATTTTTGATTCTGTCGAGTAAATTAATAAAAAGCTTAAAGTATAGTCAGTTTTTTGTTGCGGTGTAAAATCAAAACGTATCAAAGTTAAAAGTCAATTTTAGATGAAAGCTTTATTATTATTGATACAGGGCGTTTTAAAAATTTCCTAAAGACTCGGCTACAGAATATGAATAAAGAAATAGGGTACTAGTAATTTGAGATTGTTTATGATTAGTTTCTATTATTTCAAAATTAAAAATTCTAAAAATTCGTGCACGTTATTAGTTATTTAAACCACTTCGACAAAAGAACATCATTGTTAGCATGAATGTTATATTCAACACGACCTGATAAGGACCTGATAAGAAAAGCCGCGTACCGCGTACTCACCTTCAATTGGCCTTTGACCACTATCTGTAGTAGATATACTCCAAGTTCCCTTGTTCCGTGTTTACACTCTTAGCCACTCCGTATGCTGCTATCCTCTCACTTGCACATACGGTTAGGCTTCTAACTCCCGCTCCCCGCCTCTTTTTACCATTCGACGAAACCGCCAGGCTTTTTTAGTTTTACCTACTCCCAATCATAAACTGAACTACACCCCCTTGTAAATCCCAGATCGAATCTTTATGTCCATGTATTCCCTCCCGATTTTTCAACTTTTTCATACCCAATATTATGGCATATGGTCTAAAGTGCTCTCCTTCCCGCAGTAAAGCATGCCTGATGAAACACTTTGATTTACATCTGCTCCAAGCTAGAAGGTTAGATTGCTATCAACTGGGCTCATATTTTGGTAATGAAAGTCATCTCTGGTAGAATTGAGAGCGGGGGGAGTTATTTAATTTGGATAACATAGTGCTCATAATTACTGTAATTTTGTAAGCAAATAGAAATAGGTCTCCTTCTTTCAGAGGTCCGAGTAGCATGATAAATGAAGTTGGCTGTACAGAGGGGGAGAGCCAGTCATGATTTAACTAACTTCCAAAAAACTCAATCAGCGACTTTTAATACTCCCTTGGAGGTCTTAATGTTTTGTAGCGCTGCATTCCACTTTGGCGCCACATGAGATAAATTTAAGCGCAACTCTTAGTTGGGTTATAAGCTCATAATAATCCTGGAGTGTATTAAACGTGAAAATAAAGACTTTGGAACTCAGAACAGATTATTTTTTCTGGTAATGGTGGCTTTTAGTGTTAGAGCCAAACACTTGTCGTAATTTCGAGATAAACAGCTGTAATTTTCAACAAATGATTCATTCTTTGTGAAGACGGCTAGAATTTCCAAGTCAAAAGAACACCTCTAGAACTGTCATTGGAAATTTTTGTTTTTGATATTCTCTGATTGGGACTAGTAGAGCATCCAGCACCATATTATATAAAAAAAAATTGGATGAGGATATCTCCATATGATATAAACTATATAATTATAACAATGCTCCGTAAAACAAATTAGTGCACAAATAATTATAGAGCAGCTACTAATTATTAATTTTTTCCATAGCATTTCCATTATTAGTACTAATATTTATTTAATTTATCTATCAAAATTAGACTAAATCCGAACAAAAGAAGTGTTTCTTGTTGATGATTTTTGCCAGCTACCTCGCTAATTCTTAGGGAGGTGTTTCTAACGAACTGGCCATGGACCTAAGGGAAATAATAAATGCTAGGCTGTCCACAGATCACCTTCCGAGCTTCACTAACTATTAGTCAAGTCGTCTGTTTATTTATTTCTGTGTTATTTTCGGAACGCTTAAAACTCCTAAACCTAGTCCTTTGTGGACACTAGATGTGTACGGAATAACTTGTCACGTAGAGCTGTATATATAAGTTTCCACATACGGTAGTTATCAACACAATGGTATCTTGACAAAACCGGATATGTCGGTTATTACAACTTGAAAAATCGGCAGTCGCTGAGTATACATTAATCTCATCTTACCATACATTACCATACAGTACCTTCGCATTACTATTCTCGTCTTCAGTGATAGGCTGTTGTGAAATATAAGCATCCAAACAACAAATTCAAAAGAAAGGAGGAGAGTTTAAGCTAAACAAAATTTGGTACCCTGCACTACGACGAGCTAGACGTACAGTCCCCGCCCATTTCATCTTCTTCAACCAATCAGAGCTTGCTATACCCTCCCATCCACCTACAAATACCAGGTGTCCACTGCTCCAAAGTCCTATTCGCTTCGAGCATCACATTCGACATTTTTCATGGCAATTTTGAAAAATATTACATCTCTTAACAGAGTCGTACCCATAGGAGCGTCATGTTTATTTTTTACAAACTAGTTTACAGTTTTTTAGTCTTAGAGTTTAATGTTCTCTTAAAAATTATAATTATTACTATATGTTATATTATTAAAAAATATATTAAATGATGTCTGTACAGTACATCCTTATTTTATAATAGAAAATAGTTACAATTGTTTATTAATATTTGTTTCGGTATTTCTTTTCAGACAAGACAGTCGTAGATTTTTTTTTGTTTACTTGTTTATTTGTAAAAGTCACGAAATGTTATATATAAAGACAGAAGAGAATGTTTTAATAGAGGACACCTAACTATTTCAACTTGTGTTGTGTCCTATAGATATTAAACCAAGTAGCACTTAATAAACAAATATACAAAATTACTCAATGATCCTATAATTAAGAGAAAAAAAGAGAAACATAGTGAAATAGGAAGCAAAATACAGAACGTAGAAAGTTTTAGGCAAGTTTTAGATTTAACATGTAATAATTTGAAATAATATATTTTTTGCTCTTACATTTAAATTTATAAAAAGAAAGATTTTTGAATTCACGAGGAAGTACATTATATAAATTAATTCCATTAAAATATATATTTTTTTGACAAACTGCTTTGGAGTAACGGTTGTGTGAATACATTTCTAGTAATTTGCTTCTGGTAGAATAAGGATGACTAATTTTTTTTAAACCTGTGTGTTTGTGAATAAACTTAAGAGCAGAATGCATATAAAGACCTTTAATATTTAAAAGAGATTCATTGATAAAAATACTTTTTACACTGTCACAACTTTTGAATTTAAACATTGTTCTTAGGATATAATTCTGTGTAACCTGTAATTTTGGTAAATTTGTTTTATAGGCAGAACCCCAAATGGTAATTCCATAGTTTAGTATGGATTCCATTAGACTGTGTTAAACTATAAGCAAGTTGTTTTTGTTGAGTATGTTACGCAACATATAGAATTTATTAGTAAGTTTTTTTATTCTGTTGGATACGTAGTCAATGTGCATAATCCACTTAAGATGTTGATCAATGATTACCCCAAGGTATTTTATGTGGTTAGTTCTGACTACATTTTCTTGTGTAACATATAAACATGAGTCTTGGATGTTTTAGTTAAAAGTACTTTTATTTTTTTATGTTATCTTGGGAATAACATCACAACTGAAATAAAAAGCTGTATATTGAAAGAAAAAAACTTTTCAAAGTCGATTCTGATTTCGTTGTCATTGGCTTTATAGGTCCACGACCGGCTAACCATTATGTCGGTGTATTTGGTCATTAGTTTTGTATTTAAGGTTTGTTAGATGGTTTTTTTCATTGTTTATATATGTTTGAAAATGATGGGCTAGGCATCGAAAGTAGTCACATGTTTTAGTGAATAAATGTGTTTGTGATAGAAAACAATGTAATTAGTTTCATTTCATCATTTACATAATCAATACATATAAAGCCATTGACAACGAACTCAGAATCTATTTGAAACGTTTGGGTTTTTCTTTCAATATACAGTTTTTTATTTCAATTGTGGTGTTATTACCAAGAAAACATTAAAAAAATAATCAAGAATATGCCACAAATAACATTTAGAAGACACAAGTGCTTTTTATTTATGTGATCTTTAGATTTTTGTTGAGCCACCCTGTTCATATCAAATAACTAGATGCTAAGTTGCTACGATACTTGAAAATGAAAAAACAGTTTAATTTTACATCTGCAGTAATTATAAAATCTCAATTTAAATTGAAGTCTGACTTGTACATGCAAACGCTTGGGCTATACAGATTTTTCTATTAAGTGTCGTGTTTCATACACATAAAATATAAGAAATCACAACTATTTTTTAGATAACTACTCCAGTAAAGGTCGATTAAACAACTAAACGAAAAACAGATAACAATTTTCCCATAGTTCGCTGCATTCGTTGATTCTTCATTTTCAGAGTTAATTATTGAATCGAAAGTTCTGACACCTAGCACTTAAGAATTTGAAATTTAATTTCCAATACTTCTCGCATTGTATTACTTGTATCGGAAAAATATTATTGCTGGCAGACAATTTGCTAAGTTCTGTTTGATTGCTTATCAATTGTCAGAATGCCTCATCTGAACTATAGACATGTAATTATATTTTCTAAACGCTTTGGGTAAAACGCATCGTATTACTGGTATTTTTTTTCCACCTTGCTTCCAGCCAACATCATAGACGTTTGTGGCGCCTAATCAAACAAACAAAAATTATATACCGTGAGGTCAGCTGTCTGGAAATTAAAATGGTTCATGATCTGACGTTTGTGTTTATTTAATGTAATTAGATAATAAAAATTAACTTTGACGTTATTATTTGAACTGGCAATGATAAGGCAACATTAAATTAAATATGAGTGAAAAATCATTAATTTGGGAGAGTCGATTAAGTTACAAGATTTGGAGTAGAGAAAACAGGCGCTTCATCCATTCTGGAACACTGGTCATGTGTAAACATGAAGGGTTTCCTACGAAATGCTATGCTGTTATTCTTTCACAGCCTTTGTTTTATTTCAAAAGTAACTGTCAATTTTGTCGTACTACAGCCATAGAGGTATTATACTGTAGAGTGAATTAGGTATGGGCGTTACTGTAAGTGGCAGTGTAATAACAATAGAAAGAGAAAGACAATATCAGGGTGCGCTGCGTAATAAGTTTGTGCTACTAAAGTTCCAAAAAATTAAAAACAAAGTTCAAGGTACTCATAGAAATTAAAGAATTCAAGCACTACAAGTACTGAAAAAATAAAACTTCATTTGGATTGTAATATTCACTAGTACTTTGGCATGTATTTAATGTAGGAACTGAACTGCTCAGTAATCGCTTAATATGAGACCATCTGATTGATGGTAAGAATCTTCATTAAAATGCTCGCTACATATTCTGGCACTTTTCACAAGATTTCTTAAAATGATACTGATCTTCATATATAGTTAAGATATAAAATGTTTTAAAATTAACTTATATATGAAAATGCCGTGTACCGTCTAATGGACTAGATTTTTTTTTGCAAACAGTGCAATAATTGGGCATCTTGCAGTTTCTGTTTATACAATTATATAAAAAAAAATATACTCTAAGATGTCTTTTTTTTACCAGTAGTCGAAGCTGTAGGCGTCACCACTGACGCTGACCAATCAGGAACGACCCGCTTATTCTCCGTCTCTTTCTATTGCTATTACATGAATTTCGCTACTTCTATGACTACAACTAGTTTTTCGTGGAAAAAGGGTGAAACTTAATCCCTAAGTGAAAAAAAAACTTTACATAAAAAAAGATTTTTCTTAGTAATATTTGATTAATAGTACGTAAGAATCAGAATTTCTTTACTTTTATATGCTAATTTAGTAATAACTTTGAAAGATGTAGTGAATAATGTTTGGCTTAATGGGGTAGGGGGAGGTTTGAACCCCTCAAATCCTCCCTCCGGTAATCCTACGCCTTACAATGCTATTCCCTACTCCTCTTTATTTAACTTATCCATATCAGAACAGTTGGTTTTTGTTCTATCATAGAAAGATTTTATAATGCCTTTTTTACGGTATTTGGGTGATTAGAGTTAAAACTGAGATATCTGTTAGCGTGAGTCGGCTTTCTGTAGACTTGTGTATCAAATGACGAATGTGTTTTTGATATTAAGATGTCTAAGAAAGGTAGTGTGTTAATTCCCAAAGAACTGAGAAAAAATAAAAATCAAAGATCCCACAATTATCGTTCAGAAAACAACTACAAATCGCTTTACTTCTGTAGTTTATTGATTATAATGTGTTAAGCGCAAAGTTTGGACGAAAATGTATGGTCCATTAAGTGATTAAACGATAAATTACTTTTACCTAGAGGTTGGTTGCCGGTGATGCGTAGTGGCAGAGACAGAAGAAGAGCTTTCCAAATATTTTTAATTTGGACGCTGGGCTCGCTAATTATATTTTCGTTCGAGATTGTATATGCCGTCTCTATGAATTTTGTTTTGTACCAGTGCTCCTTCTTGTGAATTTCTCTAGCCTGGTCCCATTTGATATTATGGTGTTCGGTCCATGCGTGATTAGCTAGCCCAGACTTCGTTACCTCGGCCCTTTGAGTAGCTGTGTGGTGTTCCTTAATCCTGGTGTCAAGCGGTCGCTTTGTCTCTCCAATGTAAGGATTGCCACATTCACACGGAATGCTGTATATACAGTTATTTGGTATTTCTGGTTCGTCGGGCCTCGTTCTTGTTATCATGCTCCTCAAGGTGTCGTTGCTTTTGAAGATCATTCTGATTCCATAACTGTGTGCAATTCTTCTAAGGCTTGTCGGGGAAATATAATTAGCGAGCCCAGTGTCCAAATTAAAAATATTTGGAAAGCTCTTCTTCGGCCTCTGCCTCTACGCATCACCGGCAACCAACCTCCAGGTAAGACGACCCTGATTGGACCAGATAAGACCCAATGACCATGACCGGCGACGCATGACCGGTTAAGGGTATAATATAAATATGATCCATACTCTGAATTTCCTATCATTCACCTGATGACGATAGCAGATACACAGCTATTGAAACGTTGTGAGATCAACCACTTCAAGACGATGGAAATCCAAGGAAACTTCGAGGAACGAGTTACATTGTCTACCAACTTCTGACTAACACATTCAATGTTGTTAGGTACCTACCCAGAAAGTAAAAAATACAAACATTAAAAGGTGCTCATTCTGTACAAATTAATTACCTATCAATCTAGTATATTTTTGAAATAGGTGCCAAGCAACAATCAGGTTTGATGAAGCAGAACATAAGCACGCAATGCAGGAGTTTTGATTTGCTTGGAACCGACTTAAAAAAATATACTAAATTGGTATGTAATTAATTTGTACAGAATGAGCACCTTTTTAACCGACTTCTAAAAGAAGGAGGTTCTCAATTCGTCTGTATCTATGTTGCTTTTTTTTATGTTTGTTCACCGATTACTAGGAAACGGCTAGAGGGATTTCAACCATTTTACTGGATTCTGTTTGGCGGGATAGCGAAGTGGTCCCATATTTTTTTCATTAAAATAGCTTTTACCGTTTCTTAGAAAATGGGGAAAAACTATTTTTACCTATTCTCATATACTCTATGCCATGATGGAGGAGCCGGTATTATTATATAAAATTTGAAAAATGTTATTCGGAACGTGGGGCAAATTGAAAAGAGATTAGATTAGTGCCGTGATATCTCAATGTGGTCAGAACTTTTTTTCAAATAACATAGCTTCTATCGTTTCTTATAGAATGGGGAAAAAGTTTTTACCTATTTTCTTATATTCTATGTCTTGGTGGAGTCGCGGGTATTATAAGATTAGATGGAGTTACTGGTATTAACTATTCGGAACTTGGGGTAAATTGTAAATAAGATGAATTAATCAAAATCAGTGTCAGTTAATATGAATATACAGTGTGTATTCATAATTTAAACGATTTCTTTTTATTCATAATTTTCAGAGAAAAAAGTTATTCTTCACAAACAGATTTTTTACATGGTCTAAAACATAAACAGTAATCATTCCATGTCAATTTTTATTAACTGTAGACAAAGTTTGCCTTCAAACAGGGCTTTTAATTACAAATTAAAGTACCTTCATTTCTGTTAAGATATAAAATTGTTATCAAATAGAAATAATCTAATACTATATAACGAACAAGGTTTGTTTATATATATATATATATATATATATATATATATATATATATATATATATAACTGAGTTGTGGAAAAAAGCTCTAACGATTTCGATGAAATTTTCTTATTTAGAAGTTTTAATAGATAGAAATCGATTGGTTAGGGTCTCATATTTGGGAAAATTGTTTTCCAAAGAAATTAAATAATTAAAAAAGTTATTGGCAGTTTGCGACAATCAAGATACCTGATTTTTAATTTAAAGGTGTTCAATACAGGGTGATTTAGTAACATACGTAAGAGTGAGATTCGTCTTGTAAAAATTCTTTCAATACAGGGTGATTTGAGAGTGAAACTGCTCTTGTAATCATTTTTCCAATACAAAATGTACTTGTATGTTCCGAACAAGTAACTATTTAATGCCTCATATTTTCCTAGCATTATATTTTTACACCTGGAGAATTCAACTTTTCAAAGTGATAAAATTGCAGAGGCGGGCGATTTTTGGATGAGTAAAATCTTATGAATTTGCATATTAATTTCACGCATATAAATATACATATGTGGTGTAAAAATAAAATTATGTAGGGTAGTTATTAAAATGTTGGTGATCCCTAAGATTTCCTATGCAAAATGGTTAAAATATAACGTCGAATGTAATTATATCATACAGGATGGTTAGTAAAAAGCAAGAAAAAATAATTATATAAGGTAGCTCATAGCAGTTGGAAATTTATGATAGCTGACATACAGGGCGGAGTACAAATATTGTTATGAAGGATGGTTAAAAAAATATTAATAGAATGTTACAGCTGTAGGATAAATCATTAACAATTACAGACATTGCATCACTGAAAATTGTAAAATAAATACATTTTTAAAAAAACAAAAACCGACTTCAAAAGAAAATTAACTAAAAAGCATGAAATAATATTTTGCTACAATTAAATACTTTTTATGAAGTCGGTGCCAATTTGAACAGTGAAGTTGCGAAGTATAACTCATCAATGTACCTCACAAAATATTTTCACTTTCGCTTGGCACCGACTTCATAAAAAGTATTTAATTGTAGCAAAATATTATTTCATGCTTTTTAGTTAATTTTCTTTTGAAGTCGGTTTTTGTTTTTTTAAAAATGTATTTATAATGTTTACATTTTTTTACTTCCTGGGCAGGTACCTAACAACATTGAATGTGTTATTTATTTGCTAGGGTTAATTTTGTTATAATTATTTTCAGCTTTGTAGTTATTGGTGGAATTCGGTTATATTTTTTTTTCAAAAATGTTCTACCAAAATAGCAGAAAACCGTTTTAGGCAAAGTAATCAAAACATGTTATTCCTAGGTCGCCACTTATGAGGTATGAATAATAAATTTTTAAGGTATAGTTTCCTTTTCAAACCATTCTAGAAAACTTTTGTCAGAGCTTGTTGCTTACGTAGATTTTTCTTTTACTGTTAATGTTTGAATCGAAAATAGCGTTTATGAATTTGAAATTTAGTTTACAATGTCTCTCTACTTGTACTGGAAAAATATTGTTGCTGGCAGACACTTGCCTAAGTTCTGTTTGATTGCTTATCAATTGTCAGTTTGCCTCGGTTGAAATCAAGAGGAGCAATTAAATTTTCTAAACGCTTTGGGTAAAACGCATCGTATTACTGCTAATTTTTCCCATCTCGCTTCCGCCTATCATCATCGGCGCCCATGGCGCCAAATCAAACAAACAAAAACCGTACACCGTGAGGTCGGTCTTTGCGGCGTTTGATAACGTTCATGATCTGGGTTACACTTCATAAGCGAGAAGGCCTAGATCGGCAAATAATAATGGACACTTTCATTGTTGCATACCAATCACTCTCTCCCGTACCGAGTCTCGTACGGAATGGAAACAAGCGGCTGGGGTGGACAAAGAACAACTGAAGCAAAGCAATTTCAAAACCGCCGTTCGTGACGGTACTGACTCTTTGACATGTCAGTGCTATGGGCAACATTGTGCTGCTGATCGAGTTGTGCCTTCTTCTAGTGATTATAGTGCTACCTGAATGCGGAACGCTGTCAGCGGATCAAGGTAAAGGCCGTTTGGTGACATTGTGCAGACAGTGATTGATGGTTTCCATGAAAAGTGCGAGTGAATTTGTATGGTGTGGTTATCAGGTTGTTTTTGCTTTAGGTCGTTAGTTTTTAGCTGGGATTTATTGAGGTAGGATTAAATGAATATTTATTTGTAGTAGCGGTCGCCCCGTGGTCGAAATTCGACCAAAATCATTGCTAAACATTTGAAGATAATATACTTTTACGAATTTTCATATTTCCAAATTTTTTCCGCTATTATGCTACTATTTTTTGTGTACTCACACAAAATAGATCACTACTATTATAATTAAGTAAAAAATTATTTCTCAAACAATAATAATTTCAGTTTTGTTGTCTTACTGTTCCAGTTAATGTACATGTACGACGCGAATGCATATTCAATAAGCATAATTAAATAAAAAGAACATAAAAATTTTCATGCCGTCATATTGTTATTGAATAAATTAATAAAACATTAAAAAAAAAACATAACCGACTTCCACCTATAACTAAAAAGCTAAATATATTATAACAAAATACAACTCTAGCAACTAAATAACACATTCAATGTTGTTAGGTACCTACCCAGGAAGTAAAAAATGTAAACATTAAAAGGTGCTCATTCTGTACAAATTAATTACCTAACAATCTAGTATATTTTTGTAGTCCGTGCCAAGCAAATCTAAAATCCTTCATTGCGTACTTATCTACTACTTCACCAAACTTTATTGTTGCTTCGAACCGACTTCAAAAATATACTAGATTGGTAGGTAATTAATTTATACAGAATGAGCACCTTTTAATGTTTACATTTTTTACTTCCTGGGTAGGTACCTAACAACATTGAATGTGTTATTTATTTGCTAGAGTTGTATTTTGTTATAATTATTTTTAACTTTTTAGTTATAGGTGGAAGTCGGTTAAGTTTTTTTTAAATGTTTTATTTTCAACTTTTTAGTTTTTTTGAAATCAGGTAGTTTTCATTCTTTATTTTTTATTTTGTATGTATAACCTTAATAGACAGGACCAGGTAACATCGAAAGCCTCAACATTACCCAATGATACATTTTCATTTAAATTGACAGGTAAATGTTTACGAATAAAATGTACTAGTACGCGTTGACTTAATAAGCCCAAAATATATTTATGCCTTATGGACAACGCCATGTAACCTTTTTTCAACTTTTTTTGACAACTCTATATAACTATACATAATTCCACTCCTCCCTATGTACCAACCATCCTGTACATACGACTGCACATGGAAAACCATAAATTTGTTAGCTGCCTTATGTAAACAATAGGACGGAGTAGAATCTATCTCATATTTAAGAAGTCAAATCCGTCCTATATTCAACCATAGTATATAACTCTTTGTGGTCTTCCCCAGAAATTATTTAATTTTTCACATTTTATATTATCGCCCTGTGTAACATTAATTCCTCTCCACACTTTATGCAAGATCATATGTGCTATAAAATAAATAACTTTTCAATCACACTGTATAAACATAATTTAACTTCAGCATATATTTCAACCATCCTGCATATGATTTGTTTACGTCCATATCATATAACAGTTTTTTAAATCACCCTATATAACTTTAAATTCCCTTTTTTTCCAACATTTTTATTCCACCAATAGTCCACTCTACCCTATATGCCATACATCCTGTATATACAGCTAAACGGCCTAACTTATATTTCAATCATCATATAAATGCAACTCCTTCTATCACTTTACTTTGTGATTTTGTTTGCTATAACTAAACATCCTGTGTATAAACCCATCAAAAAGCATTTTAGATTGACTTGTGTTGTCACTGAATTTTCTATTAGGCCGGGAGAATGTAACAATCAAAAGCACTGTCTTCGCAAAATGGAAAAATTTTCATTTAAATAGGTATTTGCCGGGTATACAAACAAAACGAGCTTGGTACTCATTGATTTAAGGAGCCAAAAATACTATGCTTTACTACCTATATGCTTGAGATGTACATAGAAAATTTCAAAATTCGCAATTAAAACTTCCAGTGCCTAAAATTCCCGCACTATTACGTTGAAATTAAAATATTTATGAGGAAATGTCCGTTATGTCATTTCGATGAAATTTTTGATAAGAATTTTGGAACTATAGGTGATTTTCTGCAGAACTGCATGTTGCACGTCGCAGAAAAGTATATGAGATCACCTAGGGATCTTCCTTGATAGATTAAATGTTAAAAAACTATACACATCCATAAGGAGTTTTCGAAAAAACGACCAATATGTTAAGGATATTGGTCGATTTCCATGCACGCATGTATTTATTCACAAAATTCTTCACTTTACCAATAGAGTTCTTTTCCGAAATTTGAAGTTTCACCGATCCGGATATATAATTTATAAAACAAGGTTTATACAACACGGTTCACCACAGGAGAAGAATTCAGGTAACATACACAACACACAAAAAAACGCGACGAATTGATAACCTCCTCCTTTTTGGAAGTCGTTTAAAAATACAAATACACTTCGAGAGTTCAAAATGTCAATAAAAATCAAGAGTTTATAAAAGCTTTGATTTGAATTATTAGAAAATATATGAAATATTTTTTTCCTCTAGCGGTGGAAAGTTTAATGACGCTAGTTCAGCTGTTATGAAATAGATGGGATAATAACTGTTATTTTCAAAAAAAATTAGGGGTTTGATCCAATTGTTTTTATTAATAACACTAAAGTCTGTATATTAGAAATTAAAAAAATTTGTTCACCAAGGGAATGGTACCAAACACTTTTTCATTTGAGTATTTATATATAGATTTTTAACAAAATACACATATTTAAAATCTCAATATGTTCATTTTAGGTAAAATTAATTCACACTGTATTAAGAGGGAGGATTTTGCAGGAATGGTATATCAAATAATAAATTATTATTAAATATAATATTTTTAAACTTTAGTATTTCCAAAATGTTTTACGGTTATTCAGATATTTCGCAATTATGATTTCAATTTCTAAGAAGAAAATGCAAGAAACCAACTCATAAGTAATTATGAAGAAGCAGTATAAATAACTAAGATACATAAGCACTTACATACTATTTTTTTTATTATTTCTTATACGGGTAACCCCATTTACATAAAATACCAAAAACAAAAGAAAAATAGTTTAAATAACATTAAATCTAAAAAATATATAAACCTACAGTTGCCATGTCTATCATTGGACTCAAATTTTAGAAACAATACATAATACAGAATAAAATATAGGTAGTTAAAATTAAAATTATAATTAAAATACATGTTGTCGCGAAGAAAAGAAAATAACACATTAAAACAAAACAAAAGACAGCATTAAATATTGTAATATAGGGAGCGCTTGATTACATTGACGGAGTGAGTACTGATTGGCTGTACGCATTAACCTAGTCATTGCTGAACAAAATCCATAGTTAGTTCTATGAAATGGAACATGGAAGAGTTCTGAAGAACGAGTTCTAATTGTCGTATTCAAGGAAATTCTGTCTAGTAAGGAAGAGCAGTCAAGTTCACCTGACAACAACTTGTATAGAAAACAAATATCAGCTATGTTATGCCGATTTTGCAAAGACTGTAAATGCATATGTAATAAAATATCACTATATTGGTAATTGTCCCTGCTCAAATCCATTTTAAATGCTACCATACGAAGAAATTTATTTTAAAATTTCTTAATATTAGATATATGTGTACACCTTAAACTGCAATGTAGTATAATCTCAACATCAATTTAAGACACAAAAGTTAGTGAGGACTATTTCTTTATTATGTAAAAATAAAGAAATACAATGCACCCGCTGTTAATTTATGTTAAATAATAATTTTAATGTTTAAAATTTTTGAAAGTGTATTGAAATTGAAATTTTCCAAATATTACGTTGATTATTTACACATTGAATTTAAAAGATACATGAATCTAACGGCTAACAATGTTATGATATGTCAAACTGAAATCAAAATAATCAAGTTTGCTAAAACGAAGATGGCTGTACACATTAGAATTATTGCCGTGCTGTCAAATCTAACTATTTATCCTAAATCTCCATAATTGTATTCATCTAATGGGCTTTGTAATTTTAATTAAATTGTATGAAACTATTAGCCTTTAAAACAGAAACAATATAAATTAAATACATAATGAACAAATAATAAATTGTTATAGGAAACATATTGATCAGTGGCCATACAATACACAATTCTAATTTTAGTTGACAGACTATATTTAGAAAGAAATGAAACTTGCAAATATCAAATAAATGGTTTTCATTTAATATAAATTTTTATATGTGAGATCTTAATAGTGTAATAATGTGGAATAACTTTCGGAACCGATCAAATTTGTTAGTTTTTTGTTTAGTTTATTTTTCTAGTCAATCCATCTTACGATTTTCTCTCCAAGCAATCTGGCGGCACTATTTGACGTTGACGTAAATTATGAATTTTTGTTTTATTTTTTTTTAATGAATGAAGCAATATTATAAAAAAATGAAGCATTCTGCATTAAAGGTGGTCAATAGCTACTAAACAATTCCAAAAAAGGGAAATCGGTTGAGGGAAAGAGGAGAAAATGGTACCCTATTTATATATAGATACTTTAGACGTTGACTCGCATAATAAGGTTACCCTACCACATTTGACCTTTGTTAAAATCCAGTAATTCAGGTAAATGATAATATATGGTTTTTTAAATTTTGTGGTATGTCCTCTAAAATTCGCGTTGGTTTTCTTGGATTATTTTTCAAAGTTGTTGGCTAAATTGATAATCAGTAAATGAGTTGATTTTCTTTCTGTTCCTTAAGCTGTTCGTTCAGAGTTATAAATAAAACATTAAAAAGATATATTAAGCGACTTTAAAAAAGAAAATAAAAGATGTTCGTTCTGGACAAATTAATTACTTACATATTCAGTATATTTATGGAATCTTTGCCCATCTAGAGTGATGCTGGCGTAAATATTGCTACACACTAGATTAAAACAAAAAATACCAACATATACAGACGGATTTTTAATGATTATCCAAAATCTTGCACAAAATAACTGTACAATAACTTACAAACTCATAGAAATTAATTGTTTGATTTCATACTTCATCAGTTGCGCTCCCGTTAACTGATTGAATTCTCGAATAATTATTTATATATAAGTACATATAACTGAATTTAATATTTTATCGCGAAATAAATTTCGGCGTCTAGGAGTTTCAGGAAAATCTAGCTCTAAGAGACTCCAAATCGAGAGTCGTTCTGTGTGTAACGTCGTTTTTTTCTGGATGTCGAATTTCATTTCGCGATAAAATATACTTTAAAAAGTCGTAAAATGCACTTTATTTTGTATAGCTTGGTATATCTTGGATTTCCGTCAGTGTGGCTTAAATATTCAATACTGCTAATGGAATTGAAAATGTCAGCATTAAAAAGTATTTTAAATAATAACAGGAAAGAGGTAACCATTATCCTAATAAACCAATGGAAAATGGAGTGAATAAAACCCAATAAATTGGGAACAAACATATAATAATATATATGTCGAGTTATCCAAATAAGGCTGGACATAATAATCACCCTTAATTGAGCGAAAGCACCAAAATGATGTACCACTAGAGTTCCAAACAATACAAACAATAGATAATAATAATAATGATCAATTAACATCAAATAATAGCTAAAAGTAAGTGGTAATAAGATATTACAATAATATTCTAATTTGATGCGTGAAATAATGTACCCAGAATCGTAGTGACGTCCCCAGTCAGTTGATAACAGTCTAAACTTGCCTCTTTTCAAACTGAACAGATCATCCGTCTCTTTCGATATGAGTCTCACTCACCACTTCCTATCTCTTTGCTTTTTTTTAAAAGAAGGGTATATTGGCAGGTTATTATCGTACCCTGTTATCCCTAACCGAGGCCGCATCTGATGATCTTAATCCAGTCAACTCCAAGCTGACAAACTTGCGGTACATATAATAAACTCAAAAATTTTAAATAATTTCAAAAAGGAATATCTTGTTACTGATAATATAAAGTAAAAGAGTCTTTAGATTTGTTTTTACTTGAGGAACCAACTATTTCAATATCTCCGACATATACAGGGTATTTCTGAAATAGTGTTACAAATTGTCTTCTAAACGTTGTTTGTGGCATATTCTTGATTACTTTTATGTTTTTTTGGGCAATAACACCACAATAGAAATAAAACGACGTATATACCAAACGTTTCAGTCTATTCTATTGACATTAGAAAAAAATTTCTAAGGTCAATTTTAAAATTTTCATTTTGCAATCTACATCAATAAATATAAAGCCATTGACAACGAAGTCAGAATAGACTTTGAAACGTTTGGTATTCCTGCAATATACGTCATTTTATTTCTATTGTGGTGTTATTGCCCAAAAAAAAACATAAAAGTAATTAATTTTACAAACTTGTGCTATGTATAGAACTCATTAAAATAAGCCAAAAAGTCCCTATTAACATGTGTCCTAAAACGCACCCTTAGGAATTAATATGTCCTTAAAAGACTTAAACAAATCTGTTTTTTTCTGTTATTCACAAAACGGTCGAAAATTCGAAAAGCAAATCATATACGTCCTGAGAACAGAGGTTTTCGTGGCCAGAGTCATAGCTGATTCAGCATAAACATCCTATTTAGGTGGCTGAAGGAGATTTTCGGCCAATAATTGTTTTTTAATTTTTTTTACAATTTTCTCTACAGATTTATTTTACCTAAAAAATATTATGTTTGTCCAAATCGATATTTCTAACTGTTTTCCAGCAAATTGAGTTTGATAATTACTCTGATCTTTAAGTTTTCATGCCAAAAATTACAAAAATCTGACATCAGTGTCTGTCTGTTACCACATTCGTACAATTCATTTCATACTATTATTTTGAATCAATTTATCGGCATTATAACGAAAATCCAACATATACAAATTGAAGTGGACTATATAAACGTCTAAAGAGTGTTTAGTATATTCCAATCGGAGTCTATTTAATACGGTCAAAATATGTCTTTAAATTATTTAAATTACAATTTTTCAAAAACTATTTATTCAATACTCTCCATCTTGAGCTCATATTAACTTAACATCAGGTAATGCAATTTGACGAATATTTGTGATCCAGTGTTTGTTACCAGAAAGTTATAAATATTTGAAAAAAATCACGTTTTTAGCGGTTTTACTGACTTTTCTCGGTGAAAAATTGGCAGGACGCTTAAATGCTTTTTTTACCCACTCCCCCTCCGTCTTTGTCATATGAGGTCACATTTTTTAAACCTCCTCCCGTCACCCATGGTGTGACATCACGAATTTTCTAATTTTATAATTATGAATAACTAAAATAATTTTTCATCTCCTACTTTCTTAAAAACATTTTAATCAATTCTATTTGCAACTCTTTGATTTTCGACTCCACTTCTCCATCAATATTATCACTACTTTTTAAATGTTTCCTTGCGTTAAATAATTTGCTATTCAAAATACATAACTCTATTTTTTTATTCATTTTAAAAGTGTTTCATAAATTAAAACTAACTAAAATAATTGAATTGCTGGACTGGTTTTGATATTTAAATAGTTTACTTCTAAGAACTGTTGTTGAATTATATATCCAAAATTGTGTCCATTCTGCTTTATCACCTGCTCCATATTTAATGTACTTGGGTTGGTGTACAACTTTTTTGACAACTGTATTGCTGACATTTACATAGATAATATCTTATCTGGCCCATGAGCAGCATTTTTTGTGGAATCAAAAATCCTTTTCAGTGAGATATAAAATGATCACGATTCCCTTCATTTCATAAATTTGGACAGTGTTCTTCTGTTATATTCTCCGTTATTAGAATTAAATCTTAGTATGCATTCACATTAACGTAGTTGCATTCTTTTCGAAATATCTTTGAATACAATCTTTAAACACACATAACACTGACAATCCAATTTAATTCAATTTCTGTTCATCCCAAACTGTGTACTTGGGAAAGGCTGTAGCCAGAACTTTCTGATGGATTGGTTGATTTTTGAAGGATGATAAATTGATAAGGACCTCAAATTCTATATTTTTGATTCCTTAAAACGTATTCTTTACCCCCGCTCCTAGACTACAATCAAGCAATAGAACGTTTTTCTCCAGAAGCACGTTTATACACCAATGAAATTGCTCCAATTCATACACTATACAACATGACGATGTTTGTTATCCCGCCATATTTTATACCGAACTTTTGATATGAAATCTGTGGAACATTAACATTAACATTAAAAACAAACGATGACCATCTTCAAGAAGGATCAACTTTAATTTTTACAAAATGGTGTATTCTCATCTCAAGAAGGAAATTTATCGATACTGTCCACTAATTTGTAAAAATAACGACGCCTCATTCATCTTCATATTTAAAATTTAGCTTTCCATCCACTAATTTCGGGATTTTATTAAAAAAAAAAACGAAAAATATTTTCATTCAAATGATAAATGACTGTAATTTTCAAAGATATGGACTAGACTTTTGACACCGACTTTGTTAGTTAATTTAGAAGGATACATCTACCTAACTTTATCTAAGGCTGAATTATTTATTTTATTTTCAATTATATATTATATTAAATAATTTAATCAGTATTGGCAACATTGTTCAAAATCTTTAACTTTTTCTTCTTCGATTTTTACTACCCAATAGGTCACAATAATTCCCATCCAGGAAATTTGTGTTTTTGTTTCTTATACACAATTAGGATTGAATACACTTTTAAATTATAAGGTAATTTCTAATATTATTATTGGATTTACATATATATGAAAGTATGATAATGTTCAAGTACAGGATATATCACGTTGTTTTTATTATCATATATATTAAAATTATAATTTCAAATGAGGAAATTGATGCTTTACTTACGGTAATTGAAGTTGATAATTTAACACTTTTTTGGTACATAAGTGAAGAAACGATCTAAAATCTGATAAGTGTTTCACACTCTCAAGTTTCTATAACCGTTTTCTATTAATCAGATGTTATTACAAAAATCATAGTATTATAATGTATTTGTGTAATATTAAAACATAGATTTAAGCACTTATAATAAAATACCAAACGTCATAAATTAACTGCTTTTACTGAACTTTGAACACCTTTCTAGAATATTCGAACAACCTTTATAGATACAGAAACAAATTCAATATACAGTGTAAAACAGCTAAATGGAATAAATTTGATAAAGTATTAAGGAGGGCGTGTTGGGAAAAATGCTTCGACACATCGATTTGTAGATTTAAATGCGCATTTTTTCAAATAACACAAATTTATATAGGGTGTGTCGTGTGACAGTGAGTAAAACCAATTTTCTTATTTTAAATATAAGCCCCTGTATATTATTCTAGACATAATTAATATACAATGTGGTACACCTTTCTTCAACTGTTTCGGAAATATTTACTACAAAAATGAACACTAATAAAAGAAAATTATTACATTACATTACACTAAAAACCTAATAAGTAATACTGATTATTTGTTAATAATATAAAAAAAAATTACTAAGTCAATGTAGGAAATGTTCACAATGCTCGCCGCGAACGTCTTGGCAACATGCTGATTTGGTATAGAAATATATTCTTACGTTACTCAACATCTCAGGCGTGACTGATCTAATCGCAACCGTGATTTATCTTTTAAGGTAATCTAAGTTGAGGAGTTTAGTTTTGTGTACAGTACTTTTGACATATACCCACAAAAAATATTCCAATGGCGTCAAATCAGGAGATCGTGCTGGTCATTCTATCGATCCGCGCCTCCCAATCCACTGATTTGGAAAAATTAGGTTCAGGTGCTCCATCTTGCTGAAACCGTATTGTATTGGCAGGAACTTGTGGGTTTACTGACTCAGGATATAAGTTTGTCAAAGTTTAAAAAAAATAACAGGACCCTGAAGTGTAAATGTGCTCTCATCAGAAAACAAAGTGTATTCTAATTGGATCATATTGTTATCAAACCTTACCATCATTTGTTCACAGAAAGGCGTTCTCCTATCGAAATCGTCTTCCATGAGCTCTTTAGTCGATATCATTTTCTAGGGATGCATTTTACTTTCCTTTAATACTTGAAAAATTGATGTATAGCTAACGTTGAACAGTGGGGCTCCTTTTCGACCAGAATTATATGGGTTTTCTTGAAACTCAAGTATAATATCCAAGTTCGTATTACCACTTACATCATTGGCAGCTACTTTTTTTTATCTGTCTTACATGACCAAGCTCGCGAAACGGCTTTTCTATTTTGTTAATTGTTCCGTGGGATACAGGCGGCAAATTTGGAAAATTTCATTTGTGTCCCTGTGTTATCTCCATAACCAATCATTTGTAGAATGATAATTTCCTGCATTTCTGTTAAATGAATCATTTTTCTCATATTATTACGTACAGTTAACGACATTCAAACGACAGTAGCACTGACACTGATCACCACTGCCATTCAGGCGGCCACAAGATGCTAAGGCTATGAGTTTTGATGAAAATAAACAAAACTTCATTGCTGACTGCTCTATACGGTGTAGACTGTATTTTGAGTGACTTGACAGGCACTACCCTGAGTCTATTTTATCGACCGGTCGGATATTGCACTTAAACTCAACAATAATGAAGAATTAGAGCATCTGTTCTTCCACGAGCGATTGAGAATATTGTCCAGTCCAGTACGGTAGCTAAAGTATCTCTGACAAGAGAAGATGAGCGTAAAAATAAAAAAAAATACCAAAAAACAAAGAGACGCAGTTACCCTGCTTAAATAATATCTTGCCCAAAATAGATGTACAATGATTTACAACTAAAACTAATGAATCCTCAACATTTAGTAATGGATACAAATTTCAGGAACGTTAAAATAATTGTCGCATAGACCCCGAAACGTTTGAGAATATATAGATTTTCAACAAGACTATGTGGTGTTATTGCCAATTCATTATTTTTGCCTACATGGCTGTTTTTATATAAGTAATTTGTTTAGGCCTTGGAGTTTCTTTTTTATTGTCATCTGATCACAGCTGTCATCTATTTTATTAATTATTATATTCAATATGACTATTTTTAGTACACTGTAAATTTGTTTTCACTTCGTTCATTTCTTTGCATATCAGTCTTTTTTATAATTGATTTTCACGAGTGTAAGAAACTGTCCATTGTTTAGAGTACCAATCCATCGCAATGCTAGTCACCTTGTGGTTGTAGACATAGATAGGGATTTGGTAGTATAGCTGACTCATTGAGAGCTCTAATAGGTACAATTCAACAGCAATTCGCTTATACCATCACAGTTTAAAGATAATTATTACTAAGATTTTAACAGCAAATTCGTAGAAGTAAACAATTTAACTAATAAAAACCCGCAAAAATACGAACTTCTTTTGTTTTTTGCTTATATAATGAAAAATAATGGAGGAATCATAATGCCGCGGGAAAGTTCTAGAGAATAAGAAATCCTTTTTAATGAGTGTTTAGACATCCCATTTTTTACCGAGTAATCTCAGAAAAACTGGTCAAAAGTGTTTTTTATTCAAAAATTTAAAACTTTTTGTTAACTAATACAGGATTATAGTCATCGTCAAAATGATAGTTTATGGTATTAAGTTTATATGGGCTATTTTGCACATCCCACCATATTAACGATACTAGTGCGACTGGAAGATATTTGAAAGTTCATAAATTCCACTTCAATTTATTTATCTCGTTTTTTTTTGCTATAATGCCGAGAAGTTGATTTAAAATAATAGTAAACATTGCAGTTAGCCAATGGTGCACTGCCAATAGCTGCCAAAGCGCATGGACGGATCTAGAATTTTCTTAAGGTGGGGGCAAGCGATTACCAATACGGTAAATTGTATTATTATATATTTTTTTTCTAAGCAGTTTATTATGTATTCATTTACATAATCCAAGTGCATTTTATAAGCTTATATATATTTTGCATATCCATATCGAAGTATCGTGGTTAATACGATACGTCCCGCAAATTAGTTCTAGCAATTATTTAAATTGCAATTCTGCAAGATCAACTCAACATATAATATCGATCTTCACCGTTTTTAATCTCAACTTTATGATCACTAGGAGGCAGATTAAGGTTCCAGCTGTTATTACAACCAAGGTATGCATTTTTTTAAATCACTCACTTTATATCGTTTTTTCCTGATTTTTTAATGAAAAATGCTGTGATCATAATTTATATACATTTATTTTTGAAAATTGTCTGATTCTCTACAATTCTTCTATTGACGACATTATGAACAGATCATTACTTTTTAGACTATAAGCAAAATACGAAAATACCCCATATTTTTTGGGGTCTTTAATTTTTCTGTTAAAATTATGTCAGTTATGACCTATTATTTACGTAATGGCTTATGCAGTTTGCTCTTGAATTTTATGTCACCTGACAATCTCTATTGATTGGTGTATAACTCTTGTGTGAGAATGCAGTGGACATTTATTGGCCTGTCTTATAATTGAAGCAGTCCCCCAATACCTTTTACTAGCATTTGAACTTTATCAATGGGACTATGGTGTGAGTTATAATAAAATATAAATCTATAATTTCTTGTAATTTCAGAAAAATCGAAAAAGTGTATTGATACTAAATATTTAAACAATCTTACTGGTACTTTAGTGAACGTTACATGCAATTACGAAATTTGTGAAAATATTATATCCGTACTTGCACAGAGATTCAAAATCAACAAACCTGTCGTGGTTTCTAACACACCTGATAGTAGTTAAGAGCATATGTCATGTACACATCACAATGCTTTTATTTCCGCTAGCATAAGAGATCAACAGATTCCTCGAGAATCAAGGTAAAGGCCGTTTGATGACATTGTAACTGCTGCTTGCCCACTCACATGAAGAGTGAAAGTGTTCAGCGTACACCTTCTCGTTATCGTGGCTATTTTCAGTACACTTTCGATATCGTTAGGCATTAATTATTATCGAAAGCTCAATTATACCTGAACAGTTCCTTGTCTAATTATAGTTTATACAGTTGAGTGAAACTCTGTAAATAATCTCTTGAGGAATTCCATGAAAAATAATCAGACGAGCTATGAAAAATGAAATTGTTTTCGCGTTCTCTGATATTAATTGGTTGTTTATTGCAATTAGGTAACTTCGGAGAAATGATGCGAGTCTCTCTTGTTTATTGAACGGATTTAATAAGCGTTTAAAAGATGTCATTTGTATGTTAAAAAGTACTTAATATCATAACATTAAAACTGTTGAAACTATTAAATATGATTGGATCTCATTTTATGTAAGTAGGTGAAGTACTAATCTTGGTTTTGAAAAGTCATTTTCATTATTTTTAATATGAGGTTAATGTTTGGCGGATACAAGTGATGGTTGGGTAAAAGTTTTTCAGATTATTCCTAATTTTTTTTCCAAAAAGGAGGAGGTTATCAATTCGTCCGAATCTGTTTTTATATGTATGACCATCGATTATTCAAAAACGGTTCTCTATAAATATTTATAACGTGAGATTTACGTTTTTCCAGAAAATCAGAAAAAAATAATTAAGGGACTACATTTCGGTGAATTTCAATTAATCTTCAGTGATTTCCGTAAAACGGCTCAAGCAATTTGAATATTTTTATGGTATTCGACAGAGGTATGTTCCAGCTTGATTCCGTATACTTTTCTATATTGTGAAACATACCATTCTTCTGAAAATCGGAAAAATATGTGCGAAAAATTTTCATCATAAATATCTAGTTTAAATGTCAAGATATGCCATGGAAGTATACAGTACAGGGTGTTCGTAATGGTTTTCATTTTGATTCATTCGAAGTCACGTTCTTTGAGAGACGAAGTTAAGTTACGGGGCTTATAGTCGAGTGAAGTTGCAGCAAATATTCCATTATTATATCGAAAGGAAAATTTCTTATCCCGGCGATCTTTTCTGTATGGTATATGGTTGTAGGTGTGTGCGTGCGTACATGTGATATTAGGTTGTACATAAGCAGTTGCAGACATAGGATGGATGAAAGATAAGGTGGAATTGAATTACACAGGGTGGTTAAAGGAATATTGTATTGGGTAGCACATAAGTAGTTGCGTATACAAAGTGGTTATAATAATAGTGGAGGAAAACTATAGAATATACAGTAATTATTGCTTGTTTATTGCAATTAGGTAACTTTGGATAAATGATGCGAGTCTCTCTTGTTTATTGAACGCATTTAATCGGCATTTAAAAGATGTCATTTGTATGTTAAAAAGTACTTAATATCATAACATTAAAACTGTTGAAACTATTAAATATGATTGGTTCTCATTTTAAGTAACTAGGTGAAGTACTAATCTTGGTACAGCAAGGTACCATATAATTGTCTATAACATGAGAGTTACGTTTTTTCAGAATATCAGAAAAAAATGTAATTAAGGAATTGCATTTCAGTGAACTTCAATGAAACGGATCAAGCAATTTGAATATTTTAAATTGTGTTCCACACAGATATGTTCCAGTTTGATTCCGTATATTTTTATCTAACGGCAAACATACCATTTTTCTGAAAATCGGAAAAATATACGCAAAAAAAATGTAAACACCAAGTAAATTGATGATTGTTTCAGTCTTCTCTTGATGAAAATTCATTTTTAAACGCTTAAAAACAACAAACACTTTTTTAAATTTTCACTTTTTATGTCTTTGAATTTGACATATGTTTGGCCAAGTCTAGCTTCATCAGAAATTGGAAATACAATGAATGCTAAATTTATATTTCTTATAAAGAAACTACAGGTAAGGTAATAAAATAACTAAAAGATTTTAATTCTGGGGAATTCCGGAGGAAGTGGGCTGGGTGTAGGTCAGTTAAATTATATATTTATCAAACATTGTTGACAATTGATGTTAATAATATAATATAATATTATTTAGAAATGGATTATCGCATTAAGTAAGATGAACTGGTATCAGTTTGGTCGTTTAATAGATTCGGAGAATTTTGGTTTTTATTAATTTCCAGTGATTCAAGAAGGTATAATTTTTTTACTTTTGTTTTGTAAATGTAAAATTTCAAATGTATCTTGAGGTATATGGTTTTCTTATAATAAGTCGTTCGCAAATGTAGATTTATTTTGTTGTTGGTTTTCAAAAGCTCTAGTATGTTCACGCCATTGTGAAAGATCTTCCAGTGTGAAGGCTGTATATTAGGGTGGATCGAAAAAAAGCATTTATCTTAAATCAACTTCTAATAGCAGTTATACGTAATCATACCGTCTAACTACAAAGTATAGGAAAGATTTACCCGATAAAATGAGATCTTCCGCTCGAACCTGGAGAAAAGTCGGTTTTTGGCATATTTTTCCGAATTTCCGACTTTCTAATCGTTCTTCTCTAATAGTTGTTGAAATAACCACACAAATATGTTTCCCCCAGGGTTCTCAATAAAACAGAATTACCAGTATATTTTTGCATATACATAACTAAATAAGGGGCGTAAATTTTATTTCAGCTCATTCAAACAGGATACTTTAAACATTTTCAGCAAACTGTTCGGAATTTTCAAAATTCTGCCACAAATACAAACTGGTTTAGAATTATGCCTACCACGTGGCGAATGCCTTGTTTTCAAAGAATCTTTCAAACAAAACCTGGACCCATCGGGTACAACAGTCAGAAACAAATCTACACGAAGTTTTGGGAGACATCTTTTTTATTAATCGTTAATGCGTCAAAATGACGATAAGAATGTTTCTTTAACACCAAAAAACTAAATCTAAATAGGTAACTATTATT
Organism: Octodonta nipae; assembly: GCA_034190945.1. Lineage (NCBI taxonomy): Eukaryota > Metazoa > Arthropoda > Insecta > Coleoptera > Chrysomelidae > Octodonta > Octodonta nipae. The sequence goes on from CM067218.1 coordinate 154,055,249, forward strand.
AAGTTGTTGATAATGTAATCGTAGGATTGAATTCTCCCAAGTAACTCACCTAGCATGATTGAGAGTGCCTGTTGCATCTTGGCTTAAATCATAATAGTATGAACCAGCTTTTATTATTCGAGAAATATTTGGCAGATACCTTTCATTCTGAATTAAATTTTTATCAGGTAACAATAATTGAAATTTATGACGTGCATATTTTAAATCAAGATGCATGAAGAGGGTACTGAACAGCAACTCATTAAAAGGCAACAATTATATACTCGACTGTAACGTTTGTCTAACTTTTCGTTCCAAACTTCTTGTAATGCCATTTTTCCATCATGTGTTACTTGCAGTACCATCACATCGCACTAATTCCAGATCAATAACTCCTCTATTTTCTAAATAAAATTTAAATATCTTTTGCATTTCCTGACGAAGGAATAAAATGGTCCAAAACATATCTATTCTGATTCGGGATAGAATAAATGTATGATCTTCTTTACGTTTTCTTACTTTAGTATCAAAAAATACAATTTTTTAAGAAACACGATTTTAATTAAATTCTTGGTGCAAAGATATATTAAACTGTACTTTTTCGGCGTCAAATTTTATTTCTAACTAAAATCAAGGATTTATCGTGATATGATATTATACCTGCTTCTGCTATGATAAAAGAAGTAACTGCTGAGAGAGAAACAAATTGATAATAATCTTTGATAATGGAATAGCCTTATAAGTGATAAAACTCAGTTAATTGCTTTTCATTTATTAAAATTATGGTTCAGTATCCAAGAGGAACGGCTTCACATTCATTTTTTTATTATTAAAAATTACTAATATTTTAAACAAGTAATGCATATGAATCTAATTATTACTTTAAAATTAGAATAAACACAATTTCTCCTAATTATCAAAAACTGCATTGTTTTTAATTTTAATGCCGACAAGTTACAACAATTGAAATATTATTACACCTACAAAAAGACTAGTAATATTTTTATTTGAAAAAATTGTTATTATTAACGTCATTTTTAAGTCATTAATAATTATTGAAAAAGATGTCTCACCAAACCTCCTGCAGAATTGTTCCTGGTGGATTTATTTGATTGAGCCGTGTTTTGATCGAAGGACACTTCATAAGCAAAGCATTTAAGAGTTGGTAGATCTAATTTAATACAAGTTTATATTTGGAGGAGAATTTTGAAAGTACTTAAAAGATAGCTGAAAAACTAAAAAAAACCTTTTTGAATGAGCTGAAATAAATTTTACACCCCTTATTTGGTTAAGTATATGCAAAGATAATTTGCGTAATAGTATATTTGGTGAAATCCCCAGGGGCAAAATATTTGTATGGATATATTTCAATAACTATTGGGGAAAACGATTAAAAATTGGAAAATTCGACAAAATATGCAAAAAAGGGATTTTTCTCGAGGTTCGAGCGGAAGTTCTCATTTAATTGGAAACATCTTTTGCAAACATTTTGGTTAGGGTTTCAGATAAAGTTTGACTGCTATTAGAAGAAGATCTGAGAAAAATGCCTTTTTTCGATCCACCCTACTGTATATATGTTCCTGTTCTGTAAAAATTGGGAGATTTTTTGTGAGGGGGATCAATTGAATGTGAGAGTATGGTATAATTTAGGTATGGGATTGGGGTCTGTGGGATAGATAGCAATTTTCTTTAATTTTCTGTTTAATAAGTTGTCAATAAGTTGAGTGGTATAACCATTGTTGACTGCCATGAGTTTGATTCTTTCAAGTTCCGTATCAAAGTCGGTTTTGTTAAGTGGTATTGTCACGAGTCTGAGAGAGAGAGAGAGAGAATATACTAAAATATTCAATTGAATTGTACCTTAAATCAAATAAAAAAAGGTATGTCTGAAAATAGTGATTGATTGCACACGGTTTCCAAACGTTTTTTATTTTAAATCAGCTGAAGTAAATAAATTAATATTTTAAATGTCACCCAAAATTCTGTCTGATATCTTCATTTATTGACAGATAACACAAGCTCTTAGTATCTCAAATGCTATCACCACCCAATGACTTGTGGAATTTTAATTATTTAATCGTCCCTTCAAGTTCATGTTTTTTTATTCCAGATCCAACTTTTTTGTGTCACACTGCTCTTTTTGCTCACTATTTACATAGTTATAATTTTTATGTACATCACCACTTCGTGAAGCATTTACATAAATGCATTTTTATGCACCCGAGGAAATTTTCCAAATTCATATGGTCACAAATTTTGTAGATGTTTTACAAATTGAATTCAAAAACCACATATCGATAGTAAGGTACATTTTTGCATTATTTACTTGTCTATTATACAAAACTGCTTAATTAGTATAATAATACACTTTAGTAACTGCATTCTACCTTAGAATACCTTTAGTTTAGTAATATTCAATGATATTGCCTTTTTCTTTAGAAAAATGAGTTCTTTTTAATGTCTCGGATAAACTTATTTTAAGCTAATGTTATATTCATTTCACTTTTTCTACTAACCGTTACTTTGGGGCTTGGTCTTGGGTGTTTTGACTTTCAACCCGTGGATTCTATATGAGGAAAGGCATCCTTTAATACTCTCCAACAATTTCTAACTAAAGCCAGAAAAAGACTGGCGTTTTTTCATATCTCTTTCAAACGTACTGTAGGCGTAAACTTTGATTCTCCTAATCCTACGGGAAACCTTCTTCAGAAATACTTTCAACTTCTGTGTGGCTTGCTATGAGAGAAAGTCTTTGTGCCATTGAGTACCCACTTGTTTAAAACCGAAAAATATATCAATGTTTTTTATTATGTTTTGTCCTTTAAACGGAATAGTAAAGAGATTTTTAACTGTAATATTGGAAATATATTTTTCCTAAACATTTTTATAGAAGAAAATATGGTCCTAATAGATTTTAATTGAAGTACGCAATACACATGTTCTAAGACTAATGATTTATTTTGCATGTTTTGCCTTATGCATCCTGTTTTAATTATTTATTTACCAGATTCATCTATATACTCCGAGGGGTGCCTTTTATATTTCGGGATTAGAGAACAAAAACAAATATTAATAATCGAAAATTGCTTTATTGTTTTTCAAAATATTCCCCATGAAGATCTATACACTTTTGCATGCGTTTGAACCAATTGTCGAAGCACTTTTTCCACTCTTATTGAGGTATCCCCAAAACATGCATTCTGAACGCAGCAACCGGTTCATCAGGTGTCGATAAACGTTGACCTCTCAGTTTGTTTTTTACGTACGGGAATAAAAAGAAGTCATTTGGTGACAAGTCAGGACTGACTATACGGCGGATGACTTATCAAATCGATGTTTTGAGTGGTCAAAAATGCAGTTGTTGGAGCCGATGTGTGAGAGCTCGCATTGTCGTGGTGAAGAGTGATCCGTTTCGGCGGTTGGTTTTTCTCATTTCTTGGAAGACAACTGGCAAACAAATGGTTGTGTACCACTCAGAATTGACTGTTCTGCGTTGTTCTAGTGGTACGGTTGCGACATGTCCAGTTTTTCCGAAAAAACAGGCGATCATTTGCTTGGAAGTGCTTCGTGCACGAACAACTTTTGTTGGATTCGGCTCATCTTGAAACACCCATACAGTCGACTGCTGTTTACTTTCGGGCTCATACGCGTAAATCCACGATTCATCACCTGTCACTATGTCATAAACGTGTTTTGAAGCTCGCGATCGTATTTTTAGAGCTTTTCTTTCGACCAATCGACACGAGCATTTTTTTGAACGATTGACAAATTGTGTGGGATCCAACGCGAACAAATTTTTTTGACATTCAAATGTTTGTGCAATATTGAATGTATGCTGGTCCCACTAATGTGTAAGGTTGACTCAATCTCACGATAGGTCACATGACGATCTTGCAATATCAGTTCGCGCACAGCATCAATGGTTTCCGGAACAACAACTATTTTTGGACGACCTTCACAAAATTCGTCTTGGAGTGAACTACGACCTCGATTGAATTCACCATACCATGGATAAACAGTGGTCCTTGATGGAATTTCATCGCCAAAAATTAAATTAAGTGCACTCTTACTAACTTAATCCACGTCGAAAGTTGTAAAAAATAATCGCACGAAAATGTTTACGATTTAATTCCATTTTTTGGCCGAGATGAATCCTTTAAGTTACTGTAAACAACACATAGCGCTCGTATGTCAAAACGGTCTGAGTACGTATAACCTCAAAATGTCAAACTTTACGATAGTGCTGTCAGTTGTCAGATTGCAACACTAGGGTTGTCCATTCCCGAAATATTAAAGGCAGCCCTCGTATTATAAAATTGTAGTTGTCTGTTTGTTTGGTTGTTTGTTTGTTATCTCATCACATAATAACTACTGAACTGTTTTTGCTGAATCTTTTTTTGTTGCAAAGCTTATAGTTTGACTTAAAATCTGCTAGACATTTATACAATGTTGTTGAAATAAGGGGGAAGTTATACGGGGTGGTTCGAAAAAGATATATTGAGTGGACCATAAACAGTTGTATTTACCAGGTAGTTGAAAAACGGGTGGAGTTGAATTATATTTATGGAGGGTGGATAACCAAATGTGATATTGTTAGGGTCATAAGTTGCATATACAATGTGGGTGAAATAAGGACAAAATAGGACTCTATTTATACAGGGTAGATAAAAAATATGTTATGTAAAGAGTTAGGATATTTGAATTTTCTTGACCTGTTATTAAAGTGATGAAATGGGTTGAAAAAAACTGTTAGAAGCAGTGGGATATACTGGGTGGTTGAAATTTAAGATACAGTGGAATTACAGTTTATTTTGTGGTTATTTTTTTTTTATATCCACAAGTAGTTCACAAGTTTTCAATTAGCATATTATAGGATGATTCAAATATATGTATGTATGATTACAGCTATACAGGAAGGATTAAAAAATATTATTAAGGGATGTTATGATCTACAAGCTGTTTCATATACCGGATAGATGAGGTATAGGGTGGACTCTGAATTCCAAGTAGAGAGGTGAAAAAATGTTATTTTGGGTGGCCCATAAGTAGTTGCATGTACAAGGCTGTTGAAATATAGCGTGGAGTAGAATAATAATTATACAGTGTGGGTAAAAAAAGTTGGAATAATTTTGTTATATAGGGTAGAGCATGAGCTGTTGCATTTATGGAGTACCTGAAATTTTTGGCGAAGTCAAGTTAACGTTATACAGTGTGATTCAGAAAACAACTAGGTATTTGTTGTCGTGTCGCTGCCGGACATATTAGTTTGATTGCTATTTCTGCTTGCTCATCCATATACATGTCTGTTCTTTATAGTTTTTGCACTATTCTATTCCTTTTTTATCTCTTCTTTATATTCGTCTTGTTTTTTTAAGAGTATCTTTTTGTCAATTTGTTATTTCTGTTATAATGAGTTTTTGGATTTTTCAAATTTCTTGATAGTTAGTTCTTGCCCATTCTATGGTAACTGACAATATTCTCTCTGTTCAATTCAGTTACATACTCAATGATATATTGGGGACTGGAGATAATAAATCTATTCTCTGACATATTTTTTTATCTGTTGGTACAATTCTATTGATTATTTTAGCGTATTCTTATCTCTTCCTTTTTATCTAATTAGTATTTTGTTATAATGTCCACTTTCTATAAGTGTAACTTTAATTCACCCTATATTGCAACCACCCTGTATATGTTTCTGTGTATTGGTCACACATTATAAATTATTTTGTCTATTATTTTGTGAATCATCCTGTACTCGCCTTATAACTCGAATATTATTACTACATATGCTCATTTAAAAAATTTTTAAGTTTTTTATCCACTCTGTATAACTATATATAGTTTTACTTCACGCCTATTTCAACCACCTTGTATATGCAACTACTTCTGTGGCACCCGGTACAATATTTTTTTGTACCACCCCGTATAACTTTAGTTATATTTCACCTTATATTTCAACGATCCTATATATGAAACTGCTTATGTACCACCCAATATAACATTATTATTATTTGTAAGATTTTTTGAAGCCACCTGTCTAATTGTAATTTTACTTCGCCCAATATTTCAACTGCATACTGCTTGGTGCTTGAATTTCGATGCACCCACAGACCTACCACGGTATAACATATAGAAAACATCGCTCACCTAAAAATTTTTCTTTTCGATACTTACACTAATTGAATATTTTGAACCATTTCACCCGACTGCATTGAAAATCGTTACAAACACCCTGTACGATCTACTTTTATCGCATATTTGACATTTACATTGATGTTTACCTTGTTTTTGCAACTATTTTTGCGAATTTCGGAAAAATGGTATATTTTACGTTATAGATAATTATTCGGCATCAAGCTGGAACATCTCTTTGTAGAATACAATTTAAAATATTCTAATTGGTTGAGACGTTTTAGAGAAAACAGTGTAGATTTATTGAAATTCACCGAAATGCAGTTCCTTAATTACTGTTATTTCTGATTTTCTAGAAAACCGTAAATCTCACGTTATAGCAAATGATATGGTATCTTTCTGTTCCTTAATACAATGCCGTTTAAATCATCAAATTTGCCCAAGACGTTTTAGAATAATCACTGAGCATAAAACGCTCCACTCTATATTTCAACTATTCTATCCATGCAACTGCTACATAATCATTTTTCTGATATTTTTTAAACCACCTTGGAAAGTATAATTTATTTCTACCTTATATTTCAAACACCCCTTATATGCATTTTTTAACATTGTTTTAGTCACACTGTATACTATAATTTTACGTAGCCAAATTTTTCAGATATTCCATATATGCAACAGCTCATGTGCTCCCTTACAAATATATAGAAGAAAATTTATCCACCCTGTTTAACTATAATTCTACTACTCCTGCTATTTCAACTACATTGTATATGCAACTACTTATCGGCCACACAGTATTGCATGTTTTTACCACCAATGCCCAACATTTTTCAACCAAACTGCAACTGCTCATTGCCCACCCAATATGATAATTTTATTCAACATTTTTTGAACTGTCTTGTATAACTACAATAGTACTTCGATCAATATTTAAACCATCCTGCTTATGCTGCTGGCAATTAGTCAACCATTATAATTTATTTGTCTGTCAGTTTTTGAACAATCGTTTATAACCGTAATTTTACTCTACAACATATTTCAACCACACTGTATATGGATCTGCATAAGGACCACCAAATATAACATTATTTAAACACTTGACTATAACTGCTACACTCTATCTTTCAACTATCTTATCCATGCTTATAGAGTAACAGCCTTGGAAGTATAATTTGTCTTCACCTAAAAAACGTGACAACGAATTGATAAGCTCCTCCTTTTTGGACGTCGGTTAAAAATACCTAAAAATCTGTACCAGTCAAATATCTATAAAAGATTTTTAGAGTCAATTAAGCAGTTATTCATATTCTGCAGGAAAAATATTAGATAATAAGATTGAAATTAATTGCACAATTGGAAGTCCATAATTTCATGGACATTAAACTCGGATGCTTTGAACAGATTAATTAAATTGTCAGTGCAGTTTGAAAACGGGGATCTTATCTTTAATTAATTATTGAAGTGTTAAACCAAATAAACGAAATTTTAATACGATTAATACTATCGATGAAAACGTTGTAAAGCTGAAATAATTTTTAACAATCTGATTACTTTACTTTCTCGCCTGTAAATTGAGATCATTTTAAGATTGATATTCCTTTCTGTAATTTCATCTCACTTTCCGAAAAGCGTAAACACTCCACAGTATGGAAATTCTCACGGATTCGTAGAAATTTAACAGACTAATCGCTTTTATTTGTTATTGACGCATGACGGCTGTAATTGGTTACTGTCGAGGTAATTCGATTAAGAAATCTGTGAAGCGAATTTATGACTGATAATTAAAATTAAAATGGACTTTGTTGTTAACCAATAACATAATTCGTCTAATTAGCACTCATCTGTATCGTAATGAATTCAACATTTAATTAAAATATGACAGATTTCCCGGAGCAATTCCGAACTGTTTTTTTTTGTATAATCATAAATGGTGTACTAGTTACGAGCTAGTTCTTACTAGAATTCTTACATAGGATAAAACAAAAAGTCGCTTCTTGTCGTGTGCCCTTTTGTACACTTAGATCTTTTAAACTACCGCAATGGATTTTAATGCGGTTTATATCACTATTTAGGAAGTTTCAAGAGGAAGGTTTATACGTATAGTTTAATATCATCTGTATTAATCTATAACCGACTTCAAAATGGAGGATGTTCTCACTTCGGTTATATATTTTTTTGAGTTTGTTACCTCAGTACTGATTTCGATTATTCTTTTTTCATTTGATAGAATAGATTTCCAGATTGGTCCCATATTTATACTTTTTTTTCAATGACGTGGTCCATTTTGCAAAAAAATGGAAATCCTTGTAACCGACTTCTTAATGTATCATAATATAGCGGATGCGATGTTATTAAAACATTTTATTATTTTTATTGGAAATCTAGGATGAAATTAATTGAAAATGGATTGGAATTTCATCAAAATATTTCCAGTTGTATGTTTCCAATCTGAAGTATCTTCTTGAGGCTCATTCTCGCATAAGAAGAGAACTTTAACTATCCTATTTTGAGGAACAGAAGATACATAAATCTGTTCCACCTAAGATATCTCTTCAGGCTAGAAAACCAACTCCATCTCTTAAATGTTGAGATTGTGGGCAATTAGGCCACATCGCTGCGGATAATTTCCAAAGACGTCCTTTCAAGGTTAACAATTTCCGACCGTCTTATATATATATATATATATATATTTATAATAATACAATTGCTTATGGGTAACGAATTGTTGCATTTCCATTTCCGCTACACTGTATATGCATTTCTGTATAATATTTTTTGCACCACCCTGTAAAAATGTAATTCTACTGCACCTTCTATTCCAAGAACCCTGTAAATTCAACCGCTAATGGGCTTCCCTATATAATTATTTTTTAGTTATAATTGCACTCTACTCTATATTTTAAACACCCTATATATGCAACTGCTTGTGTGCCACCCACGAAAAAAATAATTTTGAACATATCTGGAATCGCCCTGTATAATTATAATATACAACGATTACTTTACCACGGCACATTCAGTTGTTTGGCATTGACATTATGACGTAAATAAGGAACTTTTATTATATTTTATTTAATGAATGAACCAGTATAATAAATTAATATTAGCATTCTGCACTGAAGGTCGTCAGTAGCGACTAAACAAAACAAAAATGAAGAAAATCGGTTGAAAGACAGAGGAGAAAATGGTACCTAATCGTTTTGTCTTTGCCTATTTATATATAGACTAGCTGTCGCCCAATGGTCGAAATTCGACCAATTGTGTCAATATCTCTCCCAGGTTAAGTAACCTGAAAATTTTATCGTAACATTCTATCCTAGGACTTTAGGGAGAACAGCAATTACAGGGAAAGGATCCAGATTAGGAACCTCTGTGTGATAGTTTCCTCGAAAATCCTAGATGTCGGTCTTACATCTCGCTTCTACGTATAAGTAAACAAATTCAAGTTTTTTTCAAATATAAATCAAAGGACATTATTTGTGTTCAAATTCGCAATTCTTAATTTAATATGACAACAACGCAACCGCTAATAGGCTACCATACATATTTATTTTTTCTAACCTGTCTGTATAGATATAATTGCACTCAATTCTCAAACATTTATTAAAATCCTCATTATAATAATTCCATCTCATTATATATTTCCACCACCCTGTATATGCAACTGCTCATGGACCACGCATAATATTTTTTAACATTTTTGAACCACCCGGTAAACCATTCTGTATATGCCACTGCCTATGAGCCACGGTATTTACTCTTTTTGTTTATGAAATTTTTAACTATCTTCTGTAACTATAATTCTACTCTGACATATATTTCAATCATCATATATATGGAACTCTTCGTGGGCTACTCTATAAATCATTTCCGTTTCTAACATTTTTTATCATCATCCTGTATATCTATAATTCCTCTCACCCTATATTTCATCTTCCCTATATATACAACTGCTTATGGGTTACGAAATGTTGCATTTCCATTTCCGCCACCCTGCATATGCATCTCTGTATAATACTCTTTGCACCACCCTGTAAAAATGTAATTCTACTGCACCTTCTATTCCAAGAGCCCTGTAAATTCAACCGCTAATGGGCTTCCCTATATAATTAGTTTATTATTGCACTCTACTCTGTATTTTAAACACCCTATATATACAACTGCTTATGTGTCACCCAGGAAAAAAAATATTTTGAACATATCTGAAATCGCCCTGTATAATTATAATATATAACGATTACTTTACCACTAAACAATAACACCTCTTGGATGCCACTTCCAGTAGTACATGCTCTAATTATAAGCATTGGTCCCTCTATATATAATTACTCAATGTTTTGAGTCTGGCGGTGGCGGAACGCGGCACATTCAGTTGTTTGGCGTTGACATTATGACGTAAATAATGAATTTTTATTATCTTTTATTTAATGAATGAACCATTATTATAAATTAATATTAGCATTCTGCACTGAAGGTCGTCAGTAGCTACGAAACAAAATAAAAATGAAGAAAATCGGTTGAGACACAGAGGAGAAAATGGTACCTAATCATTTTGTCTTAGCCTATTTATATATAGATTCTGCAAGTTTTTATAGAATGATCTGCGTGGTCGGGAACCTACAATAAAATCGTCGCCTGTCAGTTTTTTCAGTTTTATACCAGATTCGTCTAGAAATATGAATTTGGTCTAATAGTAAAGTACCCCCGTTTTGTATATAAAGAAAATTATAAAACAAAGTTAGTAACAATTGAAACATGGATCCAGTTACGCCATAATATCACTAAAAAGCAAAAAATAAATAGATTAAAAAAAATCATTGACTTCAATGAATACTATCAATAATGACACTAAAAAGTAAATAATAATTCAATTGGATATCTAAAAAAAGATATTATATGTTCTATAAAACTGCGTTTGAAGTTGGTGCCAAGCCTAAAAAATATGTGTGTAACAAGAAACAATTAGCAAAATAGAAAAACAGTTTCGCGAGCTTGCTTATGTAAGACAGATAAAAAAGCAGGTGCAAAAGCTGTAAAGGCAAATTCAGACTACGCTAGTAGTTTAGTCGAGTGGCGAGTTATTCCAATGATTACTGCCCCAAAAACGTTCGTACTGCGGTCGAGTGCAGTACACAAGTTTAGTGTATTTTGCAAGTTGAACAATCTGCAACTTAATATTCCATAGGCACTCATATTCTAGATATTTGAAAACAAATTTTAAGGTTGTTTCTTCATTCCCAAGAAACGACATGGGGGGAGGACGCTACTCGACCGAAAAATAGAACAAAATGGATCGGCTCCACTAAATTGCTTGCTAAACTACTCGACTAAATTTTCGTTGTTCAGACACAGATAGTTACTAAATTAATCGTCACTTGACTAAATTACTAGCACAAATTGGATATTATGCTTGAGTTTCAAGAATACCCACATAATTCTGGTCGAAAAGCAGCCCCACTGTTCAACTTTAGCCACACAGCAATTAAAGTATTAAAGGAAAGTAAAATGCATCTCTACAAAATGATGCCGACTCAGAAGCTCATGGATGACGATTTCGATAGCCGAACTGTGAGATAAAATTAGAAGATTTTTTTTCTGATGAAAGCACATTTACACTTCACGGTCATGTTAATCGGCAAAATTGCCGCTATTGGTCTAATGAGAATGCTCACTGGATGATAGAGAAACATACGCAATATCCTGAACAAGTTAATGTTTGGGCAGGAATTGTTGGAAATCATATCGTAGGTCCCTTTTTCATTGATGGCAACTTGAATGTAGATATGTAGATAAATATTTAACTGCTCCAGAATAATGTCGTGCCAACTTTGACAAACTTATATCTTAATCCAGTAAACCTACAATATGGTTCAGCAAGATGGAGCACAGCCCCATTACGAAATCAATGTCCGGCAGTACCTGAACCAAATTTTTCCAAATCAGTGGATTGGGAGGCTCGGATCGTTAGAAGGGTCACGGCCAGAATTTTCTGGAGAATCCAAAAAATAAATAATATACAGGGGCTTGAATTTGAAATAAGATAGTTGGTAATGTCCACTATCACATGACACACCCTAAATAATTTTTTTTGAAAAGATGCGCATTTAAAAATACAAATCGACTTGTCCAAGCGTTTCTCCAAACACACCTTTCTTTATTCGTTATCAAATTTATTCCATTTGGCTTTTCCACACTGTATACTTGTTTGACGCAATAGAGGAAACCTAAATGCTAGTGGTGAGAGCTGTAAACAAATTTGTAAACTAAAAATGCTTTACAATTTACGATACATCACGTATACAGTATATCAAATTGGTATTCAATAGCATCTACTCGAATAAAATTTTAGTTCAGGCCATTCCTTTTTTTCATAATTTAATTCACTTAAAACCATTTCAATTCGTAACATTGTTATCCAATTACTGAGCTATTACTTTCACCTCACGTTTCACCATCTGTAAATTCTGTGTGCTCACGTGAGTATTTTAAATTTTCTTGAGTGTTGAACTCAATAGCAATGTAATTAGTTTGTGTTATGCTGGTTTTTATCCCTCACATGACAAAATCACCAGAGTTGTGAAAAAATATTTCAAACATTATTTTAGATTTTGATTACTACACCTCCCACATATTAATTATATAAAGCTTGCACAACATGATCATAAAGTTCCATATACGGACAATACTTTCGCAATGTGTATAGAAATAGTTTGGTCAAGTATGAGATAAACCCGCATACTCATTCGTACCAGTTTTGAAATTTGGTATGCTACTTAAATATATTATATATTTGTTAGTTTTCTAGTTTACCTTTTAAATTTGTTTAAGATTTCTCGTATTATTTTTTAATTACTTGACTAAATGGCTTGAGATATACTCACTGACAAAACAATTGCAACATCTAGAATACATCAGTTAATAGAGCAAAATTTAACTGATTTTCGGACATACAATTCAACAGCAATTCACTTACACCATCAGGTGAGTAACAGTTTATAGATAATTATTGCTAAGATTTTAACAGAAAACTCGTAAAAAAACTATTTAAATAATAAAAAACCCAAAAAATACGTATTTCTTTTGTTTTTTTTTTGATTATATAATAAAAAGTAATAAAGGAATTGTAATGCCGTCTACAGGAAAGTTGTATACAATAAGAAATCCCCTTAAGGTAGGTTTTCCTAGCGGCGTTTTTTTTGCGCAGCAGAAACCGTATTTGCCAAAAAACGTCGGCAGGAGAGCGAAATATATTACACGGCGTGAAAGTGTTTTCCTAGAGCAGACGTGATTATCTGTTCAGTCGACGTAAGGACAGATTGTTAAATGGAAATATGTAAGAAGAGGAAGTTAATGGTTGATTTGTTAATGAACAAAATTATAGATGATGACCAGGAAGAATAATGTATACTGGTGGAATATGCGACATGTAGAAATAAGTGAGGTTCGTTGACTACTTTAGCACACACAGATACATTCCGCCAGAGTGAAAAACTCGCTACTCACTTAAAAAATATTTATCTTCCAAAATAACTAAGCAACATTCCTCGAAGTTTCCATGGACTTCCTTCGTCTTGAAGTGGTTGATCTCCACAACGTTTCAATAGTTGTGTATCTGCTATCGTCATCAGGTGAATGATGACGATCAGCAGTTACACAGCTATAGTAATTATATATGGAGGGACCGATCGTTAGATGCTGTTATATTCTTAGAGCATGTACTTCTGGAAGTGGCATGCAAGCGTTGTTATTGTTTATTGTTAAAATAGTCAATGTAGTATATCAGTATTGATGTTTCGGACGCGTTGCAGTAACTTTCATATTAAATATTCTATTTTTAATATGAATTTAATTATTTGATTAGTATATTATTATCACAACCTTCACGAAAGTGTTGTATAAAAATGTATTAAATATTTAGGTTCTCCTAGGGTTGTTGGTCCTGTCTTTTCCTTAATATTCCTGAACTTGATCGAAACCGCAAATGACGAAAACTTTTAGGTTGCAAAGAATAATCTTCCAATTATTATATGGAATATTTTGCCAGGAGGGGTTCCGGCCAAAAATTTGAGGGGTTATTCATTTGTCAAAAATATTTCGAATACCGATATTTGATTACATTTTTATTTTCTTTTTATTTCAATAGATTTGTCAATATGAGTGAACCATTTTGGTCATTACATCTACTTATCCTATTTCTCCACAACTCTGTTTCTTATAAATATATACTTTTTCCAATTTCATGAAATAGGGTCGAATTTGGACCACTGGGCCACCACTAGTATTTTTAAATGATAATGCTCGGCTTCATCTGAATCTGTTGCCATAGCCGCCCTGATCCCTCGATCTTTCACCCATAGAACATAATGGGTAGAAGGCTCGGAAATTTACCCCAGCCCCCATATACTTTGGAGGTTCTAAGACATGAAATACAAGTAGTTTGGGTTAGTATTCCTCGACAACACCACAGACCACCTTATTGAATCAATGGCATGACGTGTTGGAGAATGTATACAGGGTGAGTTTTTTTGATGATCAGTATGGGGATCTCGGAAACTAGTGGAGATAGAGCAATGGTTAAATTGGGAAATATTTGCAGTTTTACTGGCCCAATTTAATGACACTTTTGGATTTTTGTAAAAAGTAATGGCTTACTAGATATTTTGAAAAAACGAAATTCTGTCGATTTAGTCAAATCCCTCTAGCTCCTTTGTTTTTGATTTTATAAAAAAGTGTAAATCTCAAAATTGAAGGGAATTGCATCCCGAATATGACTGTCATGTCTTCGTTTGCGTGACAGCTCTCGTTTTCGAGATATGACACAAACCTATCTTTTTTTTAATGGAAACCATAGTTGGCTATGACCTCAAAAAATCGGACAATTTTAGAGCTTTTCAACGATATAATACTCGGTGTAGTTATTCATAAAAATAACGTAGTAAAGGATGCTTTTTTCTCTCTGATTTTCATTTTTACCGTAGGTAGCCATGAAAAAGATTGTTTCCATTTTGACGTCTCCTCATTTGAGAGTAATTCGATTAGTAGTGCTGCACTGACAGTCGATATTGACAAGTTTTCGTGATAAAATGGAATATTCTAACGAAGACTAACTGAATATGGTGGAATGTTATATCATATGCCATAAAAATTCAGTTCGTGCAACTGAGGAATACTTTCATAGATATTATAATCGTCGTCAACCTGCTCTATGTACTTTTAAGAGGCTTTACGATAGTTTACGCAGATATTTTGTTTTGTACATGGTTTAGAGACATGTGCCTTGACAATCTACAGTTTCCATTAAAGGTGTTATGGTCAGATGAAACTAGATTTACTAACTGCAGTATGTTCAATAGATACAATGAGCATATCTGGGCTAAAGAAAACCCTTTCCATGTAGAACAAAGACGACCCCAGATAAAATTTAGTTTTAATGTTTGGTGTGGTATCATAGGGTCTACTATTCTGGGGCCTTTTATCTATGACGAATCACTTACTGGGGAGGGCTACTTCCATTTCTTGCAATACACTTTTCAAGAAATGATGCATAATTTGAATTTGAGAACTCGTTTAGAAATTGAGTGGTTCCAACATTATGGAGCACCTGCTCATAGCTCGTTATTAGTAAGACAACACTTAGATAATATCTATCGAAACACTTGGATAGGAAGAAATGTCACACGCGAATGGCCACCCCGGTCTCCTGATTTGGCTGTTATAGACTTCTATTTATGGGGTGCGCTAAAAAACAAAGTATACAAAAGAAAGTATGAGTCAGTTGGTGACCTAAGGGAGGCGGAATTATAAGCAATTGAAGAAATTGATAGGCGGTCTGTGAGGAAAGCGCTAATGTAAATCTTAAAAGATGCAATTTTTGTCTAAATAACAATGGTGGACTTTTCGAACATAAATTGTAAGCATTATTGTGTACTTTAATTTCTTAAGTTTTTAGTAAATACCTACTTATTTAGTTTTTTTCGTTATATCTGATAGATATAGGTACCTAATAAAAAAATTGTTCAATATTTTTTGGAATAGATATTAATAAATCAATCTATCTATGTCATGGCTAACTACGTTAAAAGTAAAAATAAGAAAGAAAAGCATCCATAACTCCGTTATTTTTATGAATAACTTTATCGAGTATTATATCGTTGAAAAGCTCTAAACATGTCCGACTTTTTAAAGCCATAGCCAACTATGGTTTTCATTCAAAAAAGATAAGTTTGTGTCATATCTCGAAAACGAGAGCTGTCACGCAAACGAGGACATGACAATCATATTTGGGATACAATTCCCTTCAATTTTGACATTTACACTTTTTTATAAAATTAAAAACAAAGAAGCTAGAGGGATTTGACTAAATCTACAGAATTTCGTTTTTTCAAAATATCTAGTAAGCCATGACTTTTTACAAAACAAAAACCGAAAGTGTCATTAAATTGGGCCAGTAAAACTGCAAATCTTTCCCAATTTAACCATTGTTCTATCTCCGCTGTAGATAAACGCGGTGGACAATAATATTATTAACAAACTTAATGATAAAAAAAATTTAACTGCTTACTATGTTTCATTCAAATTTTAATCATTCACTCTTTACTGTAGCATGTATGTTTTACCAAAAAATTATTGAATTTAAACATCTCCTTCTGGGTGTTGCGATTTCTTTGTCAGTGAGTATATGTTGCCATTTAAATTTTGATTTTGACAAGAAACGTTATGTGACATTTCTCTGATATTGTGATTTTTTGTTTTTTCCAATGTTTGGAAAAACAGTATCTTGGACGTCATGGAAATATTTTCAGAGCACAATTTTAAAATATGCTAATCTGTTAATATTGCAATAGATTCTGTGGGTTCAATTTCATTAATTTGTACACTCACTTTCGATCGTCTTTGTTTACTAACTAATTCACTTGTTTACAAAACACAATGACTAATACTAATACGACAGCTGATAACTTCTTTCGCATTTCGATTCAATATAGCTGAAAACTGTAAACTCAACTGACTCCCAACTTCTACGATCGTCGTATTTTATAATTAATGTGGAATATACCCTAATTTCGATGGGTATTTGAAACTTCCAATCGATTTTGTGTTTTTTTTATTTCAGCCGCTTGTTTACGTTGTTTTTATGGAACGGATTTATTTAGTAAGTTTCTTTTTTTCTTGCAGCTTACAATGAATTTTATAACAATATTATTTTGATAAATCAATGAGCATAGATAAAATAACAAACATATATGTCGAATATAGATAGTCCTTTCTTGAAAACGTTTATAAATATATCAGTAAAATGAACTAGAGCCAAACAAATTTTTTGGGAGTCAGTCTGTAAAGAGATGGTTAATATATAGATTACCTGAGGAGTACAGGTGTTGAGCTTACCCACAGCATCTGTGTCCCCGTACTATACATGTGAACGGTAGACAAATCAGAATATGAACAGAGTTGTTTCAATAGCATCCATTTTCTGTCTTCATCAGTCTTGTTCTATTAGACCTGTATTGATGCGAAAAGCCGACACATTTCTTTTTTTAACTCATCGCACATAATTACCTCCATCAATAAAAGTTAATCTGATATAACTTCTTGTATATGTAGGTCTTTCCAGGAACGATTCACTTCCGCACGTTTCTGGAACACTTTTCAGTTTTCCATCCCACTGGCTTTTTTTAATGAATGGCAAATATTAAAAGACTCGTGTATGCACTACAAAGGATATGCATTATGATTCCCTTAGCAAAGTCTCTGCCCGTATTTTTGTTCCGAGAAGTTACCGTCGTCTTCGTATTTTCAGTTTTTCATTTTATGAAACCATTCTGGAACGAAGTGGTCAGATAATAGCATTTATCTTTTCAAAGGACTACAGACGGTGTAGGATAATGAAATCTTCTAGTTAATTTCAACTTGGAGGTTTTTCCATATATACATATCTGCTGTAATAATCATAATAAGAAAATAGCAAGCAGTTGGTAAACGATTAGTATTTTATTGCAAAAATAATCTTGCTGCAATTCAAAAAATTAAAAATGTTGTAAACAAATTTTAGATGATAAAAGTCCATTATTGGCTACAATATAGCAAAACTTATACAGGGTGAGTTTTTATTGATGATCAGTATGGGGATCTCGGAAACTAGCGGAGATAGAGCAATAGTTAAATTGGGAATGATTTGCAGTTTTACTGGCCCAATTTAATGACACTTTCGGATTTTTGTAAAAAGTCATGGCTTACTAGATATTTTGAAAAAACGAAATTCTGTCGATTTAGTCAAATCCCTCTAGCTCCTTTGTTTTTGATTTTATAAAAAAGTACAAATATCAAAATTGAAGGGAATTGTATCCCGAATATGATTGTCATGTCCTCGTTTGCGTGACAGCTCTCGTTTTCGAGGTATGACACAAACTTATCTTTTTTGAAAGGAAACCATGGTTGGCTATGACCTCAAAAAATCGGACATTTTTAGAGCTTTTTAACGATATAATATTCAATATAGTTATTCATAAAAATAAAGGAGTTATAGATGCTTTTCTCTCTTATTTTCACTTTTAACGTAGTTGGCCATGAAATAGATTGATTTATTAATAACTATTCCAAAAACATTGAACGATTTTTTAATTAGGTATATCAGATATAACGAAAAAACTAAATAAGTAGGTACTTACTTAAAACTTAAGAAATTAAAGTACAGAATAATGGTTACAATTTATGTTCGGAAAGTCCACCATTGCATCTTTTTAAGATTGACATTACCCCTCTCCTCAGAGACCGCCTTTCAATTTCTTCAGTTGCTTCTAATAACGCCTCCCAACCAACTGCCTCATACTTTCTTTTGTATACTTTGTTTCTTAGCGCACCGCCTAAATAGAAGTCTATAACTGCCAAATCAGGAGACCGGGGTGGACATTATCTAAGTGTTGTCTTACTAATACCGAGTTATGAGCAGGTGCTCCATCATGTTGGAACCACTCAGTTTCTAAACGAGTTCTCAAATTCAAATTATGCAACATATCTTGAAAAGTGTATTGCAAGAAATGCAAGTAGCGCTCCCCAGTAAGTGATTCGTCATAGATAAAACGCCCCAGAATAGTAGACCCTATGATACCACACCAAACATTTAAACCAAATTTTATCTAGGGTCGTCTTTGTTCTACATGAAAATGGTTTTCTTTAGCCCAGATATGCTTTATGACTTATCTGACCATAACACCTTAATGGAAACTGTGGATTGTCAAGGCACATATCTCTAAACCATGTACAAAACAAAATACGTAAGTTTGAGGAACTGAAAGTTTGTACGGGTGGAACTTGTGTGCTTTCAGTACCTTAACTACAGTTCGTTGAGATGTGCCAGCTTCTGTCGCAATCTCACGAGTTGATGTAGATGGATTTTGATTTACCATTGCCTAAACATTTATTTGTGCTCCTTCGGTAATTTGATTACGTTCCTTTGGTGGTTTAGTAAAAGATCCATATCTGCGTTAACTATTGTAAAGCTTGAGACGATTAAAATATTTATGAAATTATTCCTCAGCTGCACGAACTGAATTTTTATGGCATATGATTTATACCACCATATTCAGTTTTTCTTGGTTAGAATACTCCATTTTATCACGAAAACTTCAATATCGACTGTCAGTTCAGCACTACTAATGGAATTACTCTCAAATGAGGAAACGTCAAAGTGAAAATAATCTTTTTCATGGCTAACTACGTTAAAAGTGAAAATAAGAGAGAAAAGCATCCATAACTACGTTATTTTTATGAATAACTATATCGAGTATTATATCGTTGAAAAGCTCTAAAAATGTCCGATTTTTTGAGGTCATAGCCAACTATGGTTTCCATTAAAAAAAGATAAGTTTGTGTTATATCTCGAAAACGAAAGCTGTCATGCAAACGAGGGCATGACAACCGCATTCGGGATACAATTCCCTTCAATTTTGATATTTACACTTTTTTTATAAAATCAAAAACAAAGGAGCTAGAGGGACTAAATCGACAGAATTTCCTTTTTTCAAAATATCTCGTAAGCCATGACTTTTTACAAAAATCCGAAAGTGTCATTAAATAGAGCCAGTGAAACTGCAAATCTTTCCCAATTTAACCATTGCTCTATCTCCTCTAGTTTCCGAGATCCCCACACTGATCATAAAAAAAACTCACTCTGTATACTAAGTTACAAAGAAATCGCAACACTCAGTAGGAGATATTTAAATTTAACAATGTTTTGGAAAAACATAGATGCTATAATTATGAGTAAATGTAGGAGTTATGGTATGGGGTGCTATTGCAATTTGGTCTTTGTTCGAGGCAACATGACAGCGCAACGTTATCTCCAGGAAGCAGTGGCGCCATATGTACTCTCTGAAAATCTGGTATTCTTGGGCCGATTAAGGTAGGGGAGTACATATGGCTTCACTACTTCCTGATGTCATATTGCCTTGAACAAAGACTTCTATTTGTAATAACACCCCATTCGATAACGCCTTAACACTAAATTGAGGTTGACGTCTTTCTCCTCGACGTCGTCTAACCTGTCTTCTTTCATCATGGTCACCCAAGCAGAATCGAGATTCATCAGATAAGACGACCTGATGCCATTCTACATTTAAATGTTGTCGTTCTTTGCACTACTTTAGTCGTTGCGGTCGATGCTCAGCGGTCAGAGGTTGCACAAGATGGGGTCGATAATGCTGTAGTCCAAAAGCCCCTTATACGACGGTAAACCGTTCGGACACTTACGAGATGGCCTTGTTCTCCTAACCACTCATCAGCCAAATTTCCAATTATCAAAATCGGTCTCTAAAGACCATAAGTCTTGAACTTCTTTGTGCCTCTGCGACGTCCGGTGCCTACTCTTGAAAGATTTTGGGTATTATCAAACCACTCTTGACAACATCTCATAACCGCAGTTGGATTTTTGTTCGTGCAGTTATCGAGTTTTCGAAAACCCGCCTCCCGTAAACGAATAATTCGACCTCCTTCAAATTCACTTAGCTTACATGAAAAACATTCACCAACTTTTCCAAATTTTCATAATTTACTCCTTAATGTGGCATATTTTTTTACCAAAACAAAGTGAAAACACAGTTTTGCACTCTAACACTAACCCTTTATTTTAAACACTCAACGCCGTTTCAACAACTCTAAGTTCTCATCATCAAGGAGTAAACAAAAACCTAACCTAACCTAACACCAAACCTTTATTTTAAACACTCAACGCCGTTTCAACAACTCTAAGTTGTCATCGTCAAGGAGTAAACCAAAACCTAACCTAACCTAACACCAAACCTTTATTTTAAACACTCAACGCCGTTTCAACAACTCTAAGTTGTCATCATCAAGGAGCAAACCCTAACCTAACCTAACACCAAACCTTTATTTTAAACACTCAAAGGCGTTTCAACAACTCTAAGTTGTCATCATCAAGGAGTAAACCAAAACCTAACCTAACCTAACACCAAACCTTTATTTTAAACACTCAAAGGCGTTTCAACAACTCTAAGTTGTCATCATCAAGGAGTAAACCAAAACCTAACCTAACCCAACACCAAACCTTTATTTTAAACACTCAACGCCGTTTCAACAACTCTAAGTTGTCATCCTCAAGGAGTAAACCAAAAAATAAAGGTTTGGTGTTAGGGTGCAAAACTGTGTTTTTACTTTTGTGACACGCCAAAGGTTCCACAGCATTTCCATTAGAGAGTACCTATATATTAGAATCTTAGGATACTAGGAAAAAAATTAATGAACTATTTTTATTTAGAGTATCTAGGTCTAATACTTTTCTTTATCTTGTTTTTAGTTAATTTTTATCATTTCCTTTATTTGTGGTTTCATTACGCTTTGCCTATGATCCTACAGATCTGCTGACATGACAAGCCTAGCTTTCACCGATCTGTATATCATTTGTTTCAATACCCTGTAATATTTATTATACATTTAATTGTTATTGTGACTGTTATTGTTTAATTTTCTCAAATTCTAGGAAATGTAGTTAAAGATATGAGAATAATTTAAGGCAAACACAATTTGTATTTTCTGTGATGTGATAATAAAATAAATCAATAAATAAATAAATAAATAAAAACTGCATTGTGTTAACGAATATAATAGAAAGGTACCATATAAATTTATTCAATGGGATATTTTGTTACCAGAAAATCAAAAGAAACTGTTACTAAGTGACTACCGTTCAATGAATTTCAACAGAATTTTCTCAGTTTGAATATTTTAAATTGCAATCTACAAAAGTAGATTCAGAAGTTTTCCATACATTTGTTTATAATCTAAATCATAATTTTTTGAAGGATATGCCACATAAATTTGCTACAATCCATTACTTATATTTACCTGAAAGTATAGTACACTATACTCCGATCGCATTACCCAATTTAATTAAGTAGATTATATCCTGTGTCTGTTGCTCCCGTTATGATTATCTTGCGCAAGCTAATCGCAACACGAAGAGAGAAAGAGAGGATTCAGGATTCTCAAGCAAATTGGAGTATAGTACGCTACTTCTGGGTTAATACAAGCTCCATGTTTACTAAACAAATCTCCTAATTTAAATGCCAAGATATGTCAGAAAATGATTATTGAGCACACAGAGTGTTTGATCCATATTTTTAATCGGTTCTGTTTTAAAAAGAACACTTTGTCAATATTTTGTATAGTTACTTTTGTCACGTCTTTTGTTAGTCACATCCTTTAGCCTTTAGGGGGTAATATTTTTTTTGCTGGTTTAGACATTTTTTAACTGCTGCATATTGTGACCTATCTCATAAAATAAATTGCTCACGATAACCATTTAATATTTGGTTTTTTCCTATATCAGATAATTATGTGCATACGTGTCATATTTGTTGTTAGTGGTCAGCAGGAGTTTGCAAGCCTAGTTTGATTCTGTTTGCCCTTCTATTGTTGACATTTCTTAGTGGAGCCACTTACCTTTTTCCTCCCTCACAATGTCGGGGTTTTCTGAACAGACCTCGATGTGTGACTTTATCAAATGTGAAGACGCGAGATGTAAGACCGACATCTAGGATTTTCGAGAGAATCAGTACACAGAGGTTCCGAATCTGGAGCCGTTCCGTGTAATTGCTGTTCTCTCTCAACTCCTAGGACAGAATGTCACGATAAAATTTTTTCAGGTTACTTCACCTGTCAGAGATATTGAATACTCTCTTCGAGGTGTCATTCCTTTGTACGCAAGACAATATATATTATATATCAATATAATACATATTGTTTCTGGTTAGGGAACCTTCATCAGTTGCGCTTCCCACAATTGAATGTCCTCTCGAACACTTCTTTATGCATTTGATGCATTTCGTTAAATATGAAGACGCGAGATGTAAGACCGACATCTAGGATTTTCGAGAGAATCAGTACACAGAGGTTCCGAATCTGGAGCCGTTCCGTGTAATTGCTGTTCTCTCTCAACTCCTAGGACAGAATGTCACGATAAAATTTTTTCAGGTTACTTCACCTGTCAGAGATATTGAATACTCTCTTCGAGGTGTCATTCCTTTGTACGCAAGACAATATATATTATATATCAATATAATACATATTGTTTCTGGTTAGGGAACCTTCATCAGTTGCGCTTCCCACAATTGAATGTCCTCTCGAACACTTCTTTATGCATTTGATGCATTTCGTTAAATATGAAGACGCGAGATGTAAGACCGACATCTAGGATTTTCGAGAGAATCAGTACACAGAGGTTCCGAATCTGGAGCCGTTCCGTGTAATTGCTGTTCTCTCTCAACTCCTACATCTCGCGTCTTCATATTTAACGAAATGCATCAAATGCATAAAGAAGTGTTCGAGAGGACATTCAATTGTGGGAAGCGCAACTGATGAAGGTTCCCTAACCAGAAACAATATGTATTATATTGATATATAATATATATTGTCTTGCGTACAAAGGAATGACACCTCGAAGAGAGTATTTATCAAATGTGTTATTGTCGTTTTATTTCTCTGGAATATTCTCTGGGACAATTATTAAAACTGCAGCATATCGACTTTCCCGCCGTTACAAGAAAAATGCATTGTTTAAAGTAAAACTTTCTTTAGAAGTTTTCTAAAATTAAAATAATAGAACTGATTTTTTAACCAATTAAGAAACAAATTTTTCCATGCTAATTCTTGGAAAAGTGTTGAGGAAAGTTTTGTATAATAGTCGTCAGTCTTGGTTACATTACTGGTTTATTAAATAGGCTCATAGTAACATGTGAATTGAATTTTTATTTAAAATGGTTATTTCTTTTTTAATACAATAATTAATGTGATGAAAAAATTTACTCTATTCTTCCAACATAGTGGATCCAGCGTATGGATAAAAACATTAAATGGAGTGACAGATGAGATGATTTAGAACATAAGTAGAATTTATTACCTCAAAATAGCTTCTGGATTTAGATATAACGTTCTTTTTTATTAAACGGTTTTATTTAGCTTGCAACTGTTAATTCTTTATTTGTTTGGGTCAAATATAGTAATTAAAATTTCACCCCCTTCCCGTTAACAGATTGATCTGATATTTGGCGCACACATTTAATTCTGATGACAATACAATTTAATATATTTTGAATCATTGTAAATCCAAGATGGCCGCCATTACAAAATGGCGAACTACGTATTCTTTCACAACTAACTCAATATGGGTATCAAATGAAAGGGATAGAAAAGAAAAATAAAGTTCACTATATAAAAAAAAGAAAATCCAATATGGCCGCCAACAAAATGGCGGATTAAGTAAATATTTATCACACCCCTTCAATATGGGTATCAAATAAAAGAGTTAGAATAGAACAATAAAGTTCACTATGCAAAAGAAGAAAATACAATATGGCCGCCAACAAAATGGCGAATTAAGTTTATATTTTTTCACACCCCTTCAATATAGGTATCAAATGAAAGAGTTACAATAGAAGAATAAAGCTCACTATGCAAAAGAGAAAGTACAATATGGCCACTAACAAAATGGCGAATAAAGTATATTTTTTTCACACCCCTTCAGTATGCGTATCAAATGAAAGAGTTAGAATAGAAGAATAAAGTTCACTATGAAAAAGAATAAAATCCAATATGGCCGCAAACAAAATGGCGAATAAAGTATATATTTTTTTACAACCCTTGAATATAGGTATCAAATGATAGAGCTAGAATTGAAGAATAAACTTCAGTATGAAAAAGAAGAAAATCCAATATGGCCGCCAACAAAATAGGGAATTAACTAAATATTTTTTCACACCCCTTCAGTATAGATATCAAATGAAAGAGTTAGAATAGAAGAAAAAAAGTCACTATGAAAAAAAATCCAATATGGACGCCAACAAATTGGCGGATTAAGTACATATTTTTTCACAACAATTTATTATGGGTATCAAATGAAAGAGCTTTGATTTTGTAGCATGTCGAGGACTATGTGTGATGTTAGAGTGGCTAAAAATGTTAATTCGTTAGGGTCGTAGTTAAGGTAAAAGTTTAAAAGTTGCCGAGATCTGTGTGACATTAGGGTGGATCAGAATATGTGATATGATTAGCGTTTTCCCCTCAAGACTTGAACGCATCTTGTTGTATGTAGCCTTACCCTTCGACCCGCTACTAGAGACCTATTTTAAAGGACTACCCCACTAATTAGTAAGTAAATGTCCACAACACTGCTGTTTGAATTTGTTTCCAATCAAGGGTGGTCGAATTTCTTAAATAAAATAACGCTTTCTGTACCAGTAATTTGATACAATTCTTGAAAGGGGTTGAAGTTATTAACATTAAATTTTCTTGTTGTAGGAAAGTATTAGTTTTTAAATTATCCTTTATTTATGTTTATTTAGAAATCCCCTATTTCAACTCCAAACTCTATTTAAAAATATGTTATCAATTGGTCTCGTTATAGTTGTTGATTAGTCGTTCAATTGTTTTAAATTATACCTTACATTATTAGTTCTTGTGACTAGTATGATTAGTTAGAATTGTAGTGAAAATGGGTGCAAAAGTTATCGTCTGGTATATCTACAATTAATAATATTAATCCCGAATTTTAAATTTTTCTAGAATGTGGAAGAAGTGTGAGAAGATCTAGACAACCTCGGGCTGGTGTACTTGGTCGTATCATTCACGGAAGACAGAGCGTGCGTGGTGCCTGGCCCTGGCAGGTAAGAAGTAAGGACATACTTATTTGTTTATATTAGTTGTTAACTAATTTTTATGTTTTTGACTAAAATTCATGAGGTACTACTACAGTTGCACAAAATGTTAATGTTCAGATTCGTAACTAGCAGTTTGTTTTTGAATAATGCTGCAGTAATTTAATTTTTAAACTTTGTTTTGTGACTACTGTTTCTATACTACTGACGATGTGGAGGTACTTGTTCATGATTTCAAAATATCTGGAAGTGGCAAAGGTTTAGGAAAAATGTCACCACAAATTGCAGCGTGATCACTTCCAAGGTATAACAAAAGCAGCCATAATACGTAGGAAAAGATGTGGTGGTGTTACAAGAATATCCCGATCATTTCGAGAAATCGCTAACCGCTAGAACAGAAATCCAACTACTGTCATGAGATGTTGTCAGCCTCAATTTGATGCTGAACGCTATGTACACCAAACTGTAGACGTTACGGTATCGGGTGCTATGGCACAAGGAAGTAGGTCACCTTTATTCTTTGTTCTAAGCAACATGACAGAGCAAATTATCTTCAGGAAGTACTGGAGCCGTATGTACTCCCTTATTAAATTTCTTTATTCAGTAATAAAATACCAATTTACAAGATATTTCAGCCGAGTTGTTTCCCCGGCTGTTAGGGTTACATATTATTGGAGCACCCAGTATAACTGGGGCATCGGGTCACCTAACTAAGTCATAATTACCTTAAAATTAAATCTATAGTCATAGTATATAAAATAGTTAAAAGAAATAGAGTTAAAGATACGAACAGAAATAACCTATTGAAAACCCCATAAAAAAAACAAAAGTATTAGCCAAAATTAGGTATATACTTTTAGACAATTAAACAAAACTTATAAAAAGATTATAACCACACTGGGTAAAAGAACAATATGACTTGAACAGTTAAAGCACAAACAAATATATAAGACTACCAAGTACCATGATCCTATTTACATTCCTTGTCAACTAACTAGTGTTGCAATCTGACAACTGACAGCTCTATAGTAAAGTTTGACATTTTTGAGGTTTTACGTACTCAGAACGTTTTGTGATGTTTATAGCAACTTAAAGGATTCATCTCGGCCAAAAAATGGAATTAAATCGTGAACATTTTCGTGCGATTATTTTTTCCAACTTTCGACGTGGATTAAGTCAGCAAGAGTGCATGGATGAACTTAATTTAATTTTTGGCGATGAAACTCCATCAAGGGCCACTGTTTATCGATGGTATGGTGAATTGAATCGAGGTCGTAGTTCACTCCTAGACGAATTTCGTGAAGGTCGTCCAAAAACAGTTGTTGTTCCGGAAACCATTGATGCTGTGCGCGAACTGATATTGCAAGATCGTCATGTGACCTATCGTGAGATTGAGTCAACCTTACACATTAGTGGGACCAGCATACATTCAATATTGCATAAGCATTTGAATGTCAAAAAAATTTGTTCGTCTTGGATCCCACAGAATTTGTCAATCGTTCAAAAAAAGGCTTGTGTCGATTGGTCGAAAGGAAAGCTCAAAAAATACGATCGCGGTGATTCAAAACACGTTTATGACATAGTGACAGGTGATGAATCGTAGGTTTACGCGTATGAGCCCGAAAGTAAACAGCATTCGACTGTATGGGTGTTTCAAGATGAGCCGAATCCAACAAAAGTTGTTCGATCACGAAGCACTTCCAAGCAAATGATCGCCTGTTTTTTTCGGAAAAACTGGACATGTCGCAACCGTACCACTAGAACAACGCAGAACAGTCAACTCTGAGTGGTACAGAACCATTTGTTTGCCAGTTGTCGTAAGAGAAATGAGGAAAAACAACCGCCGAAAATGGATCACTCTTCACCACGACACTGCGAGCTCTCACACAGCGGCTTAAACAAATGCATTTTTGACCACTCAAAACATCGATTTGATGAGTTATCCGCCGTACAGTCCTGACTTGTCACCAAATGACTTCTTTTTATTCCCGTACGTAAAAAACAAACTGAGAGGTCAACGTTTTTCGACACCTGAAAGCATGTTTTGGAGATACCTTAATCAGAGTGGAAAAAGTGCTTCGACAATTAGTTCAAACGCATGCAAAAGTGTATAGATCTTCATGGGGAATATTTTGAAAAACAATAAAGCGATTTTCCATGATTAATATTTGTTTTAGTTCTCTAATCCCGAAATATGGGCAGCCCTCGTAAAGGTTGAAAAAAAAGGTGGCTTATGTCTGGAAGTTTAGAAACAAGGTTTAAAAAATAAGAGTACAATTATCGCCACACAGATCGATTAAAGAAGGAATGTGAATATAGACAACCGACGATAGCGCTGTTGACTAACTGCTTTTTGATATAGAGGCGATTGATGTTCAGTGTTTCTTTGTAGATGATCATTGTTCCCGCACCAAACGCCTCTAGCGCCGATGATAAGAGGCAAAGCTGATATATCAGTAGAGTTGCGTGTTAATTGAACTGTTTTGAGAAAATCCGGGTCTTGATAGTATTCCCTTTTGGTATTATAGCCTGTCGCAAGGGCTCTTTGACCTTCCCAATGCACTCCAACATCGCTTATAATTGTTTTGAGTCAAGACAAGATCTGGAATGTTCAGAGTGCCGCTACTAGTCCTTATTCTAGGTTCAACCTCGACAACCCATCCTTGCTTGATGGCTTCGTTTTTAACGATGTTAACCAGGTTATTATCTCTGGCAATCCGCGGCGCATGAGTTATGTAGCAGCTTTGAAGGATGTGACAATTTGATTTCCTCTTGTCACATTCTCCTCTGCAACGCCTTTGTTGAACATCGTTAAAGGGCAAGTCTCGGGAGGGAAGTAGGTTTCCACGAAGTTGGACAGCCCTGATAAAGGTATTCGAAGTCCATGTAGTTGCAGGGTTAAGCAGTCAATTATTTGAGGCGGAGGAGGCAGCACATTGTCGTAGTCCGTTTCCGGACCATGAATTGTCAAGTCCCGATATTAGAAAGTTGTCGGCCTCATTAGATGTTCTGAAGTTGTTAAAAGCGGCAATTTTAGCGATGGTACTTTCGATATATTGTTGGGGTATCATTGGAAGGAATTGATGGATGTTGTTGAGCCTTTTTACAAGAATAGTAGGTATTTTTGTCATTAAGGAAAAGATTCCAACGCCTACTCTCCGTTTGGGAACATGAATTGGGAAATTGCAAGTGGAGGCTCATGGATCCCATATTTAAAGAAGATAATACTCGGCCCCATGTTGCTCGAGTTACTTTAAACTTTTTTAAGAGACACATGTGAATGTGTTGCCATGCCCACTCAGATCCCACGATCTTTCGCCCATTGAACATGTTTGGAATATGATAGACCCCACAGACTTTGGAGGTTGTATGACATGAAATACAGGTAACTCCGTGGATTTTTTTTCACATTTTCTTACTATAGCATGTGTTTTACAAAAACAATATTAAACTTAAACATCTCCTTTTGGGTGTTGCAAGCAGAAAAATGATCAATGTGTCTAACAACAGTTCTTATGGTATTTTTAGAAAACCTGTAGTTTCTTTATATATTAATAACACATTTCGTTTGAAACTAAAGGTAATTTCAAAATCACCTTATCACTAAACAGCACTAGAATCCTGTGAATCTGGTAATTGCTTTTAGAATTTTGGAATGGATGTTTCTGCAGTTCTGCATCTCGTTAGTATCGGTTTGTACTACCAATATATTCGGTTTTATCCCAAAGGTTTTCAGACACAGTACTCTCCGATTGTATCACAAATTCTATTTTCGTTTGTTCTTAGATAATTTGTCATTTTTTGAACCTTAAAATAGTGCTATCGTATGAACATGGCCTTGAAATTTTGGAGTAAAGTTCATGTACAATCGAGCACTAGCGACTAACAATTTTTGAAAATTAAAAATATTTTTCCATACACTTTTTCGAAAACTTACCGTTAGTGTACAAATGAAAATATTAGTGGTCAGTCTCTAGGTTCACACGATTCTAGCGCTATTTCATCGGCACCCTGTATTTGAAATATCCTTCGGGAAAAATAGTACGTGGGTCGGCTGAAAACTAATGCACACTTGCTGATAACCAAATATTATACAGATGCTCATACTATAGCCATAACCTTCCACTTCATACGTTTCAAGTTTCGTAACTGTCAGTTGAACGGTTGCGCGTTCATTCGTGTTACATTGACAAGCCAAACACCTGCCATGGGCCCGCTTTTGAGTTGTTTAGGCACTTTGTCTGTTGACAGTTGAAGAGTTTTTTTGGTTTTGTTTCATTTGTTTAATGTGATATTGATAACAACTTAATTAGGAAAGGTTACGGTGCAAATATTAGCAACCAATTTGTATGCTTTGGACTTCCGGCCAAGATGGCGAGACATCCGGTCATGTGTGTGTGTGTGGTTAGTGTAAGCGTTAGGTTTAGGAATCAATAAAAATTTATAAAATCTGAGGATTCTTTTTATGGAGTTATCCCAAAGACGCTTTGAAAGTGAATAAACGCTTGAAAGTGAATAAACGCTAAGACAGTGAAAATATGTGTTAGATCTAGTGGGGGTCCAAGGTTGTCTCGTCTTGTAAATTATGTATATAGCAGTTTACAATATACCTGAAGTCCAGGGCTGTCCCGCCCTAGTAAATAGAAGAGGTGTAGGAAACGAAAAGTTTATTTAATCTAAAAGTGAATATAAAATTAAGTTAAAAAATTACACAGGATTGTATATATGGTGGAGCTCAATACATACACATAGTTCAATAAACTCTTTCTTAGTTAACCGAAACTTGAGTCTGGTCGATAAGAACTCACTGTTCAAGACCATAATGATCCTTTATTGGATCGCTTGTTGAAGAAGAAGAAGACGTATGTTTTCGGAAAAAATTACATCTATCGAACAATCAATGCTATGTGCACGAGCTTGAATCAACGTGGAGTGATTGAATTTTTGACGGCGGAAAACATTATGCCTACTGAAATTTATCGGCTTTTATAGGCTGTTTGTGGAGCTGAGAGGATTGACAGAAGTACTGTGAGTAGGTGGGCCCTAAAAAGCAGGAATTCCGAGCCGGGTATGTTGAATATTACCGACGTATAACGCAGTGGACGACCAACTTCTGCCAGCGCTCATGAGCATCCTTCTCACGTCGACAATCCCATTTAAAGTCACCGCAGAATCACTCAACAATATTAGGAATATCAAAAGAAAGAATAGGCTTCATTATTCAAAAGTTGGGCTATAGAAAACTTTGCTTACGCTGGGTACGGCGTATGCTTACGGGGGAAAATAAACTTGAACGAAAAGAAGCTTGTGAACAATTTTGGAAAAAAGGGACCTTAAGGGAAACAAATACGCCAATAATGAAGAAGTGAAGGTCGCTGTAAGCAGTTGGATACGAAAACAACCGGAAGAATTCTTTAGGTACGGATTTGAGCGCTGTTTGGAGCGAAATGTGGAAAAATAAATATGTCATTTTAAAGCTAACGAATTGTTCTTTAATTATTTTTTTCTAATATTGTCGATATTTCATGACATTTTCGAGCTGGGAGCAAGTGTGCATTACTTTTCAGGCGACCCTCCTAGTACAGACTGATACTAACATGGTACAATTGACTGGAAAAACTTCCACTCCAAAATTCTGAGGTCAATTGCCTGACTCCCATACCTAAGTAAATGTTATCTAACAACTTTTTTACTTCGGGAAATATTTAAAAATTGAAATTCCCAAGAACCTGATATCTGGAACAATCTCTTGGCGACTTTATACACACTATATCCCTCCCCCCTTAGGTATTTCAAAATTCTACACCTAAATAACAAATTTCTATCTCTTGATATGATCACCCTGACATGTTGTAGGCTAAGAGATAGAGCCGGTTTTTGCTCGTCATCGAGAAAATGGACAGAATGTATCGTTACAATACCAAATAACTGCATATACAGTATACCTTGTGAATGTGGCAATCTTTACATTGGAGAGACAAAGCGACCGCTGAACACCAGAGTTAAGGAACACCGCACAGCTACTCAAAGGGCGGAGCTGACGAAGTCTGGGCTACCTAACTACGCGTGGACCGAACACCACAACATCAACTGGGACCAGGCCAGGGTAATTCACAAGGAGGAGCATTGGTATAAAAGAAAATTTATAGAGACAGCATATATAATCTCGAACAAGAATATAATTAGGCAGCCCAGCGTCCAAATTAAAAACATTTGGAAACCACTTCTTCGGCCACTGTCGCTACGCATCACCGATAAGGAACCGCCAGATACAAAAAATGATTTCAGATAGTTTGGCTATAATAGGTTGATTTTTCAAACAAACGTTGATCATGGAATGTCCTTGATGGTCAAGTTCAAGGTCATGGTTATTGAGGTCATACAGACCACATTAATTACGTCGTGAAAAATATATTAATATCATTTAGCCCTTTACCCCTGTCCGCCAGCTTGATGGTAACGCTCTAGGCAGATGTCTCTCGGGAATTTGCTTAAATATATCACAATCTTGTATACAGCCAATTTTGGAATGTTTACTCGATGATGAGCATACCATTTTCATACCCTGTAACTATCCTCGTTTATCACTTCCACTGGCGCCTGCCTAGAAACGTGTTGTAGTTCAGGAATTGAACTTAATACGATACATTCTGTCCATTTTCAGGATGACGAACAAAATCCGGCCTATCTCTTCTACAATTAATTGTGAATTATTAAACAACGCAGTCGAAAACCAGGGAAAGCAAATGCAGTTTGGGTATTTGACCTGTTTGAAATTCTACTTATTTTGGCAGCTGAAACGACTCTGGGTGAGGGTGATATTACAGTTTTGCGTGTTCGGTAAAATTGAAATTTCATTTTTCACATATTTCGGTAAACATCAGCATTTTTAATGCAGAATAGCGATAAAATCGTATACGTGTGGTTGGAAGTTCGCTTTATATTCAATAAGCAATGAACGTAGTATAATTCGGGCGCTACAGCAAAGCTGTGAATAAATAGATATGGATACATTTTTTTCGAGTATATTTGTCGATAGGTGGTAAACAAAGTTATCAAAATGTATGCATATTTTTGCAAGATATGTAATCACATTACTTCTTAGGAAAATAAAATGATACATTCCTCTTTGTTGAAACCGATTTTAAGCATAATTTAAAACATGCTTTCAAAGAAACAAACACAAAAGTGGCTTTGCCTTACTACACTTTAATCCCCATGTACTTTCAAAATGCATATTTGTTGCAAAAAAAAACTAGGGCTGAAAAGACGTTAATGCACAGACACAACAATCAAATTACATACATAACTTAGTCCTTAAAATAGGAAAATCCTATTTAGTATTGACCTATGTATTCTCAAATGTATTGGAATGCGAATGTTTTTGTCCTATTTACTATCAAATGTTTAAATAAGAAACAGGCTAAATCTGAATGAGAACTTATACTGTTAGGTATTTTTAATTGAGATACTGAAACAAAATTCTTACTCCAATTACATTTCTAGGCAAGTTATTTAGTATTCGGTTAGATTTAAAAGAAAATGCATTTTTAAATTAAGTTGCAATTTGAATGCAGTTCTAGTTGTCTGAGCACCTGAGCTTTGAATAACTTCAAGTAGAGTAAAATTCCGACGGTTTGAAATAAAATGGATAATGAATTCCTCTTAGTTTTACCATAAAATACTGGCTACTTCATAATATTTGTAATAAAACCACCTTAAAATCAGTCATAAGAAGCGACAGCAAAAAATATTGTCAGAAATCAAATAATACACATTGTGAAATATTCTAATTTACATCTTAGAATTGTGCCTTTTTAATCCGTAGTTTCTTAACCATTGACAACGGGGTCTGACCTAGACCCCGAAACGTTTGGAATATACAGCAATTTTTCTTTAATGTGGTGTTATTTCCCAAGAAGTACTTAGACATTATATAGGTAAATGTAAAAAAAATAATTTGGTCAAGTGCGAGTTGGACTTGCATACTAAGGGTTCCGTACCACCTTTAAAGATTCTAATATTCCAGTTTCAGACAAGCAGGGAATGAGTGCATTTTCTTATACTTACCCTTATATCTTTTAAAGGAAACGTTTTAAATTTATAAAGAAACACTTTCATTTTACACACATAGACTTTTTATTTTATCTGTTCAAGATTCGCTGTATTTTTATAAGAATACATATATATATATATATATATATATATATATATATATATATATATGTATTAAATTTTCTAAATTGGCCCCCAAAAATTAACATTAGAGTGTTATTGTACTAATAAACTTTCAGGAAAGCCTTTTATAATCTACTGTCTGAAGTTTGAGGCTCTGTAAATTGGAAGATAAAGGACAAAATAGGTCAAGTTTTAAATTATAAATTATTAAATCTGTTATTCAAATTATTTAAAAATACAAATAAAATATATTTTTCAAAATTTAAATAGTGTAGTTTCTAGTTTAATATTTTTGTTAACATCTTTTAAACAAATCATTTAAAAATTTCATATATTTGTAATTCAAATAATGAGCCTTATATCTGATATATTACATGATACGTTTGAAAATTGAATTTTTATTTTCCATTTAATTGTATAATTTGTCAAATGGAACACCCTATAAATTATTGTATTTCTGAATTCTACGAGTAATTTTAATACTAATTCAAGTATAATACCCTATACTTAAATTCAGCCCTTTTCGAGTTATTCCAAAATGTTTTTTTAAATTCACATTTTAAGGCCTTCAGATAATTGCAAATTATACAACAACGAAGAGGAATTTAGGAAAACCATTCGTTGAGAGGGTAGAATAAACTTAGTGCTTCCAGAATCTGTGAAAAAAGTATGGACATTATCTACAGAGTGTGTACAAAAAAATCCTGAAAATTGAAATTCAAAATCTGGAAAAACTCAATTTTTTCAAATGGAAACCACTATTTTTTATATCATAATCAGATTGAGCATGGAAAATAAGAGGTATTTTGTGAATAAGTACCTATACGAAATTCTGATAGTTTTCGACTTATTAAAAAAAATAAAACATTTTCAGCATCTTTAATAAAAAGTAAGCTTAAGTACATAAGTTGGCCATGA
Source organism: Octodonta nipae (assembly GCA_034190945.1). Taxonomy (NCBI): domain Eukaryota; kingdom Metazoa; phylum Arthropoda; class Insecta; order Coleoptera; family Chrysomelidae; genus Octodonta; species Octodonta nipae. The sequence goes on from CM067218.1 coordinate 154,090,627, forward strand.
CGGCTGCTACGAAAATGTCATTTTAACAAATGTTCGAAATGCCGACCGTTCACTTCTAAGCACTTATTTATTCTTTTAATAAATGAATTACGAACTTTATTTAATAGTTCTGGTGCAATTATTGCAAATGTATTTCTTATTCTTTCTTTCATATTCTCTTTACTCGTTACTTCCTCTTTATACACAATATCTTTTATGTAACCCCAGAGAAAAAAATCCATTGGGGTTAAACAAGTAGAACGTGGAGGCCAAGCAACTGATCCGTTTCTTCCAATCCAACAATCACTAAACTTTCTATTTAAATATCGCCGAACTCTTCTGTCATAATGAATTGAAGAGCCGTCTAGTTGAAGCCACATTTTACTTCTTATGTTTAATGGAACGTCTTCTAATAATGGCTGTAATTGTTTTCTTAAGAAATCAGGGAATTTGGCTCAATTCATTGTCCCATCAAAAAAGAAAGGTCCAATAACGTTACCCCCAACAATACCAGCCCACACGTTTAAGGCCCATTTAGTCTCAGATGTTGTTTTAAAACCTTTCGGGTTTTCATCACAATGATAATGAAAATTGTGTCTATTTACGAAGCCATTTTTATGGAAGGTGGCTTCGTCTGAAAACAAAACATATGTTGAAAAGTCAGCTTCAGTCTGCATTTTAACTCTAAACCAATTACAAAATTCTTCTCTTTTTTCATAATCTGTATCAAGCAATTCTTGGTGCATTTGTATTTTATAGGGGTGAAACTTGTACCTCTTTATAACCCTATGAACGGCACTTTTACTAATAGCTAATTGGTTACTTATAGTTCTAACGCTACATAGTGGATTTTCAATCACAGATTGCATTATCATAAATTCGTTTTCTTCAGTAGTTACTCTATTTGGAACATTACGTTTACCATAAGAAACATTTCCAGAATCCACAAATCTTTCATAAAGTTTTTTAAATGCCTTTTCAGTTGGGTGGCTTCGACGCGAGCAAGCGATTACGTTGACATTCACCTAATGCAAATATCATGTCCACCATTTCTTCTTTCGTAAAATTCATTTTGTTTAAGGATAATTATTTATACCAAGATTCTGAACTGACGTAAGAATATACTGAAATGATTATAACATAATAATAATTTAACTAGTAATATTTGACATTTGTCATAATTCCATAGCACTCTTTGACATTGCAACATCCTTTGGTTAATTTTCACATGAGACTAAGAATAAGAAATGCATTTGCAACCATTATTTACGAACTATTAAATAAAATTTGAAATTGATTTATTAAAAGCATTTCCAACATTTGTTAAAATGACATTTTCGTAGAGTCCTTAGCAGCCGCCATGGCCAACTTATGTTCTTAAGCTTACTTTTTATTAAAGATGCTGAAAATGTTTTTTTTTTAATAAGTCGAAAACTATCAGAATTTCGTAAAGGTACTTATTCACAAAGTACCTCTTATTTTCGATGCTCAATCTGATTATGATATAAAAAATAGTGGTTTCCATTTGAAAAAATTGAGTTTTTCCAGATTTTGAATTTCAATTTTCGGGATTTTTTTGTACACACTCTGTAGATAATGTCCATACTTTTTTCACAGATTCTGGAAGCACTAAGTTTATTCTACACTCTCTACGAATGGTTTTCCTAAATTCCTCTTCGTTGTTGTATAATTTGCAATTATCTGAAGGCCTTAAAATGTGGATTTCAAAAAACATTTTGGAATAACTCGAAAAGGGCTGAATTTAAGTATAGGGTATTATACTTGAATTAGTATTAAAATTACTCGTAGAATTCAGAAATACAATAATTTATAGGGTGTTCCATTTGAAATAAGCAAGTTGGTATCAACTTCCGCTATAACCGGAAGTGGTACGTACATGCTTGAAAATATTTTAGCTGGATACATCCCAATCGAGAAGTTATACCCCTAAATTTTGAAAATTCTATCTTTTATCATAACTGCGCAATCATCCGAAACCAGAACCATGGGACACCCTGTATTTATAGAAACAATTATAATTTTTTATTTTCCATTTAATTCTATAATCTGCCCCCCAAAATGAATATTAGGGGGTTCTCCTTATTTTTCCAGTAAGGTTCAGGTGAGGCGCTATACTTCTATTTTTTTCAAAATTTTACAACTTATGGTTTCGGAGATAAGGGGAGGGGACTGGGTAAAATTTTTTATATTTTTGTTAATATTAAAAAAAATATATAATGAGCCCTTTTATTTGATATATAACATGCGTTAGAAATAATTTGAATTTTATATTTTCCATTTAAAACTGTAATTTGTACCCCAAAATTAGAAGTAGAGGTTTCTCCTTATTTTCCAGTAAACTTCAGATCGGACCCTATACCTATAATTCATTTGCAAAACTTTACGATTTATAGTTTTAGAGATAAGGGGGGGGGGGAATTGATAAATTTTGGTATATTTTCGTTAATATCTTTTTAACTAATTTTGTTTAAAATATGAAAAAAATATATTTGTGTTCCTCAGAATGGTACCTTTTATTTGATGTATTACATGATGCGTTTGAAAAAAAATTATCTTTAAAATTTCGTTTAATTCTATAATTTGCCACTCCAAAATTAATATTAATGGTTTCTCCTTATTTTTCCTGTAAAGTGCGGGCAACGCTCCATATTTCCCACTTTTTTTCAAAATTGTAGGGTTAGTAGTTTCGGAGATCAGGGGGGAAAGGTCGAATTTTTTAGTTTTTCCCCCTTAGAAGTACCCCTAAAATCAAAATTTCGTCTTTTAGGATATGTACTCCTGATCGGGTCACCAAACTATACATTGATCCCAAATTTCAACCTCTTCTGTCCAGTAGTTTAGGAGAAAATTGCTGTGATGTGACAGAGGCAGAAATCCGGAGTGATATTATAAGGGTATCCGTATATTGTATATACGGAACCCTAAAAATTAAACCCTCTAGATAATTTCTGACACTGTGTTCAGTTTTAGCAAGTGGTAGGTAAGAACAGCTACAATTACTTGAGTAATAAAATTACTACCCATCGTTGTGAGTTTTTAATGCAAATTATTTGTTCTGGTATTCGATCACTTGCCGTGAAGTAGTTTATCATAAGTAATTTTTTGTCAGTTCATCTCTTGCTTGTGAGAAATGATTTCTATTCGTTAGATTCAACAATTCTATTGCACATTCAATACAAATTATGCTTTCTACAATCAGAAAATTTACAAATAGTAATGTGTGAGTCATTATTTTATTACTGTGCGTTTGTACTCACGATAAAAAAATATTCATTGAAAATATGTGTGAAAATATCTACATATATACTTTTACGAATAAAGTATCTTCAGTTTCATCTTCTTTATTGTGTTTAATTAAAGAATACTTTCTTATAACTTTTAGTAGATCTCTCAAGGTAAGTGTTTTACTTTTAATGATACCGGATGGCCAATAGAAAAAAAATCATTTGACTAGTTCATGTATTTTAGTTTTTATGAGTGTGTTACAATGTTAAAACATAATCTCTAATATATCTAAAACGTTATTTTATAGTTGTGTACAATCCAATCCATATATATTCTTGACTGTTGAATGCAGTTTCAGTTTTCTAGTAATACACCAATAATCTGACCTTGAATAAGCAGCTGTCATTTTTTATTTTGCTTCGCATTTTTTAAACTTGTATAAACAGGATGTCGCAGTCAGGAACAGTGTGTTTTTATTTGGAGAAGAACTTCCAAGCTATATTCTCTTTGTTTGTTTTTAGGAAAATAGGCTCACACTCTAAACTAAAAGCTGTATATTTAATCCAAACGTTTCAAGTTTCCAATTTGACCTCATTGGTATTCTCAAGTGAATTGAAAATTAGACTTTTTTGACAATTTTTGATGACACCAATAAGAAAATTTGTTATTTCAAGGGTGGCACAAAAAATTTCAATGATCATATATAATAGTAAGGCTGTTTTTAACCGACTACCAAAAAAGAAGAGGTTATCAATTCGTCAGCAGGTTTTTTATGTATGCTCAGTGATTATTCAAAAACGGCTTGGGCAATTTAGATAATTTAAACGGTATTGTATTAAGGAATATCAGAGATAGATACCATATAATTTTCTATAACGTGAGATTTACGATTTTCTAGAAATTCAGAAAAATCAATAATTAATATACTAGAGTTGTGAATTTCAATGAATTTAAACTATTTTCTCTAAAACGGCTCAACCAATTGTGATATTTTAAATTGTATTATACAAGGAGATGTTTCACCTTTATTTCGTATAATTTTCTATAACGTGTTTCTGAAAATGGAAAAACTATGTGCAAAAACAGTAAATATAAATGTATATGTCAAATTTTTAACCGACTTCCAAAAAGGAGGAGTTTATCAATTCGTCGCGTATTTTTTTTATGTATGTTATTCCTTCTCCTGTGGTGAACCCTTTTGAATGAATATGGTCTTGTTTAATAGAGTATATATCCGGATTGGTGAAACTTTAAATTTTGGAAAAGAATTCTATTGGTAAAGTGATGAAATTTGTGAATGAACACATGCGTGCATGGAAATCGACCATTATCCCTAACATATGGGACGATTTTTCGAAAACCCCTTATGGATGTGTATAGTTCTTCAGCGTAACTATTAAGGAAAATCCCTAGGTGATCTCATATACTTTTCTGCGACGTGCAACTTGTAGTTTTGCAGAAAATCGCCAAAAATTACAAAATTCTTATCAAAAATTTCATCTAAATGACATAAGGGACATTTCCTCATAAATATTTTAATTCCAACGTAATGGTGCGGGAATTTTAGGAACTGGAAAATTTGAAAATTTTCTATGTAAATCTCAAGCATAATAGGTAGTACCTAAAGCATAGTATTTTCGGCTCCTTAAATCAGTAAGTACCAAGCTCGTTTTGTTTGTATACCAGGCAAATACCTATTTAAATGAAAATTTTTCCATTTTGCGATGACGGTGCTTTTTGGTTGCCACATTCTCCCGGCTTAATAGAAAATTCAGCGACAACATATGTCAAACTTTAAAAACTGCTATTTGGTGTGTTTATACACAGGGTGTTTAGTTGTAGCAAACAAAATGATGATTGAAATATAAGACGAAATGGTCCATAGGGGGATTAAAAAACTGTTATATGATATATAGGATAGTTGAAATATATGCTGGAGTTGAATTATAATTATACAGTGTGATTAAAAAAATATTTATTTTATAGCCCATAAGAAATTGCATAAAGTGTGGAGAGGAATTAATGTTACACAGGGCGATAATATAAAATGTTAAAAATGGAATAATTCGCCCCATCTTTGGTTCCGCCAATGTCATCACGTGGCATCCCCTTTCAATCCACCGACAACTATAATAGAAGCAGAGCAGATGCACACTCAGTTCAGTTATCTAATGACACTTGGAGAGTAGGCGGATTGAGACTCCGAGTTTGATTTAAACTTTTTTTTCTTGATAATTGCCCTAAAATAGGAGTCAAAACGTCGAGTATTTGATAAATTTCGACACGGTCTCATCCGTTTCCTAGTCCAGTTCACATATGTGTTTATGGTATTAGACTGGCTAAAAGCTACGTTTAAAATACTTACGTTCAACTACCAAAACTTGTGGATTTTCATAGGCAGGTGAATGGTGATCTTCTAAAGAATGGGCAGAATTTTCCTTTTTTAATCTTATATCACTGCTATGTAACGTGATTCGTAATCTCAAATGTCTTAACGTTTGCCCAATGGAAGTAGCAGGGCAGTTGCTACAGTCGATGTTGTATATAACATTAGATTTCGAGGTCATTAGGTGTTTATTTTTCGATTTGCTAAATAAATTAATAATGAAATTAAACCAACCTAATATAAGATTTGTTCATAATATCTATATCCTCATTATTTTAACATCTTGCTGGTCCAACAAATTTTTTCGATTTACTGATAATTTGATCACACAGTTTAAGTGAAAAGCAAGGCTCCGGTCATATAGTTTTAATACATCATACAAGACACTTGTTTGAGGCTATATAAAACTGCTCCATTTCCAAAAATCTCAAAATCAAACTACTCTCGAATTTTCACAAGTAAAGTGATATACCAACAAAAGGGGACTATTAAAATAGTATTTGGATTGAGTCCCCGTAATATACTTTCATTTAATAGCTGTTTTTACAATTAAAATTTAATTGGAAGGTGATATCGCATTTTCAGCTCAGTATAACTCTTTTGAAAGATATTAAATATTTAATATAACTTTCCTAAAACGTACATTTTCATTTCGTTTTTAAACGCCGAAGCCGTAAAAGTGCAACTGAAACGTAGCATTCAGATTTTTATGAGGTAAATATATCAAAGCATAGTAGCGTAGAGAAATGATGTAATTAATTTTCTTTTGTTGTGTTTCTATTTTACGTTGAATCATTATGAGTGATTGAGAAATACTGCTAATTATTTCATATCTAGATATAAATAGGCAAAGACAAAACGATTAGGTACCATTTTCTCCTCTGTCTCTCAACCGATTTTCTTCATTTTTGTTTTGTTTAGTAGCTACTGACGATCTTCAGTGCAGAATGCTAAAATTAATTTATAGTATTGGTTCAATAATTAAATAATAACATAATAACATGCATACTGTCAATGCCAAACAGTGCCGCCAGATTGTTTGGGGAGAAAGTCACAAGATAGGTTGACTCCAATGTGAAAGACAAACTAAACTAAATGTAAAACTAAAAGTTTTGGCCCTTCGTTAAAGTTAGCCTACATAATCATGCTATTGAAATAGAACCAACGAAAAATTATAATTATAAAGTTTGCAGCTGGCAACATTCATTGCATTTCAAATATGGTTTGTCAACTAAAATCAGGATTATGTTGCACCTCATCAATTTATTTCTGATATCTTCTTTATTTTAACCTCATACTTTTAATTTATAGTCCGTTTATTTTTGTCGGGTAACTTTCATATAAGTTTAACTAAGATTGCAGAAAATTGTAAAATTATGCACAAATTCACGATAAATAGGTAGATCTGACAACACTGAATGCTTAGCCATCTGACGGAAATTTTATCTAAATTTTGACATTTCATTACTTTTAATTGTCTTCTAAACGTTGTTTGTCATATTTTTGATTACTTTTATGTTTTTTTTGGCAATAACACCACAATAGAAATAAAACGACGTATATTGCAGGAATACCAAACGTTTCAAAGTCTATTCTGACTTCGTTGTCAATGGCTTTATATTTATTGATGTCGATTGCAAAATGAAAATTTGATTTATAAATCAAATTTTCATCCACCTTATCACCCGTTTTGTTCTGCCAAATAATAATTTTACATTTTGTGATTAGAGCAGTACACATAGAGCTAATTGCTAAAGATAGGGTGCGTGAGATATGGGTGGCTGTATAAGTCTTAGAGCATATGCTACTGGAGGTAGCCGGAAATGCACAAATATCCTGATAAAACTAGAAAGAGAGGGCAATAGAGGGAGCATCATATTATCTCAGTGGCTGGAAGCTCTCAAGGAACTGCATTCTGGACCTAGCTCATTGGCAGCTGCTCCTAATCGAGTGTAATAACCTCTTGCTTTCTCTATTGGCCTCTCTTTCTAGTCTTGGTACTATATTTGTGAATTGCAGGCTACCTCCATTAGTATCAGCTCTAAGGTACAAGTGGAATAGGCCTTTTCATATTCGAAAAAATTGTGTTGCCGTTCGTCATTTTTTTCGAGCAGTTGTCGGACCATTGCCATGTAAATACAATGGTTTTTTGCTCGAAAAAAATGACAGAAGTTGACGGTTGCCCACTAGAAATTTTCGAATATGAAAAGGCCTATTGTAGCGCTCGATAAGAGAGAAAAGAAACCAAGTGGACGTATCTGGCTCTCTCTAGAGCAGCAAAGATAACTAGACGTCACTTGACTGACACAGGCAAGCACCAATTAGAAGCAAGCTTAGATAGAGTTACGTCCATTTGGTTTTCTGTTTCATTTATCGTGCGTTTCGGGGTCTAACGTACTCTATATTTAAGTACTATATCTGAGGCTGTACCAGTTGATAATGTTGACGTCGGTTAAAATTAGTTCATTCGTATGTTGGGGTTGAGACAATTGTCACAATATTTAATTAGTGAAAGATATGATCGTTCTTGTTCAACGATATTTTTCGATTCTATTGACTAAATATCTTTAGGAGGGTCAAACCCATATGAAATATTGTATACAGTGTGGAACAGTAAAATGGAATAAATTCGATAACGAATAACGGAGGGCGTGTTGGGAAAAACGCGTGTACACGTCTATTTGTATTTTTAAATGCGCATGCAACAAAAAAATATATTGGGTGTCTCATGTGACAGTGACCAATACCAACGTTCATATTTTAAATGTAAGCCCCTGTATATTATTTATTATTTGGATTCTCCAAAAAATTCTAGACATAATTCATATACAACGTCCTACACCTATCTTCAACTGGTTCGGAAATATTAAGTGTTTTCAGATTTATTACAAAAATTAACATTAAAAACAGAAAATTATATTATTTCACAAATTCGTTACATTACACTCAATACATAATTCCCATTTGGCTCTTGATATTGAGCTTTTGTACTGATTTGAAAAATAATATTAATATTAAAAAATATAGTTTTAACATATATGATTTTTTTTTAATTTTTGCAATATCGAAAGTTCTTATGCAAGGTTAATTAGTTTTGAAAAACGGATCAATTAAGTCATTATGTCATAAAATTGTAAAATAAATAAATGAAAAAAATCAAAAGTCGACTTTAAAAAACACAAAACCAGTTTAACTAAAAACCAAGAAATAATATTTTCCTGCAACACTTAAATATTTATTTTGAGACGATGCCAAGTTGGCCATTAAATAAATGAAATTTCAGTATATAGGTAATTACTTATACAGGGTGAGTTTTTTTTGTGATCAGTATGGGGATCTCGGAAACTAGCGGAGATAGAGCAATGGTTAAATTGGGAAAGATTTGCAGTTTTACTGGCCCAATTTAAGGACACTTTCGGATTTTTGTAAAGTCATGGCTTACTAGATATTTTGAAAAAACGTAATTCTGTCGATTTAGTCAAATCCCTCTTGCTCCTTTGTTTTTAATTTTATAAAAAAGGTGTAAATATCAAAATTGAAGGGAATTGTATCCCGAATATGATTGTTATGTCCTCGTTTGCGTGACAGCTTTCGTTTTCGAGATATGACACAAACTTATCTTTTTTTGAATGGAAACTATAGTTGGCTATGACCTCAAAAAATAGGACATTTTTAGAGCTTTTTAACGATATAATACTCAATATAATTATTCATACAAATAACGGAGCTATAGATGTCTTTCTCTTATTTTCATTTTTATCGTAGGTAGCCATGAAAAAGATTGTTTTCTGTTTGACGTTTTTGTGATAAAATGGAATATTCTAACGAAGACAAACTGAATATGGTGGAATGTTATATCATATGCCAGAAAAATGCAGTTCGTGCAGCTGAGGAATACTTTCATAGATATTTTAATCGTCGTCAACCTGCTCTATGTATATTTAACAGGCTTTACGATAGTTCACGCAGATATGGATCTTTTACTAAACCACCAAAGAAACGTAATCAAATTACCGAAGCAGCACAAATAAATGTTTTGGCAATGGTAAATCAAAATCCATCTATATCAACTCGTGAGATTGCGGGAGAAGCTGGCACATCTCAACGAACTGTAGTTAAGGTACTGAAAGCGCTCAAGTTCCACCCGTACAAACTTTCAGTTTCTCAAACTTTGCATGCTGGTGACGAACATCAACGTATTTTGATTTGTACATGGTTTAGAGACATGTGCCTTGACAATCCTCAGTTTCCATTAAAGGTGTTATGGTCAGATGAAACCAGATTTACTAATTGCGGTATGTTCAATAGACACAATGAGCATATTTGGGCTAAAGAAAACTCTTTCCATGTAGAACAAAGACGACCCCAAATAAAATTTGGTTTTAATGTTTGGTGTGGTATCACTTACAATGAGCGCTACTTGCATTTCTTGCAATACACTTTTCAAGACATGTTGCATAATTTGAATTTGAGAACTCGTTTAGAAATTGAGTGGTTTCAACATGATGGAGCACCTGCCCATAACTCGTTATTAGTAAGACAACACTAATAATAATATCTATCCAAACTCTTGGATAGGAAGAAATGGCCCACGCGAATGGCCACCCCGGTCTCCCGATTTGGCAGTTATAGACTTCTATTTATGGGGTGCTCTAAAAAACTAAGTATACAAAAGAAAGTATGAGACAGTAGGTGACCTAAGGGAGGCGGTATTACAAGCAATTGTGGAAATTTATAGGCGGTCTTTGAGGAAAGTGGTAATGTCAATCTTAAAGAGATGCAATTTTTGTCTAAATAACAATGGAGGACTTTTCAAACATAAATTGTAACCATTATTATGTACTTTAATTTCTTAAGTTTGTAGTAAGTACCTACTTATTTAGTTTTTTCGTTATATCTGATATACCTATATATATTTTTTGGAATAGTTATTAATAAATCAATCTATTTCATGACTAAATACGTTAAAAGTGAAAATAAGAGAGAAAAGCATCCATAACTCCGTTATTTTTATGAATAACTATATCGAATATTATATTGTTAAAAAGCTCTAAAAATCTCCATTCAGAAAAAGATAAGTTTGTATCATATCTCGAAAACGAGAGTTGTCACGCAAACGAGGACATGACAATAATATTCGGGATACAATTCCCTTCAATTTTGATATTTACACTTTTTTTATAAACTCAAATACAAAGGAGCTAGAGGGATTTGAGTAAATCGACAGAATTTGGTTTTTTCAAAATATCTAGTAAGCCATGACTTTTTACAAAAATCCGAAAGTGTCTTTCACGTGGGCCAGTAAAACTGCAAATCTTTCCCAATTTAACCATTGCTCTATAAAAAAAACTCACCCTGTCTAAGCTCTTATTTTTATCGACTTTAAAATAAGTTTTTAAACGTTGCAGGAAAATATTGTTTTGTGAAAATTAAGTTAATATTGTTTTTTTTAATAATTTATTTTCAGAAAGTGCAACATAATTTTTTTTAGAAAATGTTTCATCAAAATGATGTCTTAATATGAATTATTATTTAAATGAGTGTTATTCATACAGATGGAAGTGTACGGATTTAAATAAACTCGATTTTTCTGCTGATGAGGAATAATAATGCATAAAATGCTAAACCATAAATAATTTAAACGATCTCGAATTCTCAGACATCATAATGAGTGGAGAGTTCAAACAAATATCTCTGTCAAGCCAAAACGAATTACAATGATTTTTCGTCAAATATCTATTGAATCCAATAATTTCACAATGAACTCCTTTGATATTGCTTTATTGCTGCAATAGAGCAATATCATTTTTCTAAATTAACACATGGCAAATGCTATAAAATTTCAAGTCAATAAATTAATACTTCAACTTGAGATACTAACATAATTTTCTTCAAATTTAATTATTCGGGCCAGTTATGAGTAGGTCTCAAAAGGAAAACTGACTTTTCCGACACTTTGTATTTTTCGGTGATCTCAAATGATAACTCTCATTGAAAGACCCGTTATATAGCTGCCCTTAACTGCCATCATTTTAAATTACAACCTTTTTAATAATATCTAAGACCGGTGGTTTCCTAAAAATTCTAACTAAGCATTTCATTTTCTGTTAGATACCTAAGAAAAAGTACTTCCACAAATACCTTATTTTTAAAATCCATTTAATCTAGAAAGAAATCCTAAGGGAACAGATATCAAAGGGCCTGGAACAAAAAAGTCGTCTCTCTGAAGGTGGATTTAATCAGTGCAATGAGGGGTGATAAAAGACGGTTAAATTATTTTGTAGTGGAATTTCAGAAATATCTTTCTCCAAGTTGCCCATCGAAATATCACAACTAATAAAACCCTTGTAATATAACTTAAAAATCGAAAATACTACATTATGTGCCATTGTCTAAGGAAACATTCTAACATTGTCGTGTAATTATGCAATTTTAATTAACAATAATTCCTGCTGGTTGGTGACAAATGTTCCAAAGTATTACTTCAAATACGCTGTTCAACAATTTAACACGATATTTTTATCGTCGTCTTCTAAATGTTATTTGTGGCATATTCTTGATTATTTTTATGTATTCTTGAGAAATAACACCACAATCGAAACAAAAATCTGATTTTTTTATATTTTTAATACATGTTTAAGGCCAGTTCAAACGAGGACAGAAATGTTTGATTTTTCTTGAATGTACAGATTTTTGTTTCGATTGTCGGGTTATTTCCCAAGACCACATAAAAATAATTGTTATCATCCTCTAAATATGCATTGCTGTTATTTTTTATCCAAACCGTTTCATACCAGATGGAAGTGGTTTTGATCTTTCCATTTTATTAAACGACATCCAAAGAGAGTGATTAAAATAAAGGTGTGGTAGGTGTGGTGTTAGGGTGCAAAACTGTGTTTTTACATATGTGACACACCAAAGGTTCCACAGCATTTCAATTTTGACATTTTGACATATTTCATAATTTTGAGATTTTTATCATTTTTCACATTTTTGTTATTTCTGACATTTTTGGCATTTTTGGCATTTTTGAGATTTTCTGACATTTTTGACATTTTTTTAAATTTTTTGACATTTTTGACATTTTTGACATTTTTGTTATTTTTGACATTTTTGACATTTTTGTTATTTTTGACATTTTTGACATTTTTCACATTTTTGACATTTTTGACATTTTTGACATTTTTGACATTTTTCAAATTTTTTGACATTTTTGACATTTTTGACGTTTTTGACATTTTTAACAATTTTGACATTTTGTAGATTTCTGACATTTTTGATGTTTTTGGCATTTTTGATATTTGTGACATTTTTGTTATTTTCAAATTCTCTGATATTTTAAATATTTGTCTTGTTTGGCAAATTTGGTGTTTTTGACGTTTGTCTTTTGAGATTTTCATCTTTTTCAATGTAGGCATTTATATCGTCTGACAGATTTTTATATTTTCTCAATTTTTCTGAGGTTTATAACCTGCCACCGATCAGACAGTGAAACCATTGACACAATATTCGCTAAATGACCAATCGCGTCTCTATTCATTCTCCCTTAAATTAGTACAACTTTTGTTGCTCCCCACCCATTAATGAAATTTCCTAGAAAATATTTATCACGTCCGTATTATTATTTTATTGTTAATCTAAGGAATTAATATCATAATTCTCCTGCTTGTATTTCTAACGGTATCCGACAAATAGTGAATATTTTTAAAAAATATCCCACTTTTCACAAATTGATTACTCATTTCTTCAAACTAGCTGTCGCCCAGTGGTCGAAATTCGACCAATTGTGTCAATATCTCTGGCAGGTTAAGTAACCTGAAAATCTTATCGTAACATTCTATCCTAGGACTTTAGGGGGAACAGCAATTACACGGAACGGATCCAGATTCGGAACCTCTGTGTGATAGTTTCCTCGAAAAACCTAGATGTCGGCCTTACATCTCGCTTCTACAAATAAGTAAACAAATTCAAGTTTTTTTCAGATATAATTCATAGTACTTTATTTGTGTTCAATTTCGTAATTCTTAATTTAATATGACAACAAAGAAACTGCTAATGGGCTACCTTACATATTTATTTTTTCTAACCTCCCTTTATAGCTATAATTGCACTCAATTCTCAAACATTTATTAAAATCATAATTATAATAATTTATATGCAACTGCTCATGGACCACGCATAATATTTTTTAGCATATTTCCACCACCCGGTAAACCACTCTGTATATGTATATATTATGAAATCTTTAACTATCTTCTGTAACTATAATTTTCTACTGTGACCTATATTTCAATCATCATATATATGGAACTCTTCGTGGGCTACTCTATAAATCATTTCCGTTTCTAACTTTTTTTATTATCATCCTGTATATCTATAATTCCCCTCACCCTATATTTCATCTTCCCTATATATACAACTGCTTATGGGTTACGAAATGTTGCATTTCCATTTCCGCCACCCTGTATATGCATCTCTGTATAATATTCTTTGCACCACCCTGTATAACTGTAATTCTACTGCACCTTCTATTCCAAGAACCCTGTAAATTCAACCGCTAATGGGCTTCCCTATATAATTATTTTATTAGTTATAATTCCAGTCTGTATTTTAAACACCCTATATATGCAACTGCTTATGTGCCACCCACAAAAAAACGATTTTGAACATATCTGGAATCGCCCTGTATAATTATAATATACAACGATTACTTTACCAGTAAACAATAACAACGCTTGCATGCCACTTCCAGTAGTACATGCTCTAAGTATAAACAGCATTGGTCCCTCTATATATAATTACTCAATGTTTTGATTCTGGCGGCGTCGGCGGCACATTCAGTGGTTTGGCGTTGACATTATGACGTAAATAATGAATTTTTATTATATTTTATTTAATGAATGAACCATTATTATAAACTAATATTAGCATTCTGCACTGAAGGTCATCAATACCTACTAAACAAAACAAAAATGAAGAAAATCGGTTGAGAGACAGAGGAGAAAATGGTACCTAATCGTTTTGTCTTTGCCTATTTATATATAGATATTCATACCTGCATAAGGATCTGTTTAGGAGATATTAAATTTCCTAAAAACAAATGTGACCCCCGAGCCCACATTCATTAACAGAATTTTCGCATGATTTTCTTAAAAATAATAGAAACACTACTTACGTCCACCCAACAATTTAACAATATGTCAAAATAAAATATACGGCATGGTATTCACAGCTAGAATACTAAAAGAATTGATAAAATCGGTGTAGTACTTCTACACTACCCACTACAAACTTAAAAACAAAAATTTTTTTTACCTTTTTATATAGTAGTATAGATTTAGCATTGCGAAGAGAGGGCTATTTACAGCTTCTTACTTCAGTAAACCTAAGCATATTTTTTATCTGCTGAATTATAATTAAAATAATAAAAAACCAAGAAAGAGCGTTTAAATCCACATATCAAAGTCACTCTATTTTGAAGTATAACATAATTTTTTGTTCCTTTACAGGTCTCGTTGCAACTGCTGCATCCGCAATTCGGATTTTTGGGCCACTGGTGCGGTGGAGTTATGATTTCTCCTGAGTGGCTACTAACAGCCGCGCACTGCATCAACAAGTGAGTATGTAGCATCCCATCCAATATGCGATTGCTCTTTAATTTTCCAATTGTTATGGCAACACACCGTTTGAAATTGAAATTTTAATTACCGTACCTGTTTCCTGCCGTTTAGATTGCCGATTTCATTAATCATGTAGCGAACTGAACATCGATACTCGAGTGTCATTTGAATTCAATAGATGACCAAGTTGGTTGACTAATTTTACCACTGATTACAGAAATATTTCTGTTAGTTTGTACCACCGAATTATGGAAGATGATGGAGTATTGTAAGGTTAGTTAAAAATCAGAATGAATATCCTAAATGTTGTAAAGGAAGCTCTTAGCGAGAAAACATAAAATGGAATTAGAAAATATCAAAGAAAAATGTCACGGTTCTCTAAAGATGTAAAAGATACAAAGAAAATTAAAATCGTGGATCGGGAATACGTGACAAACAAGACAAATAAATCTAATGAAAAATCCACAATGGAAAACACAAGCTTGCTAGAAAAACCAAAATATCGACTTCTACGGAGTATAAAAGGAAATGTGAAGATTCATAAGAGGACATAGGAACACCAGACATCAGATTTAAGGAGTCCAGGAGACGAACTATCATCTCACAAGTCATTAAGCATGCCGTAAAAGAAACGAACAGTGTTGAACTCTTGCTATATTTCCTTTTAGGGTTCTTTGCATAATTAGTTCCTAATTCTATTTTAAAATTTACTTCGAATAAGTTGACAAAATTTTCAAAAGTGTTACTTTTACTAGAATGAGGAAACGTGAAGTCGACGAAGCTTAAAGAAAACCATAGAAGACCAGTTAAGAGTTAGCACTAACACTTAACAATTGAGGACAATCATACTGATTCCGCTGTTCAAAGAAGATGGTAGAAAAGATTCGGAAAACTTATCTCTTGAAAAACATGCTAAAATGACGACAAAAGCCTAACCAAACTATAAACCAAAAAACATCAATGGAAGACCAATAAAAGGATTTCCAAAGCCGAAGATCTTGGACAGATGCAATATTCGTAATGAAAGAAAAATTAGAGAAATTGTTGGAATATAGTCGACCCGAGTTCAATTGTCTAATTAACCCAGAAAGAGCCTTCGACTGAGTCAGGCTAAAGGACGTGGTTCATACAGTAGAGAACTAAGGCTAGACACAACACAATGCAAGCCAGAATAGATGGACAACTCACAGAAAAAAAAAAGAACAGGCATTAGGCAAGGAGAATACTTATGCTCCCTACTGTTCAGTCTCATAATGGATAAAACAGTAAAGGCCGTGAACAGGGGAAAAGGTTATATGATGGAAAAAAAGTGGTAAGGTGAGAAAAAATCAGAACAATATGCAATATGGAAAGATAAACCAACTGGACATTGAAAAGGAAAAGAGAGTGTAACAGTCTCATTAGCAGAATAGCAGAATGGCAGACCATAGGTTAGTAGCAATTGCCAGACAAATCGCCAGCAGATAGAAGAAGTGTGAGCTGTCCCCGGAAAAGTTAAAATATTATAAAGACGCAACACAATGAGTTCCGGGTGTCTGCTTAATGGAGATTGGTAGAGCGATTGAAGCACCCATATTGAAGAGTTCTGATGTCATTTCCGAGTAAGTCCTATGTTTGATTTTATACAAAAATGACTCATACTACATGTGTGCGAAAATGCAAGAATACGGCAGAAAATATCAGAAAATGGTTCATATAATAGAAATGCATAAAACAACCATTCTACAAATGATTGGTTATGGAGAGAACCCTGGGGCACGAATGGAAGTTTCACGAAAATTTTCCAAATTTGCCGCCTCTACCCCAAAAAACAAATAAAAAAACAGTTTCGCGAGCTTGGTCATGTAAGACAGATAAAAAAATAGGTGCCAACGCTCTAAGTTAAAATACGAAATTGGATATTATGCTTGAGTTTCAAGATTAACTTTCATAATTCTGGTCGAAAAGCAGCCCCACTGTTCAAGGTTAGCCATACATCAATTTTTTAAGTATTAAAGGAAAGCATCTCCATAAAATGACGCCGATTACGATAGGAGAACGTATTTCTGTGAACAAATGATAGTAAGTTTATTTAACAATGTGATCCAATTAGAAGATGTTATGTTTTCTGCTGAGAGCAAATTTAAACACGGTCATGTTAATTGTTGAAATTGCCGCTATTGGTCTAATGAGAATTCTCATTGTTGAAATCATATCGTAGGTCCCACTTTCATTGATGGCAACTTGAATGGAGATAAATATTTAGAAATGCGCCAAAATAATCTCGTGCCAACTTTGACAAACTTAAATCCTGATTGAGTAAACTCACAAGTCCCTGCCAATATAATAGGGTTTCAGCAAGATGGAGCATCGCTTCATTACGAAATCAATGTCTGGCAGTACCTGAAACAAATTTTTCCAAATCGGTGGATTGGGAGGTGCGGATCGATAGATTGGCCAGCACGATCACCTGATTTGGTGCGATTGGACTACCTTTTGTGGGGATATGTCTAGAGTATTGTATACAAAACTAAACTTCTCAAATTAGATGACCTAACAAGACGAATCACTCTTGCGATTAGATCAGTCACACCTGAGATGTGGAGTAACGTTAGAAGACATTTCTATACAAGATTCACATTTCAAGAGTTCGCGACAAGCATTTTAAACATTTCCTACATTGACATTAATGTTTTCTTATATTATTAAGAAATAATCAGTATTACTTATTGAGGTTATACGTACTCAGAACGTTTTGACATACGAGCGCTATGTGTTGTTTACAGTAATTTAAAGGATACATCTAAGGCCAAAAAATGGAATTAAATCGTGAACATTTTCGTGCGATTATTTTTTACAACTTTCGACTTGGATTAAGTCAGCAAGAATGCTTGGATGAACTTAATTTTTGGCGAGGAAACTCCATCAAGGACCACTGTTTATCGATGGTATGGTGAATTCAATCGAGGTCGTAGTTCACTCCAAGACGAATTTCATGAAGGTCGTCCAAAAACAGTTGTTGTTCCGGAAACCATTCATGCTGTGCGCGAACTGATATTGCAAGATCGTCATGTGACCTATCGTGAGATTGAGTCAACCTTACACATTAGTGGGATCAGCATACATTCAATATTGCATAAACATTTAAATGCCAAAAAAATTGTTCGCGTTGGATCCCACACAATTTGTCAATCGTTCAAAAAAGGCTCGTGTCGATTGGTCCAAAGAAAAGCTCAAAAAATACGATCGCATTGCTTCTTTTTATTATACTATATTAGGACAATAAAGCCTAATACTTTAATAAACATTTATATTAAAAATAGGCATCTTACATTTTTAAATAATAACAGATGAGCATTAACCATGCTTAAAAATATAAAATAACAACAAATTTCTTTGTCTAACAGCCATCAGGGTACTCAAAATTATCTGTATCATCCGCTTTCAAGCCGACGCACTCCTCATGATACCACTTGAAGCATTTAGAACATTGCCTCATGTCCGTCATCTTATCTTCCTCACAACCCTGACAATACCAACTTCCCTGATTCGGGTTAGTACCACTTCCACTTTTCAGGGTTGAGCTCTTTTTTATTTTCTTCTCTTCTTTGTTTTTATCAATCTTTGGTGACTGGAGTTCCCCTGTAATTTATGACTTTTTTCTAACTTCTGGTGTTTTTTCGGTGCTGAAAAGTTGTTCTTTTTACTTGAGCAAGTGGCACATCATCCTCATCATCCTCCGAACTAGAACAACAGTAAACCATGTGGTATAACCTTCCAGGAGGTCTATTTAGGGTATGCTCAGGTATTTTTTCTCATATTGTTGATGTTGAAGGGGAGTCACTGACGAACTTTTTTTATACATCGTCAGGTACAGGAGGAGCTGAAACTTCTGTCAGTATAAACGGAGCAAAAGCTGTTTCCTGGAATAACCTGTGGATTTTATGGAAACGAGCCAGTTGCTTTAAAGTCGCTAGTGATATTGCTATGGGTCATGCATTTGGACCAGACATTTGAAAGCATAACGTTAAATCTTGCCTTAGTGAGTTTTTTGTCTGGATTTTGTTCCATAAATGATAGAACTTCAGAATCCCAATGGTGTTCAAATGATCGGTAGACAGCTCTATCCAGGGTATTTGAAGGTACACAGTATAATGATATGTCGAGTGAATCTGCAACTTCAACGAACTTCAACAAGTGCGAAGCTGGTCCATCAAATATTAAAAGACACTTCCCAGTACTTTTATACTGGGCTAAGTGCTTCAAAAACGCTTTAAAAAATTTATTGGTCATATAACCCTTAGCAGATTTTTCTACTAATGATCCCGGTGGCAAGTTGTCATATAGTTCTGGCTTTAATCTTTTACCTTTAAATATAATTATTGGCGGACATCCCGCGATGGTGACACTTTAAGCGTGTTCTGAAGACTGTAAATGCACTCTTTTAGCCCCCTCTTTTCATTGAGTATAATTTGCTTCTTGAAGCTGCACACAGTTTACCTTCCAATAAGAAGGTCTCTTAAAATAATCTTCCGCAAAAAGTAATAAAAGTCCACGAAACCTACTCATGTTAATTGCATACTTCTGTCACACCAAACAATTTAAGTGAAAAGATGATTACCGAGTATATGGCGAAAAATTGAATAATAATTGGTAGGTGTTGATTCTGTCACATCGTATATTTTGCCAAGACAATAAATTGTTTGTTCACCTTCGACAAAAATTCCCGCATCATTATGCCTGTCGTATGGAAATAATTATAAGGTACGACGGGAAATTGAATTTATGTCGCTAATTTAACACGATTTATACTTGTTTTTATCGAAATCGCTTCTAGTATTTCGAAAATATCGTTTAGCCTTGATAAAGCCATCAATGCAGATAGTTGTAAATGATTTTAAATAAATACATGAATAAATTATAATATGCTTTGAATGTTGTCGACCTTTTTACAACGTTTTGTATTTTAATCAAATACTATAAAGTGTTTGTTTACTTAAGAGTTATCAGGTTAATATAATTCACCTTTGGTTTTTTGAAACTAAGTTGTGTGGGTTTAAAAGCTTTCATCAGGAAATATCTTCATTGCCGATCTGACTGGATTAATTGTTCTAGATTTACGTCGGGTCTTTCTTCCTCCTCATCTATCTTCTTACGTTTTATGAACTCAACCACGTTTTGAAATTTACACTACAAGTTGACTGGTAGAAATCGCCACGTAAAATAATTTATATTTAAAGAAAAACAACCGACTTCAACTGAATTCTTCATCTTCTTCTTCTCTAAGCAAACTTAAGGCCTTTTCAACTGAAGGATAATGATCCTGGTCCTTTCGACCTTAAAGACCAGACACAAGTGAATATAATGTGAAATTTTTGTATATATTATGTACAGAATTTACAAGACGAGACAAGCTAGATCTAACATAAATTATCACTACTTTTGCGTCTATTCACTTTCAAAGCGTCTTTGGGGTAACTGCACAATGGAAAGAGCTAATAATTATTTAAATTTTTAAGGATTTCTAAACCTAATCCCTACACTAACACATACACATATGCGGTTGTCTCTTGGGCGGTAGTCTCTTCAACTGAATGTTTAGATACAGTGTGCAATCAATCACTATTTTCTCACATATCTTCTTTTATCTGATTTAAGGTACAATTCTATTGATTTTTTAGCGAATTCTTATCTCTCTCTGTCCTTTTTCCCTCTCTCTCTATCTATCTTTCTCCCTCTGTCTCTTGTATTTGTATTCTATTTCTATATTTACCACATCTTTTCTATTTATTTTTGTTTGTTTTATTATTTAGACCACTTTCTATAAGTGTTACTCTGATTCACCCTGTACACTTATAATTTTACTTGGCTCAATTTGTGAAGTATTCTATTTATGCAACTTCTCATGCTCTACTTTATACAAAAAAATCAAATTTTTTAATCACATTGTATACATTTAATTTTACACTACCATTTAGTATATGCAACTGCTTCTAAAAATTTTTGAATCCATCTATAATTTAAATATCGTAATTGTTTATGCTCATATAACACATTTTTGATACACCCTTAATAACTATAATTTTACTCCACCCTTACTTCAACCACCTTGTATAAGCAACCACTTATGTTCCAAATTATATAACATATTTTACCACCCTGTATAACTGTAATTCTACTCCACCTGATATTTCAACTATCCTGTATAAGCAACTGCTTCTAACATTTTTTGAACCCTTTCTTATAACTGTAATTATAATATAAATATATATATATATATATATATATATATATATATATATATACAGTGATAGGCAAATATCTCTGGAATTATTAGAGATATCAAAATGAAATTTAGAAGGTGGATACTACAGTAGATTGCCTATTTGTTTTCAATTTTTTTTATAATTTTTAACTTCCTGTTTTACCGGAAGTAATGTCAATTTTAAAATTTGCAATGAAACACCTTGTATAGTATTTTAGTTTCTGATGAAACATTTTATTGCGAATACAAAAATATCGGGTTTGATATTGTTTACTTCAATACCTACCGAGATATTAACAGAAAAGTAATTAAGGAAAGGAGAAATCTAATATTCATTAAAGAAATACATAATCATAATTATTAACTAAATCTAAGTGATTTTCAAAATATTGAAATTTAACTTAACTAAACTTAATGTATTAGTTCACCGATTACTGCTTGACAATAAGGAAGTCGGTTTTTAAATTCTCTAGTAACATTACCTATTACTTCTGGTGTAATTCTCTGGATGTCTTGAGTTATTCTTGCAGCTTATTCTTGCAAATTATTTGGTCTATCAACATAAACCTTAGACTTTAAGGAACCCGACAGAAAATAGTCTAGTGGATTAAGGTCCGGACTTCGTGCAGGCCATTCATAAGTACCCCTTCTTCCAATCCATCTGTGATGAAATGTCATATCTAAATGATCTCGAACAATGCGAGCGTAATGAGGTGGTGCTCCATCCTGCTGAAACCAGATATTATTTGGTAATTGTCCATTTACCTCCAATGCCGGAATAACTTGTGTCTCCACGAGCTGTAAATACCTCCCATGATTCTGTTGTTATAAATACCAGCCCAAACGTTCAATTTTTGGTAATTTGTGTATGAGCCTCTTGTACCCAATTAGGATTACTTTGCGACCAGTAGCGGCAGTTATGGCGATTAACCGTACCATTTAAACAAAATGTAGCCTCGTCTCAAAACATCACATTTATTAAAAAAATATTATCACGGTTACAAATATACATCATCGTTTCACAAAATTGCAAACGTCTGTCGAAATCGTCTTCGGAGAGTTCTTGAACGAGGCGAATTTTGTATGAATGATATTTTTCTCGCCTTAATATCCTTCCTACTGAACGACGGCTAATTCCATGCATATTGGCGAGGTCGGTAGTGGATAAGTGAGGATTTCCTTCCAAAGATATAGCAACATTTTGAGGTACACCTTCATTACTTGAACTTTTTAACCGTCCACTTTTTGGTAAATTGCTAACTGTTCCATTTCTGTCGTACCTTCGCAAAGTTTTCGTCACTACTGAACGGGTTATTTGTGTATTCGGATGAACAGTGTTAAAAAGGTCACAAACTTCTTGATGCGTCCTTTGCCTCTCCCCATACCCAATCATCATTAATATTTCTATTCTTTCTCTTTCAGTTAATTCGGCCATTTTACGATCAAGTTAAAACAATACAATCTTTTTACGTTCAAATAAAAAAACTAATAACTTATTTTGATAACTACTGTCACTTCTGCAATGAATTTCATGAACCGCTAAACTTGATTCAGATTTAATTTGCGCCTAATTTAAACAAACGCACGTGTATTCAACTATGGAACAAGCAGTGCTGTTGGCTGTGATGGTATAATGCCACCGATTGGCCAATAGAAATACAAATCCTTACTGAGCGATTTGTTTATATCGGGCGTAAATGAAATCTGAACCGAGTTTAGCTGCCATCGATTTTTTGCTTTCCTTAGTTACTTTTCTGTTAATATCTCAGTAGGTATTGTAGTAAACAATATCAAACCCGATATTTCTGTATTCGCAATAAAATATTTCATCAGAAACTAAAACTATACGGGTGTTTCATTGCAAATGTTAAAATCGACATTACTTCCGGTAAAACAGGAAGTTCAAAATTGTAAAAAAATTTGGAAACAAATAGGCAATCTACTGCAGGATCCACCTTCCAAATTTCATTTTGATATCACTAATAATTCCAGAGATATTTACTTGGTTCTACACATTTGCCCATCACTATATATATATATATATATATATATATATATATATATAGAAAAGATCGCCAAAATAACAATATTTCGTTTCGATAGATACATCAAATAATACAAGTACATATGCATTAGATTTTATTGATAAAATAAAAAAATATATAAATTCAGACGTCTAAACGCCTGGATAACACAAGCCATAATATGCTCTATTAGAACTGGAGATAAATTACAAAAGATTGCAGTAACTCTGAAGACAGCAGAAGCTGAAAATAATTTTAGAAAATATAGAAATAAACTTAATGAATTAATAATAATAATTAATAACTAAAAATAATTATTTCTAAACAGTTTTTATTTTAAGTCAGCTGAAGTACCTAGGTTCTTTTTTAAAAATAAATTATTTTAAGCTTGAAATTACTATTCCCATAAAAGGTAGTTTTTGAGGAGTTGGTTTCTCCAAAATTTACATTTAAACCGTGAATTTGGTTCGATTTTGCTTTCAATACTACCAAAATGTCAATTTTAATAACATCTAAATACCTCTCATACAAAATATTTCCGTAACCTACAAAGATATGAATCACTTTCGTTGCTTGTCATCATAATCTTGTTCATCTTGATATGTATAACAAGTAAAAACCGGTACTCATTTATTTTAAACGTTGCGGCCTAACGTAGCGTTAAACAACATTTATCCACCTAGATTTGATTAAGTAATCGGAATTAAATTGGTTGCAAGGAATTAGTCAATGAGCATACGCTACTTCTGGAAATTAATTGAAAAAACTTGTAGGCATTTAGTCAATTTAAATAAATTTACATTTCAAAAATGAACTTATTATTATTCATAGTAAACTATTAATGATTGAGTTTGACGGAGTCCCCATTTTTATAATTGTGAAATTGTTTGTGAAATGTCTTTCAGGCTTTTCAGTTCAAACAAATGTAACATTAATAACATTAGTTGCTAAGTTTACACTTACACCTATTTCAATTTTTTTTTCTCCATGGTAAGACAATTAACAACTCTTCTCCAAGGGCGGGGGGCAGATAGTAAATGTGATATAAACAAACTTTTACTTAAAACATATTTTATCTGATACACTTTTTTATGTTTTTGTAACTTTGAAATGATTGCTAAATAGTAAAATTATCGGAAGCACACAAAAATATAAAATAAAATTTCGAAATTGGAATCTATCTTTAAATTTACATGGTACATGGTAAAACCCACCCTCTTTCTCAAAATTAACGAATTTGGTTATTACTGAAACTAGCAAATACATTGAAATTAAAATATGGGCCTACATTGAAACACACAAAGTATATTTTTACTATATTTTTATTTACAGAGTTAAAATTTTACAAAATTTTTTTACTCCTACCCTCTAATACAAATAATTCCCTACATTTTATTTCGCTAAGATATTATGTGTTCTATCCCTCTATCTATATCTATTCCCTAATATTTCCTATCCTATTTAGTCTTCTTCTCTATCTTCTCTTCATCGTTGGTTCGTCTTCTTGTAGTAGCGCTTGTCGTGGTCTTTTTGTCTTGTATCTCCCATATTAGTCGTAATTGGTTGCTTCTCTCATCAGGTGGTTGCTATGCTGTTCCATCCTGGCTATGTTTTCCTTCGCTCTCTTCATTATTTCTCCCTTGATTGTGGCCACCTCTAGGTCTCTTATTGTTGGTTCTTCGTCATGCTCCTCAGTGTGTTGTTTTGTACTGCGTCTAATTTCCTGATGTGCTTTGCTTCCGCTTTTCCCCAGATGCTGGCTCCATATGTGATGATTGGCTTCACTGACGCTTCGTAAATGTTCCTCTTCGTCCTCAGTTGTAGTTTGCTTCCTTTTCCTATCATCGGGTTGAGTTGGCTGATCCTTGATTTGGCTTTTCTCACTGTTTCTCTTATATGTTTCTCCCACGTGGGTGTCCTATCTATGTGTATTGCAAGACATTTGACGTCCTGGCTCCATTCTATGTGATTTCCTCCTACAGTTAGTCTCGTGATTGGTTGGTCCAGCTTCGTCCTCCTTCCTATGGCTATTGCTTGCGTTTTTCCCTCGTTGATCTTGATTTTCCATTTTTTCGCCCATTGCTCCATGTCCTCGATTTCTTGTTGCAGGTAGTTTACCGCTTGGTTCACTTTCCTTTCCAAATTTTACTGTGTCGTCCGCATAGATATATGTCCTTGTGTGCCTTGGTGACCTTCAAGATCATTTCAAGGTCAAGTCGATTTTTTCAAATGGGGCAACATACTTCTGACCTCGGAAATGGAAAGATCGGAAAATTTTATTAAATATGTCCTTGACCATTTTTAAAACTTGACCTCTGGTGGTCAGTAAAGGTCAAGTCAAGGTCAAGAACAACTTGACGTTGACCTTCGAGATCAGTTCAAGGTCAAATGAATTCTTTTATCTAAATCAGAAAAATCGGCTTGACCTTGAAGGTCAAGGTCAAGGTCAAATTCAAGGTCACAGTTCGATAGCCAGGGATGAATCCTATAAGTTTTGTTTGAAACATTTTTCTCTAAAATGCGTTCCCTCCGAGATAAAATGCCGTTCCGGGACTTTTGGGACACCCTGTATAGAAAATATACATAAATATATCCGAACACTAAGATTCAGACAATATTACGTTGTGGATCGAATTCAATGCTGATAATTGAAGAAACTCAATTATTACATATAAAATAATATTACTGAACACTTATTTTGTTTTCTCATTGTAGTAAAATTTTAGTGATCTCTTCAATTTACCGTTAGCGGCACTTTGGACGGCAGTGGTAGGAGAATGGGACAGAGATGTCGAGGAATATTTCGAAGAAAGGATACCCGTCGAAGAGGTCATCCTCCATGAAAGGTTTCATAATTTTCAGCACGACATTGGTAAGTAACAATAGCTTCAATAAGGTTTAGAATAACTGAAGATTATAGTTAAATAATTTGATAAAAGATGTTTGGACGATTTTCATGTAATAAAACATTTAAAAAATATATATCCCACCTATAATTAAAAAGATGAAAATAATTATAACAAAATACAACTCTAGTAAATAAATAACACATTCAATGTTGTTAGGTACCTACCCAGAAAGTAAAAAATGTAAACATTACCGATCTAGTATATTTATGAAGTCGGTGCCAAGAACATCTAAAATCCTGCATTGCGTACTTATCTACTACCTCATCAAACTTAATTGTTGCTTGCCACCGATTTCAAAAATATACTAGATAGGTAGGTAATTAATTTGCACAGAATGAGCACCACGTAATGTAAATTTTTCACTTTCTGGGTAGGTACCTAACAACATTGAATGTGTCTAAGTACTTAGATATTGAAAAATATGCCACAAATATCATTCAAGAAACAACATTGAATGTGTTATATATATTTGCTAGAGTTGTATTTTGTTATAATTATTTTCAGCTTTTTAGTTATAGGTGGAAGTCGGTTATACATTTTTTAAAAATGTTTTATGTCCTTTTGTAAAATTGAGCTTTCCGAATTGTTTAATACTTTATCTCATGGATTAATGACAGTTATTAGAGTTCAAGCTTCAGATTTGAATATGGAAAATTTCCTTTCCAACGGTGCAATTTTTCACGCCGGGGGGACACACTGTGTGCTTTTTAGTTATAGGTGGAAGTCGGTTATATATTTTTTTAATGTTTTATTTTCAACTTTTAAGTTTTTTTGAGATCGGGTAGTTTTGATTATTTATTTTTTATTTGGTATGTATAACCTTAATAGACTGGACTAGGTAACATCGAAACCCTCAACATTACACAATGATACAGTTTCATTTAAATTCACAGGTAAAAGTTTACGACCAAAAGTACTAGTACGCGTTTAACTTAATAAGCCCAAAATATGTTTATGCATTATGGACCACACCATGTAACATGTTTTTCACAACACTGTATAAATATAGATAATTCCACTCCACATTATGTACCAACCATCCTGTACATACAACTGCCTACGGACAACCATACATTTGTTAGCTGCCTTCTGTAAATTATAGGACGGAGTAGAAACCATCCCATATTTACGCAATCAAATCTGTCCTATATTTCAACCATCGTATATAAGTCGTTGTGACCTACCCTATAAACTATTTCATTTTAAACATTTTGTACTATCACCCTGTATAACATTAATTCCTCTCCAGACTATATGCAACTTCTTATGGGCTATGAAATATATAACTCCAGAATATATTTCAACCATCCTGCATATGGTTTTTTTATGACCACATCATATAACAGTTTTTTAATCACCCTATAAAATTTTAATTCCACATTTTGTCCAACTTCTTTAAAGCATCAAACGTCCACTCTATATACCAACCATCCACAGGCTGCCTATAGACCACCATAATGTTTTTAACTGCCTTCTGTAACTATCATTCTACTCCGTCCTATATTTCAATCATCATATCGCACTCCGGCGAAAACAGTGACACAATTCAAAAAATATCAATTCCGAGATTATGTCACCAATAAATACGTTTATTATGTTTCTACGTATACAAAAAATGACACATCTGAAAATCACTAGTTTAGCCTAGACTTAAGTATTAATTCGGGAGTCTCATCAAGAAAACAACTATCTGGATGTAGCCACAGTAGTGACCTATTCCAATCAGTAGGTTTTGAGTATATTATCCCACAGATCATCAATAAAGCTAATCCCAGAAATAGTTATGAGAAAACCAAGAGAGTATGAAGTATGAATCCTTCCCGTACAAGTTTAAGCATTTTCTTTAAATGGCATTTTCTCGAAATAGTACATTTTTGAGTAACGTCACTGTTCCTGCCGGGGTGCGATATACAGGTGTGGAAATTCGTTCTCTGGGGTCGGGTAGAATCCCATGCGATTTTGAATCAATTAACGCAATACGCACCAGGAGAATGAATTGGGTGTGACGCCAGTTCGGGTAATCACCGCATTCCGACGATTCCAATCGCTTAAAAATAAAACATACGATATGTTGTAAATAATTATAAGGCTAATGATTAATTTCTTATTGACAACGGTTACTAATTTATTTTATTTTTAAGAGTATCTATTTTATTTCATTTTTAAAACGGAAAAATGTTAAGTTTTCCTTCTGGCGTAATAGCGGACAATTAATTTTTCATCGCAAAAATCATGAAAAGGAAAAATGCTCCGAAATCCGTATTATTTGCGTAAATTATTATACCCCTTCGTTGATAAAATATTACTGACGAGGAAAGAGACGGACAACGGACGGTCGCTCTGTGACGATCGATGCTGTACGATACGATATTCTCGTGCTTTACCTTGAATGCTCGTGAAACAGACGTACTTAAAACGACAATCCTCGTCTCATGCATATAGTAGCAGTTCCATCCTTGTTTAACGTTAGCATTCTCCGACCCCAGTCAAACGTTTTCCATACCTGTATATGCAACTCCTTCTTTCACTTTCCTTTGTTATTTTGTTTGCTATAACTAAACACCCTTTGCATAATCGCATCAAATAGCAGTTTAGAGCTTGACATGTGTGGTCACTGAATTCTCTATTAGGCCAGGAGAATCTGAGACCAAAAAGACCGTCTTCGCGAAATAGAAAAATTTTCATTTAAATAGGTATTTGCCTGGTACGCAAACAAAACGAGCTTGGTACTCATAATTGATTTAAGGAGCCGAAAATACTATGCTTTACTGCCTATATGCTTGAGATGTACATAGAAAATTTTCAAATTCGCAATCAAAACTTCCAATGCCTACAGTTACCGCACTATTACGTGGGGCTTAAAATATTTATGAGAAAATGTCCGTTACGTCAATTCGATGAAATTTGTGATAAGAATATTTGATTTTTCGACGATTTTCTGCAAAACTGCAAGTTGCACGTCGCAGAAAAGTATATGAGACCATCTAGGGATCTTCTTTAATAGATTACACTATACACATCCATAAGAGGTTTTTGAAAAATCGACCAAAATGGTCGATATTGGTCGATTTGCATACACGCATGTGTTCATTCACAATTTTTATCACTTTACCTATAGAATTCTTTTCCAAAATTTTCACCAATCCGGATATATAGGTACTCTATTAAACAAGACCATATTGGTTCAAAACGGTTCACAACAGGAGTAGATATCAGGTAACATACATAAAAAAACACGCGATGAATTGATAACTTCCTCCTTTTTGGAAGTCGGTTAAAAATGAGAATTTTGTTGTTTCTTAGATTTGAAAAGAATTCAAGAAACAAATATTTCAATGGTTTAATAATATAAACATATACTTGTCTTCTAAACGTTGTTTGTGGCATATTCTTGATAACTTTTATGTTTCTTTGGGGAAAACCAACTCATACAAACAGATACCTAAATTTCAATACAAATCATCCGAATAGAGTAAAGAAAGGTGTCATTAAGTCATTATATGATAGAGCAGAGACCAACTGTTCTGATGATAATAAATTCAACAAAGAAATAATTTAGTCAAGTGCGAGTTGGACTCGCATTGTAAGGGTTCCGTACCACCTTCAAGATTCGCTGTATTTACTTTTCTAATTTGGCCCCCAAAAATTAACATTAGAGTTTTATTTTACTAATAAACTTTCAGGGAAGCCTTTTATAATCTTTTGTCTGAATTTTGAGGCTCTATAGATTGGAAGATAAAGGGCAAAATAGGTCAAGTTTTAAATTATAAATTATTAAATCTGTTATTCAAATTATTTAAAAATACAAATAAAATATATTTTTCAAAATTTAAATAGTATAGTTTCTAAAATGAGAATTAAGTCGATGTTTAATATCTTTGCTAACCAAATGATTTAAAAATATGATATATTTGTAATTCACATAATGAGTCTTTTATTTGATATATTACATGATTCGTTTGAACATTGAATTTTTATTTTCCATTTAATTGTATAATTTGTCCCTAAAATTACCATGGAGGTTTTCTAATAATTTTTCTTATAAATTTCAAGTGAGCCCCAGTACCCCTAATTATTTTCAAAATTTTAGGTTGTATGGTTTCGGAAATAAAGCGAGAAATGAGAATTTTTTAAATCTTTATGTTAATATCTTGTAAACAATTAATTTTAAAAATATATATTTGTATTTCTCATAACGATATATTACATGACACGTTAAAAAAATATTTTTTTATTTTCCGTTTATTTCTATAAATTGCCCCCCATTATTAATATTAAAGGTTTCTTCGGATTTTTCCTGTAAATAAAAAAAATTAAGTCTTATAGTTTGGGGAATAAAGGGGGGAATGGGTATTTTTTTAAATATTTTTTTAACATATTTTAAAATATTTATTTAAAAAAAAAATAAAAAAAATATATTTGTATTAGTCATAATGAGCCCTGTGATTTGATATATTACATGATACGTTAGAAACAAGTTTAATTTTTTATATTCCATTTAATTCTATAATTTGCCCCCCAAAATAAATATTAGGGGTTTCTCCTTATTTTTCCAGTAAAGTTCAGGTGAGGCGCTATTCCTATTTTTTTTTCAAAATTTTACAGCTTATGGTTTCGGAGATAAGGGGGGGAATGGGTAAAATTTTTTTATTTTTGTTAATAACTTTTAATTAATTTATTTTAAAAATATGAAAAAAATATATTTGTTTTCGTCATAATTAGCCCTTTTATTTGATATATAACATGATGGGTTAAAAATAATTTTAATTTTATATTTTCCATTTAATTCTATAATTTGCCCCCCAAAATAAATATTAAGGGTTTCTCCTTAATTTTCCAGTAAAGTTCAGGTGAGGGGCTATAACTCATTTTTTTTTCAAAATTGTCTAGCTTATGGTTTCGGAGATAAGGGGGGGAATGGGTAATTTTTTTATATTTTTGTTAATATCTTTTAATTTATTTATTTTAAAAATATGAAAAAAATATGTTTATTTTCGTCGTAATGAGCCCTTTCATCTGATATATAACATGATGGGTTAGAAACAATTTTAATTTTATATTTTCCATTTAATTCTGTAATTTGCCCCCCAAAATAAAAACTAGATGTTTCTCCTTATTTTTCCAGTAAACTTCAGGTCAGAACCTATGAAAGTATTTTTTTTTCAAAACTTTACGTTTTATAGTTTCGGAGATAAGGGAGGGTAATGGGTAAATTTTGGTATATTTTCTTTAATATCTTTTTAATTAATTTTTATTTAAATATGAAAAAAATATATTTGTGTTCCTCAGAATGAGACCTTTCATTTGATATATTACATGATGAGTTTGAATTTTTTTTATTTTTAAATTTTTATTTAATTCTATAATTTGCCCCCCAAAATTAATATTAATGGTTTCTCCTTATTTTTCCTGTAAAGTTCGGGCAACGTTCTATATTTTCTATTTTTTTCAAAATTTTAGGTTCAGTAGTTTCGGAGATCAGGGGGGGAACGGTCGATTTTTTTAGTTTTTACCCCCAGAAGTACCCCTTAAATCAAAATTTCTTCTTTTGTGATATGTGCTCCTGATCAAGTCACCAAACTATACCTTCATACCAAATTTCAACCTCTTCCGTCCAGTAGTTTAGGAGAAAATTGCTGTGATGTGACAGAGGCAGAAATCCTGAGTGATATTATAAGGGTATCCGTATACTGTATATACGGAACCCTAAAAATAATTATAAAGAATGTTCTCACTGGAAACAATTACCCCACAAAATTTATCAACAAAAAATTAAACAGACTTGAACAGAAAACAAACCTTCCGAATCAACCCAGAACTTCTCTTAACACTACTACTACTCAAGACAACAACATTACAGTTACAACTATGCCATATATACAGGGTCTGTCAGAAAGATTGAAAAGAGTGGGCAACAGATTTAATGTTAAAACAACATTCCAAACAAGAAATACACTTAAATCTTTAATATCGAAAACAAAACCAACAAACAAAACCCAGAACTCAAAAAACTGCATATATAAGATTCCTTGCGAATGCAATAAATTTTATATTGGAGAAACATCGAACGAATAAATGAACACAAGAATTACATAACGAAACGACAATTTGAAAAATCAAAAATTTGTGAACATGCTTGGGACCTAGGCCATAAAATACAATTTGACAATTCAACTATACTTCACAAAGAACAACATAACACAAAACGAAAAATAAAAGAGTCTGCCTTAATTCTTTTGAATGAAGACGATTGTATCGCTTCTACTTCTGTAGAATTTAATCGTATCTGGTTACCGACAATTAAGGAAGAAATTATTAATGGTAACCTCCTTTTGAACAACCCAATATCGGGATAGTTCATAAGGTTTTTCCTAGGTTTTCCCTTATGACGTTAATGGGATCACTGAAACAATAGAATTCTTTGATCGCATTTTTGGCGAATGCGCTATCTTATAACAAAGTCGTACCTAGGAACGCCACATATAAATTCTAAAGACAACTCTTTCAAATTCTTCTAATTTGAAAGCTGGTTAACTATAATTCATGATCTTTAGAATTTTTTGTGCTACCTGTATATCTAAAAACAACAAATTTTCTAATGTCAATTTTAAATGTCAAATCAAATTTTCATTTTGCAATCACATCAATAAATATAAAGCCATTGACAACGAAGTCAGAATACACTTTGAAACGTTTGGTATTCCTGCAATATACGTAGTTTTATTTCTATTGTGGTGTCATTCCCCAAAGAAACAAATATTTCAATGGTTTAATAATATAAACATATACGTCAGGACCGTAGGAGGGGCTTCTGGGAGTAATACATCCTATACAAAATTATTGTGAATTAACTTAATTTTACAAAGAAGACAACTACATCACTGGTCAATACTGCAATAATCTTTCCATAAATTTTATTATTGAGCTATTGTTGGCGTCACATTGATGACATAGAAAGGTTTATGGCTTTAATGAGACTTTACATAGAGAGTAAATCAACGGGTAATCGTAATATAACTTTCACTGAGAGTGAATTTTATGGAATACCGCAGGTAAAGTATGCAATAATAATATCAAAAGTACTGTTTACGGTATTTAACCTCAAAAGTTTATAGAAGATTAACTTTATGTTTTTACGTTAAGTAGGCGCGTGCCGGCCAAGTGATGTGTATAACAATTATATTTTCACAGTTATTGCAAAAATGTTTTTTATTTAATGGTGTAATCAACCACATACAGTTTAATATAATTGGATTCGTAGATTATGTGGAAAGTACGCTCTAATATGCTCATCTATTCTGAAAAGTGTGCCACTTTTGCTATCTGCTTTAGTATAAATATTACGAATAATTTAAACAAAAGTTGTGGATTCAGACACGTATTCCAGATTTTCTTGCTTTGTTGGAAAATTCCTATTAGTTTCAGAGATACAGGGTGATCTGAGAAAATCACCCCAATTAATTTTGTTGTTTACATAAAAAATCATTGAGTTTCGAGATACAGTTCAAATGTGAATACTCTGTATTTTTTCCGCTCTACAACATAGTGTTTTCAAATTTCATTGATAGGTTATTAAATTTGCTACACGACTATACAGGGTATTCAATGTCAAACGAGCCACCTTGAATATCTTGGTCATTTACAAAAATAATTAACTGATACAATTGCAATTTCCACAATATACGTTTTTTTAAAAACTGTCCGACACGTTTCAACTAATATCTTTGTCAAGGAACTAGACTAATTGGGTATTTCTTGAGGAAGTTGTATTTATATTCGAGAAGTGATATAATTACCAGGTACTTAGTTTTAAACAGGATTATTTAATTTTATTACAGGTAAAAGGATTAACTAAAGAGGTTTATTAAGGGAGAATTATTTATTTCTGTCTGGTCGTTTAACAAATTACCGGTATTTTTAAGTTTATTAATCTCCAATCATTCTAAAAGGTTTAATTTATTGCCTTCGTGACTAGTGTAAAAAACATCATTGAATTGAAAATAATTTTGTTTAACGCAGGTTTCTATTGCTGTAAATATATCTATTTTTATTATAGGGTTAACGTTGTTTTTATCTAATATGTCGGAAATTATATATAAATTTATTCAAGCTGGGGAATCCTTCGGACGATGAAAATAACCCACGAGGCGAAAAGTAGGTCCGCCATCTCGAATTTTGTAAATTTCGGACTCATGTTCAGATACCCCAGAAACACCTTTATACCAATTTTGGCGTATATTGGTTGATTTTAAAAATTTTCATCCGCTGTCTTGGATCTGCCATTTTGAAATGCAAATCTGACCTCGGATTTTTTTCACTAAAATTTAATGTTTTACTGTTTCTAGGTCATTACTCTGTAAAAAACAATCTAATTTTAAAAAATC
Source organism: Octodonta nipae (assembly GCA_034190945.1). Lineage (NCBI taxonomy): Eukaryota > Metazoa > Arthropoda > Insecta > Coleoptera > Chrysomelidae > Octodonta > Octodonta nipae. The sequence goes on from CM067218.1 coordinate 154,125,419, forward strand.
ATGTGTCAAAAGTTTAGCAAAAAGAGACCTTTGTATTTAAACCTGTAGAAGTGATATTCACTCCCGCTTAGCGGTTGACCGATATGTGTAAAATGTGTCCCCTCGTAAATATAAATGATGTTTGTTGTTTTTGTCTTTTAAATATATTTTAAAACTTATTTTGTGTGGATAGTTTTGAAATTAAAACCCTATATATTATTACAAAAAACGCTATGGGTTCACTTACAAAGTTTTAAACTCAATATAAACGTCTTTATTTGTACCAAAATAAATCACAACACGTTCGACTTATTTACAACAACAATGATTCATCCTCGAACAAATTGCTTCGATGCTATCTACTCAAGTTCACTTCTCGTATCCGTCAACTGCTTTTATATATCCTCATAGTGGATGTAGATGCTTCTCTGTCTGCTTGTGGTACGCTAACATGTATAATTTTTAATTCCAGAATAGATTCTGAATGGTTTTTACCGTCATCGTACTTTCGGGAATACCCTTTTTGCCTGCATTATTTATTTGAATGGTTTTTACAACTTTAATTCTGATCGTCCCGATCGGAATTATCTTCTCCATGATAGGGAGCCAACTGGTCTTAATGAATCACCTTCATTTTAGCTCTCGGATTTCGGTGAATAGGATAGACAACGTCATTGATCCTCTTGGCCACCTTTATGGACCATCCCAGGCTGGTATGAGCTAAGGAGACTTGCCTTTACTGCTGTGGGGGTTTTATAGCCAAACTTAGTCTCTCTTTTCGAACTCGACTGTATTTTTCTTGAGATCATAACGTAGTTTGATTCCATGTGTGTGACCAGCATGTTTTGTCAGAATTGGTCGGCATAATTTTCAGACTTAAAGGACGATTCCTCAGGTGAGCCGAAGGCCCAATCACAAGGTAATCTTAGCTCCTTTCCGAATAGTATTTTGTCAAACTCTAGCACTCCATTGTTTGCAAGTCCCAGTTGACTCCTTCTTGAGTGGAGGTATTTGCCCTATGTCTTCCATTGTTAGTGTTTCATTATTGCAAAATTGACTGTCATCTGATCATAATTTTTTTACAGACGTTGGAGTCTTGACTTAAGGGTTTTAAAAGAGAAGTCAGATTAGCCCTAAATTCTGCAGATTTGTACATCGATAGTGTTTAAATCTATTACTATGAAATATAATCTTTGCATAATCTAATGACATAGCAGTCTCCCTTTCTATTTTCCATAAGGAAACTTCCCCGTTTTTAACATTTTGGTAATCTACAGATATTAAAAACAGAAGACAGAATTCATGACTGAGGAATGTCAGAGATTAGACTGGTCTAAGTTCACGGTCATTTCGAAGAATAACAAAGTAGAGAACGATTTGCTGAAATTGTAACCAACCTTCTGTGAGAATACGGTTACACTTAAGGAGAAATTCTTTTTGATTTAAACCAGTGACTTCCCAGGAATTCTTTAGAACCCAAGGCTACCCGCCGACTTAAGATTATATCAAATGTCCATTTGAAATTAATTACGGTCTCAGAAGACCAAAGGAGGGTCCTCGAGACTAAAATAGTACAAATATGCTTCTTCTTGTTTGAACAACTCCCTCTGACGTCATGCCTACAGTTCAGTTAGCTGAGCTGACATGTTTGTATATTGTGCACCAACACAGTTGATATTTATGTTCTCTTCCACGCGATTGAGAGTTGTTGATAGTCGCTACTTTTTCCTGGTTACAAAATTTTAGGAATAAACAGTCATATCCTCGAAGTTTCCTTCGTCTGGAAATGATTGCTCTCACAACGTTTCAATAGCTTTGGATCTACTATCTACTAGCAGCTTTGGATCTACTATCTACTAGCAGATCCAAAACTACTGAAATGTAGTAAGATCAATCATTTCAAGACAATGGAAGTCCAAGGAAACTTCGAGGAAGGAGTAACATTGCCTACCAGCTTCAGACTAAATACCCATATCTTTCTAAACTGGGGGAAGTGAGTATGTGGTTTGGGCAGCTGTGAGAAATTCTGTAGTCCAAGAATCTAAAGAAACCAGAGTTTTAGCAAATTCTTTACAAATCTCCTCTTTTTTCCCAGACATCGAATAGTGTTAACGGTAGTCAGGCATATTCTTAAAGACAGGAATTCAATTAGTTCACCGAAACTAAATTCTGGACACTGACACTACGCGTTGAAGTAGAACCAAGAACTTGTCCTATTAAAGTCTAATGCACTTTTTTCAAAGACTTGCTCCATGCTGTTTCCAAAGATTTATCCCACACTTTTCTTTCACGGTAAGTTATCCTAGAGATGTTCTAATGACATGTACTTCTTCTGACGCTACTGGATTGAATATATGTATCATTCTGGAGAATGTTGATAATTTATAAGGGCTATCAGCGGCTATAAATTCTTTTAACAAAGCATAAAGTTTAGATGTGCATGATTTAGTTCACATAATCTCTTTGTATGTTGCTGTTAGATTATTATTTAGTTTAACTAATTCGTTTTTTTTTTCATTTTAGCACTGATGAAGTTATCGAAACCTGTCAAAATCGCCAGAGAGAGTCGTGTCAGAGCAGTATGCTTACCGAACAAAAGACTCCATCATAATCAGACAGATCTTTGCATTGCTACTGGTTGGGGACGTGACACCGAGGATGGGATGTTAGCAGGACGACTTCTGGAAGCCAGAGTGCCTGTACACGACAATGCGATTTGCAGAAAGAAGTATGGGCATGCAGTTCGCATTAAATCTGGACATTTATGTGCTGGACACTTAGATGGAAGTACAGGGACGTGTGTGGTATGAAAACAAACAAATATCTATATATAGATACAACATAAAGCGTTTGGTGAAGAATAAATTCAAGCAGTTTGTTAGGATTCTATATAACTGGTGTGTCGAGGTGTCCATATGTGTTGCATTTGTACCTTCATATCATATCATATGGCAAGATAGTTTTTCAAAAAGGAGAGTATTTGACAGATTCATCTCTTTTATTGACTTGAACCTCAATAAAACTGACAAAACTATAAAGTTGTCTCAATATTGGAAAACTATTACCCCATATCAAGGCAAAAGCACAGCAAAACCACAAACAAATTCATAAAATATACCTAATTTTTACCCAAGTTGCAATTTACTGTAGAGGTGAAGCCAGTAATTAAGCTATTCCTTGATGTATTGACAAAGAAGAAAGAATATAGAACTCTTGGCCATGCGGTATACAGAAAAGCAACTCACACCAACAGATAACTACATGGTAATTCTCATAATCATTGCTAAAACACAAGCCGTTATTAAGATTTTAGTAACCATATCATGTCAAACAAGAAACGGACACTTCAAAAACAGCTCTAAAACAAAAAACGAATTTACAGACTCAATTATACAAAAAGTCCTAAGGTCACCAACAAACAAGAATTATTTACCGTATGTATGTATGTCAAGGGCGCAATGGATTCTACGTAATTGAAACTAATTTTAACACAGATAGAATAATCAGCACGGTGTTGAGGAATCAAAAAACGAGGATCCCTTTAGAATAACCAGGACTGTATCAAATTCCAGGTGCAGACTGACTGGAATCCTATATGGGACAAACTAACAGAAGAATTCAAACCAGACGTGATGAACATGAGAATACCATAAGATAGAAAAAACAACATCGATGGTGGAACACGCTATCATGATGTCACACCCAATAGACATTGGGAATACTAAATTACTGGTAAATATAGATCACCCGAAAATCAGACTGGATAGAGAGGCAATTGAAATTGAGAAAATGTCTCACAGGCTAAACGCACGCAGTGAAACCCAAAACTTACTAAACACATGGAAATTTGTATTAAATTATTGAAGGAAGGGAATGGACGATGTTTATAAAACCAGAAGAGCCCCAAAAGTTACAAATCATTTAATTTCCAATTTATTGATAAAAAACTGTACTATATATGAACATACATAAAAAAATTCAGTGGGATAAATTTGCGTAAACTATTGTATAGAAACTCATTAATTCACAATTAATTCATCAGGTAAATCTTAGCAAACAGAAATCTTAATGATGACGGAAAAACAGCAAATGAGGCCCCAGTGTGCTAAGATAGTTCGAGATTACTAGAGACTTTAGTAATATAGAAGCTAGCGCTGATTATACGGATTACACCTTTAATATACATACGCATAGTAATTACTTGGTTTACAAAGTTAACTAAGGCATAATTTCACTAGGAATTATTAATCAATTTAAAAGGGGATCATTTCTAGATTTGCATCGTACGAGTTGGCGTGGCAAATTGTCTATGAGTCAAGAAAGAATGTTGAAATTTCGTTAGTGGATAGCAAGTATTGATGAAATTCTTCAATCGAATGTCAAATTTGTAAATAAATTCCCAGATTTTATGAATATTCATAAGAAGCACAATTAATAATGATTGCCCCGGATTTCCGGATATAAAGGATTCTTCAAGCGGGGTGGTCGTTAAGCTAAATATGTTAGAAATTTAAGAATTTTGTCTAAAATAATCTCAGGTATAGGCGCCACTTTCAGTTATGCCAGAAGTTTATTTCGTGTCTAAAATGGAATGCTATATTTGTCACTGTCACATGGGAGTGAGGTGAAAAAAATACCCGGAATTTTCTTTATTTAAAAAAAATATTTATTTATTCATCTACATCGATGTTGTCCCCTTCAAAGGACTCCCCACTAGATATTATGCACTTATGCCAGCTTTTTTTTCCAATTCTCAAAACACTTCTGGAACTCGACCTTTGAGATAGCTTTGATGCACTTTTAATCATCATCTATGCATGTGAAACGACGAGCTTTTAAGGTTTTTTATTTTTGGAAATAGGAAAAAGTCACAAGGGGCCATGTCTGGCGAATGTTGGTTGGGGCATCATTACAGTGTTATTTTTTGGGAAAAATTCACGAACAAGCAACGATGTGTGAGCAGGTGCATTATTGTGATGCTACAGCCATGAACTGTTTTGCCACAAATCCGGACGTTTTCTTCGCACTGCTTCATGCAAACGGCGTTGAATTTTTAGATAGTACTCTTTATTGATCGTTTGAACTTGGGGCAAATTCCTGATGCCCTATGCCATTAAAATTAAAGAATGATGATTTGAGTAATACACTTATTACAAACTTACACTTTATTTCAAAATTGTGACAATTGTTTCGCGTCCGAAGAAATTCAATACTTATAAACTAAATGGAATATAAAAAAGGAGTTTACAAATGTTTCTTTAATCTTCTAGTTGTGTTCATATTACTAAGAAATTAGGATAAACAATAAAAGAGATATATGAGATTATCGGTTTTTCCAGATGTAATTTACACAAATACCTACCATTGAATATGAAGGTTCGTTTTTATGGTTAGGTTAGGTAACCGTAATAGCTAAATGTTTGCCTCATTTTGACATTTATTTGATAAATTATTATATCTAATACTAACTGATTATGTAAATAAATTTAGTAGTGGGGACTTATTAAGATCTATTTGGTCATTGAGTAAATTTTATGAGTATTTTAAACGATTAATTTCAAGACTGTCTAATAAATTTAGTTTTATACCTTTATTTTCTGTAGGTAGAATTTTGAAATCGTGGTCAAAATTATGATTGTATTCAAGTAAATGTTTTGCGTAATTGGAATCTTGTTTATTTTTTATAAAAGAATTGCGATGTTCATTTAACCTTGTCTGAAAAGATCTACCTGTTTGACCTATATATGTTTTAGGGCAATCTTTGCATGATAATTTATAAACTCCTGATGATTTGAGTTTATTTGTTTTACACTTATTGTTCTTAATTAATTTGCCTAGAGAGTTATTGGTTCTATAGCTAACTTTGATGTTTTGCTGATTTAAAAATTTTGAAATATTAACACTAGGGGAACCTAGATATGTAATAGTTTTATATGATTTATCTGCGTCTGTGGTTTTCGGATATATCATTTGGATTGTTTTGAGATATTGTTTTTTACGTAGGATAGAATCGACGATTTTAGTATCATACCCATTGTTGGTCGCGATCTGTTTTATTATATTAAGTTCTATTTCGAAGTCATTTTCATCAGGTGGTAATGTTGTCAATCTATGAATCGTACTATGGAAAAAAGCTAATTTGTGTTGAAAAGGGTGGCAAGATGAATTATGAATTATGGTGTCTGTGTGTGAGGGTTTGTGATAAATCGAGAAAACATGTTTACCATTTACTTTTTTGATTGTTAAGCCTAGGAAATTTATATGATTATTCTGTTTGGATAATTGTCTTTCCGTTCCTACTTCCACCTAAGTATCAGCCAAGTCAATCCAAAATTAAAGAACATAGAAAGCATAACCTTGACGTTAGACCGCACTTGCCGAGTCTTTTTCGGTCTTGGAGAGCCAGAATGCCTCCATTGGGACGATTGAGCGTTTGTTTCGACGTCATATCAGTAAATCCATGTTTCGACACCTGTTACTACTCTTTTGAGCAAATCTAAGTCGACGTTGACTTCCTCGTAAATACTTGTTTTTTTTAAAGAAGACTCACCATAGGCCTTTGTTAACATTTCGCACACTTTGTTACACTTTATTTCATTTTTATGCAAAACCCTAATACAAATTCTTTGATTAATTTTTTTAACAATAGAAAATCGCCGAGCTCATAAAAACACTTCTAGCCTTAGCGGCTGCCACAAACAAAGTAAACAATGAATACAGCTAAACATTGTATTATACTTCAGTGGCATGTATACCAACATAATAAAAAAAATGACTCTCCAAAACCTGCGAAATTTAAACATTCCGGGTACTTTTTGAACACGCCTCGTATATACATATTACGAAACGAAAGGGCCAAGTCAATATTTTGACTACGTGTAGAGTTTGTGAAGTTAGGGCGTGTGGAGTTAGAAGCTTGGCTCTACATGAGAATTGATAACTTTTTGAGAGTGTGGTCTTGTCTCGTCTTGGCAACAATTTACATGAAAATGTTTTTGGTGAGATTTTTATTTTTGTACAAACTGAGTTGTAGCTATTAAGAATATGTACCTTATAAATAATAGTTGCGTATTTCTTCATATTTTAGATCCGAACTCTAATAACGTCTTTATTTTAGATAATGCCTTCTAGTAAGATGTAAATATCCCATATACAAGGTGTCCCAAAAGTCCTGGAACGGCATTTTATCTCGGCGGGAACGCATTTTAGAGAAAAATGTTTCAAACAAAACTTATAGGATTCGTCCCTGGCTATCGAATTGTGACCTTGAATTTGACCTTGACCTTCAAGATCATTTCAAGGTCAAGTCGATTTTTCTAATAGGACAACATATTTCTGACCTCGGAAATGGAAAGATCGGAAAATTTTACGTTCAAATATGTCCTTGACCATTTTTAAAACTTGACCTCTGGTGGTCAGTAAGGGTGTCCCAAAAGTCCCGGAATGACATTTTATCTCGGCGGGAACGCATTTTGAGAGAAAAATGTTTTAAACAAAACTTATAGGATTCGTCCCTCGCTATCGAATTGTGACCTTGAATTTGACCTTGACCTTCAAGGTCATTTCAAGGTCAAGTCGATTTTTTCAAATGGGACAACATATTTCTGACCTCGGAAATGGAAAGATCGGAAAATTTTACGTTCAAATATGTCCTTGACCATTTTTAAAACTTGACCTCTGGTGGTCAGTAAAGGTCAAGTCAAGGTCATGAACAACTTCATTGCGTAGCCATACTAAGCACCGCATTGCCGTGAAAAATCCTAAACCTTAGTTCTTGAAAATTTTTTTTAAACCCATATTTGACGAGCTACGTAACGAAGTTGTTCTTGACCTTGACTTGACCTTTACTGACAATCAGAGGTCATGTTTTAAAAATGGTCAAGGACATATTTGAACGTAAAAATTTCCGATCTTTCCATTTTCGAGGTCAGAAATATGTTATCCCATTAGAAAAAATCGACTTGACCTTGAAATGACTTTGAAGGTCAAGGTCAAGGTCAAATTCAAGATCACAATTCGATAGCCAGGGACGAATCCTATAAGTTTTGTTTGAAACATTTTTCCCTAAAATGCGTTCCCGCCGAGATAAAAAGCCGTTCCGGGACTTCTGGGACACCATGTATAGGGCTCTAAGTGTATTGAAAATTTATCTTACATCCAAAGGCAAACAAAATCTTGCATAAATTTATGAATTGGACTGTATAATATAATATCCGATTATAAATCAATTTTACGCTGTAAGAGTTCATGCTCATGCATATCTTGTTACAGCCAGCCGCGCAGAAGGGGTGAAGTGAAAGGCGGCAAAGGCGCTCGGCAGATCAGCCAAGGCCTTTACGATCGTTAGATGTTCGGCGTGTTTCGAATATTTACAAATCATATGAATATTATTCGTTTTTGGTGACTTAAGACATAATTTTGTATGGGTACATAGACAGTGAAATTGAAAAATGGATGCCCGAATAATATTCGAAGTAAAAATTATCACTGCTTTTCAGTTATATTCGAATATATACGACATAAGGCATTTTTTGTAAGGCCACGTAATGAGTGTATAGCCCTTATTGACGTAGAATATTGGATGTTCGAAAATTATTCAAGTTACAAATGTTTATTTTAGATTTTCTTGGGAATAATACCACATCAGAGTTCAAACTTGTGTATATTTTAAAACCAAACGTTTCAAAATCCTGTCGGATTTCGTTTTCAATGGATATAAATTTACATAGTAAAATTGAAATATATGACAATTATTTTGACAAATATGTTTATGTTACTATGGATAAATTTCTTTGATTTTAAATATACAGGGTGCACAAGAAATTCCAAAGATCATTATAAATCAACAAAATTTTTTCAAGTTGGAAGAACTTGAAAAATTGTCTTCAGAATTTATTTGTGGCGTTCCTAGGGACGACTTTCTTTTTAAGATAGTGCATTTGCCAAAAAATGCGATCAAAGAATTCTGATAATTCAGTGATCCCATTAAAGTCATAAGGGAAAACCTAGGAAAAACCTCATGAACTATCCCGATATAGGGTTGTTCAAAAGGATATGACCATTGTTAATTTCATCTTTAATTATCGGCAACCAGACATGACTGAAATCTACGGAAGTAGAAGCGATGCAGTCGTTTTCATTTAACAGAATTAAGGCAGATTCTTTTAATTTTCGTTTTGTGCATTGTTCTTCTTTGTGTAATATTGTTGTATTTTGAAATTGTATTTTATGGCCTTGGTCCCAAGCATGTTCACAAATTTTTGATTTTTCGAACTGACGTTTCTTTATGTAATTTTGATGTTCATTTATTCGAACATTAAGAGGTCTAGAGGTTTCTCCAATATAAAACTTATTACATTCACAAGGAATCTTATAAATGCAATTTTTTGAGTTTTGCGTAGCGTTTTTTGGTTTTGTTTTTGTTATAATAGATTTAAGCGTATTTGTTGTTTTAAATGTAGTTTTGATGTTAAATTTGTTGCCTACTCTTCTCAAATACGCTTAAATCTATTATAACAAAAACAAAACCAAAAAACGCTACGCAAAACTCAAAAAAATTGCATTTATAAGATTCCTTGTGAATGTAATAAGTTTTATATTGGAGAAACCTCTAGACCTCTTAATGTTCGAATAAATGAACATCAAAATTACATAAAGAAACGTCAGTTCGAAAAATCAAAAATTTGTGAACATGCTTGGGACCAAGGCCATAAAATACAATTTCAAAATACAACAATATTACACAAAGAAGAACAATGCACAAAACGAAAATTAAAAGAATCTGCCTTAATTCTGTTAAATGAAAACGACTGCATCGCTTCTACTTCCGTAGATTTCAGTCATGTCTGGTTGCCGATAATTAAAGATGAAATTAACAATGGTCATATCCTTTTGAACAACCCTATATCGGGATAGTTCATGAGGTTTTTCCTAGGTTTTCCCTTATGACTTTAATGGGATCACTGAATTATCAGAATTCTTTGATCGCATTTTTTGGCAAATGCACTATCTTAAAAAGAAAGTCGTCCCTAGGAACGCCACAAATAAATTCTGAAGACAATTTTTCAAGTTCTTCCAACTTGAAAAAATTTTGTTGATTTATAATGATCTTTGGAATTTCTTGTGCACCCTGTATATTTAAAATCAAAGAAATTTATCCATAGTAACATAAACATATTTGTCAAAATAATTGTCATATATTTCAATTTTACTATGTAAATTTATATCCATTGAAAACGAAATCCGACAGGATTTTGAAACGTTTGGTTTTAAAATATACACAAGTTTGAACTCTGATGTGGTATTATTCCCAAGAAAATCTAAAATAAACTAGAAGATGCCACAAATAACATTCAGAAAACAATTACAAATGTTAATCGCTTTTTTTGGTTACATCCGAATATATTGGAATAACTATCCAAGATACGGCACTTGTTTTCAAAATTTTTGGTGATAAAGAAGGAAACAGGTCGAGTTTTGGATATTTTTGTTAATATCTTTGAAACTTAAAAATATGAAGGAAAAATATATTTGTTTTCCTTATATTTATCCCATTTATTTGATTTTATGTGTTTGCAAATATATTCATTTAACCCTATTATTTACCCCCCACCAAAATTTATATTTGTGCTTTCTTCTCGATTTGTTCTGTTTCATGTGAGTTCCTATTTTTTTATTTATTTTTAAACATTTTAAGTATCATAATTTCGGAGATATTTTTGTTAATATCTGTGGAATAAATTAACTTTAACAATATGATAAAATACATTGGTAACCCTCATAATGAACCCTTTCATTTGATATATTACATGATACTTTTGAAAGCATTTTAATTTTTTATTTTTCATTTAAATTGCCCCCCCCCCCCTCTTCCAAATTAATATTAGGGGTTTTTATTTTTCCTTTTAACTTTGGACATAGTCTTAAGTGTTTTTCAAAAACTTATGCTCAGTAATTTCGGTGATAATGGAGGGAATGATCGATTCTTTAGAGTTTCCCCCAGAAGTAACCCCAAAATCTGAATTTTCACATTTACGATCGAATCCCCAAACTACAAAATATTACCAAACTTCAACCTTTTTCGTCCAGAAGTTTCGGAGCAAATAGACTTTGATGTGATTTTATAAGTGTTGTCGTATATTGAATGTATAGTCAAGTCTATGAAGGCAGAAATGGTAATACTGGGTAATATATCCAAGCAATACCCATTTTCCAAAAAGTCTGGATTAATTTCTATTTACTTCAAAGTTGACCCTGCGCCGGGGGATGCTTTTTTCCCGGTGGAATGCTACCCCTTTTCGGGGGTGAAAAATATTATATAGAAAAAGTCCCGGAATGAATAAATTAGTTAATTTCTAAATAATATATATATATATATATATATATATATATATATATATATATATATATATATATATATATATGAACTAAGCTAGGTTCCGGGTGAGAACCGCGTCTAAATTTATTGAATACTCGACGTTTCGACTTCTGCTTTGGAGCCATTATCAAGAGACAAAAGTGAAAAAGAGTTTCAGAGTCTAGATCGAACTCGGGACCTCAATCTGCCTGCTCCCCAAGAGTCACTAGGTAACTGAACTGAATTTGAGTCTGCTCTGCTTCTTATATTTATAGTTAGCGCTGGGGTAGAAGAAGATGTCACGTGATGAGGCTGTGTTGTGATTGGTTGGGTATTGGTGGGCGTGTCTGCTTTGTTTAATCTGGCAATTACGGAGGACCAAGCTGTGGGAAGGCGAGTGCTGTCATCGCGTCTATTTAGACAGAGAGGTCTTTTCTCTATTTCGATGGCTTCGCGAATAGTGGATGCCCTAAGAGAATTGAGAGATATGATAGTCCTACTGTCCTCGAAGTTGATAGAGTGTCCTGTTTGGATATGGTGATGCGCGAGAGCTGAAGTCGGATCTTTTTTACGAACTGACAGAGAGTGTTCATATACTCGATGGTTAACGCGCCTGTTGGTACGACCGATGTAGCTTTGTGGGCAATCGCGACATGAGATTTCGTAAACTCCTCGATCCTCGTTAGGTACTTTGTCTTTGGGGTTACCGGTTAAGTTGCCTATAGTTTGAGTGGTGTTGAAGATAGTCTTTCCGTGCTATTTTGTCAGTGACTCCTCGAATGTATGGAAGTACGGCTTTTTGATGTTGTTGTTCTGTTTCTGACAGGGTTGGTGTGATTGGGGGTTGTTGAGATTGATGAATTATACGCGCAATGTGGTCCGGATGATAACCGTTTTGTCGAAGGATTTGTTGAAGATTATTAAGTTCGTTTTGTCTATTGTCAATATCTGTTAAACGAATAGATCTAAGAGTCAAAGATTTCATTACAGAACTCAATTGGGCAGGGTGGTGGTGTGATTGGGCATTTAAGTATCGATTGGTATGGGTTGGTTTTCTATAGCCGGTATGTGAGAATCTGTCATTGTTGGTTTTTGTTATGAGGACATCAAGAAACGGGAGAGAAGAATCGGACTCGATTTCCATTGTAAATTGTATATTAGAATGTATACCATTGAGGTGTTGTAGGAAGAAGTCTAATGAATCTCTGCCATGAGGCCAAATGACAAAATTTTTCATAATAATGACCGCGGAAGCCTCTCAGAACATATATATATATATATATATATATATATATATATATTTTTTTTTGAAAGTATGTTCTTTTCGAGTAAATCTCAAGTGAAAGTTTTCAAAAAATAACTTTTAAAATATGCACTTTAAGAAAATAATCATGAGGATCAAAAATGTAGCTTGTATAAGAATAAAAAAAAAGTTGAGTTTATGGTTTCTGTAGAATCAATACAAACGGAGTTATAGCTGGTTGAAATTATGTTTTTATTTGACAAAACAAAAATTGAAAGGTTTATGGTGAAGCAACTGAAAAACAAGGCATTTTCGGAAAATGTTTATAAATACTTTTTTAAAGTACTTAAAAATCCTTAATTTGGTATTGGGCATAAAAGTCTCTAGCATGATACAAATCACTCCCTAAATACCACCCCAGTTAAAATTAATTGCTATCACTTGATAAATCACCAAGTTGTAGGTTTTTTTAAAAGCGAAAAACTCATGTAAATTAAAAATGTATGTATCCCTTATGTTTGAAAGGCCTTGATCTGAATGGGTGGCCTAATAGTACTATTTACGAACATATACAAACTTTAAACAGTCATATTTAACTTAATTTTTATCCTACAAAAAATCATAAATTAAAAAAAAACAAAACCTACATTTTTTTTCTCTCATAGTTTTTAAGTTGTTTTGAAAAAAATGACAATATTCTCGAGGCTGGACTTTCTTCAAAACTAGTGAAGTGGTAGCAATTAATTTCAACTGGCCTCATATCTAGGGGGTAATTTGTACTTTTTTTGCCAAAAAAAAAACTATATTATTTATGTCATAACTCACTTAATTTCCATGCTTGACACTTTTATAAAAAAAACAGATTAAAAGATTTTTTAAACACTTAAAAAAAGTATTTATACACTTTTATCGAAAAATGAATTGCTTTTCAATTATTTTACGATAAACTTTTAAATTGTTGTTTTGGCAAATAGAAGCAAAATTCCAAGAAGCTATACCCCTGTTTTCATTGGTTCCACAGAAACTACAGACCCAACATTTTTTTTTCTTTTGTTATAAGCTACATTTTTGATTCGAATGATTTTTTTCTTAAAGTGCATATTTTGAAAGTGATTTACGAGAAACCGTATGAAAACATGTTTTTTTTTATTGAAAAATCTTTAATTTTACTGGCGATTAACTCGAAAAGAATTGACTTTCATAACAAACTTTATAGAACAAAATTTGCTTAAAATTAGTTAATTTAGTTACTCCCGTAGTTTGAATCCCCCTTCTCGGGGGTGAAAAATATTATATGCAACCCCCGGCACAGGGTCAACTTTGAAGCAAAGGGTAAGCAGTACTCAACTCCAAATTTTTAGGAAAATCCCAGCGGCTTGGACTAATTATCCGGGAAAATGGTCATTGGCTGGGCTAGTATGGAACCCCAAAAAAATATGGGACCACTCTGGAAGTATATTTTGTCTAATAAACTAAATCGTATTCTGATTAGTTCATAATTATCGGGGTTCAAAGGTAACAAATTAAAATACAAACAACCCAATTAAAAATTGCCTGGTATGTTGTTGTCACAGGTTAAAATTAATGAGATTTGCTTTATTAATAATAAAATGTATTCACCAATCTACCTTATATTAAATAATCTTAGTAATACATCTTTTTTATTAGGGAGATTCTGGAGGTCCTCTACAATGCGCCATGCAGGACGGCAGGTGGATACTGGCAGGAATCACTTCGTTCGGCTCCGGATGCGCCAAACCTGGATTCCCAGATGTCTACACGAGGCTTTCCTATTATCTGCCTTGGATAAAAGCGAAAACGCGATTGTTAAAACCTTGACTGTCAACTGATCTCAAATTTGTTGTTAGAAGTTATGTAAATATATGCATGTAAATATATTAAAATAGGATGAATGTTGTTTTTATTTAATGGATATTAGTGTCTGATGTGTTGTTATAATGACTAATTTTTTGTCAGATAAATTAATGGTTCCGGATATTTTGAAAGGAAATTAATATGTTCGCCCACTAAATACCATACCGGAAGGAATGGAATAAATTATTAGGTATATAAATATGTCCACTTTATCATCCTAATCAAAAATCAGACAAAATAATAAAAACAAGTGATTATCATACCGGAAGAAATGCAAGAAATTTTAGTATTTATAATTTATCCAATTTATCATCCTGCCAAAATATCTTCTATAAAATACAAAACTGATGTAATCGGTGTCTTTGGCCAGATAAATAAGCAAATGCTTTCAAATTGATTATAATCTGGAATGTCATATGTCTATAAATAAAAAAGTCCCATGTATTTTTCTAATAATAATGTATATTGACACACAAAGAAATCGCATTTTATTTTGTTAGACTTTGTTAATAATGTACATTCCCCAACACATGTTGGGGAAAAATCACTAAACCCCAGATATCCTAGATATCAAAACGGTTTAGCTCTGTGGGAGCTCTTGCCAGGTGTTCAGGCCCATGGTTGCAGTCGTGATGGCAGTTTCCCATGAATTTCCTGACCGTCCGGGCTGTTCCTAACAGGACGGCTTTTTGCATTGTTGGTGTTCGCCCAGACCGAGGTATTTTAAATTGTTTAATAGATGTTTTGGTACTACTCCTGTCGTTGACATAACAATTGGTACGGTTCGTGTGTTGTTCATGTCCCACTCAGTATATATTTGGTTATTTTCTCAACCTACTTGATATTTAAGTTATTGTTGGTAGGAATTGCTATGTCAATTAAGATTGTATTCCGAGAGACTTTCTCTACCAAAACTATATCTGGCCTATTATGAGCAACAGTCCGATCAGTCAGTATCGTGCGGTCCCAGTACAGCTTGTGGTTGTTATTTTCTAAAACAGATTCTGGTTTGTCTTTATAGAATGGTAATTTCACCGACTGTGATAGTTCTAGTTTGAGTGTTAGATCCTGGTGCAGTATTTTTGCCACAGCATCGTGTCGTTCTTTGTATTCAGTTGCAGCGAACGCTTGGCAACCTCCTGTGATATGCTGGATAGATTCAGATGTTTGGCAACCATGTCTGCATCGGTCGTTGTTGATAGAAGAGTCTTTAACGATGTACTTTAGATAGTTCTTAGTTGGAATTACTTGAACTTGGATTGCCAATATAAAGCCTTCCGTTTAAGGAAACATATGACCAGAGATCAACCAGTAGTTCGACGCTGCACTGTCGACATAATCTTGGTTAACGTCATTTATATGAAGTTTCTGATCAGTGGTCTGGTGGTGTAATTGGACGTGTTGTTGTGTCAGTCCCAGTGGTGTTGAGTCATCAATCTGGTAGGTACATGACTTTGTGTACAACAGAAAATTCTGCGAATTTCTGAAAATGACTACGCAAAATAGATTGTTGATCTAATAGTTTGCTTAGATCTGCCAATCCACTCCTCCTTCATACCGTGGCACAGTTGTACGTTCGACAGAGCTCTTGGAATGGTGATTTTGAACTTTTGTTAGTAAAACTCTAACTTTTCG
Source organism: Octodonta nipae (assembly GCA_034190945.1). Classification (NCBI taxonomy): domain Eukaryota; kingdom Metazoa; phylum Arthropoda; class Insecta; order Coleoptera; family Chrysomelidae; genus Octodonta; species Octodonta nipae. Next base: position 154,141,507 of record CM067218.1, read on the forward strand.
TTGGAATTGTTCAATGCAGTCTTGCACCAAACTATACCGAAAGAGTAACTGAGCACTGAACACACATAGGTGTAAATAGCCTGAAACAGATTATTGCTGATTAGTTTGGTTTTCAACAGTCGTCTTACCGTTCTATAAAACTCGGCTGTTAGGTCCTTTTTCATGGTGAAGTTGGGCATGCTTTATGCCAAGGTATTTATAAGCATGACCTTCCCCCATAAATTCAATTGAGGTGCCATCTACCATTTCGTAGTGCCCTTGCTGTATTTTGCCTTTAACTTTATTAATAATTCAGCATTTGTCATATGGATGTCACTAGAGAACACTTCTAATATTTCAAGCATATTATGCAGCTGTTGTTTCTTAGCTGCCCTGAACTTTAAGTCGTCCATGTGTAACAAATGGTTTATCTTTAATGCTTGTACGTTGTTGTGTTTGAGACAGAACCCAAAATTAGTCGAGTTCAGTTTGTTTGAGAGAGGGTTCATGGCAAGCCAGAACCACAGCCGGCTAAGAGAATCTCCATGGAATATAGCCCTCCTGATTGGAATGGGGTCAGTTTGTATCGAATAGTTGGCTTCATTCAGTGAGATTTTGGTTTGCCAGGTGGACATGGCATATTCTAAAAAGTTAATACAATTATTCACTTTATAGGGTTTCAGTGCCATAATGAGTCAATCATATGAAACTGAATCAAAGGCCTTTTTGTAGTCGTTTGGCGTGAGCATGATTGCAGACAACGGAACTAGTTATCAGTTGTTCTTTGCACCCCATCGAATTTTTCGCGCATCCTTTTTGTTGTTGAGTAATTATGTTGTTCTGCTTACAATGTTTGAAAATGCGATGATAAATGCACGATGTTATGAGTATGTATAAGGAACATTATTATTAAGATATTGGTATCAAATACAGCAAATATGTCATCTACATACATTAGCTATACCCTAGCTCATAAGTCAAACAGTCGCAACAAACTGATGCTGTAGCAGCATTTAAAAAAATTGTTGTGCATCGTTATGTAGCCTTAAACGGGACAGTAAAATCCCAGGTATTACTGACTACTCAAACACAAAAGGAGAACTGCGCTTGTTTAACCAAAAGTGTTGAATATATGCATTAGGATGACTGAGAGATATAGTAACAAAGGCGGGTTTGTATAGAATGGTTAATATATTATCCATTATTTAGTTATTATATAGTTTTTGGCCTCTCTTTGTATAATACTATTCTTCCAGATTCAATTTTGCTTACTCACTTGTACCATCTCAAATGATGACTCACATAACACAAGCACACAAAGTTATTTGAAGAATGCCATTTTTAGAACTGCCAATATTACCATCGAAAGTATTTCAACACCAAGTCACAAAATTGAAGTAAAGAGTCAGATGTGCATGGACTCCATATTTAAAGTACAGGTAAAACTTTTTCTCATGTTGTCTGCAAAAAAAACGATCTTTGGTGACTTGAAAAAAAATATTCGCAAAGAATCTATATATAAATAGGCAAAGACAAAACGGTTCGGTACCATTTTCTCCTCTATTCTTTCAACCGATTTTCTTTATTTTTGTTCTGTAATTGTAGCTATTGACGACCTTCAGTGCAGAATGCTAATATTAATTTATATTATTGGTTCATTCATTAAATAAAATATAATAAAAAATTGTTTGCGGAAGCCGTTACTTTGTGATACTCGATCATATTCATAATGAAAGAATTTAACTTTTCTATATCACTTTTTATTTTCACTTTGCTGTGACTGGTTTCGGCAACAGGCTATGCCATTATCAAACAAGAGCGAACTGATGAATGAATTACAGATTGTTACAATGTTTGTGTATAAATTGTAACTGTTGCCGAAAGTAGTCACAGCAAAGTGAAAATAAAAAGTGATACAAAAACTAAGTTAAATTCTGTTTTTCTTTCATTATGAATATAATAACAAATTCATTATTTACGTCCATACTGTCAATGCCAAACAAATAACAGTAACAGTGCCGCCAGATTGCTAGAAGAGAAAATCATTAGATGGATTGACTCGAATGGAAAAACTAAGCAATTTGGAACCGTCCGTAGTTATTCCACATCTTCAAGCTATTGAAATAGAACCCAGGAAAGTTATGTTACTTAATAATTGCCATTTATTGGGTTTCACAAGTTGGCAACTTTCATTGCTTTGTAAATATGGTTTGTCTACTAAAATCAGAATTATATTATTTGATCAATTTATTGCTGATAATATTTTATTAATTTTAGTATTATACTTAATGTACATTCATTATATGTTTATATATAATTTCAAATAATTTGACTAGGATTACAAAAATTGTGAATTTATACGAAGACCGTAAGATTCAAGATAATCAGTTAGATCTGGCAGCCGTGATAGTCATGGCCATCTTTGTTGTAGGGACTCTGAATTAAATTTTGACGTTTCAAAATATTGTTAGTCATTATTATAGCACGGTGGTAAAAGAAAGTTTTTAATTCAATGTGTAAAGTTCAAGATCTGAATTTCATTCACTGAGAAAAGTTTCCAACAAAAACATGTATTGTTTAACATTAATTAACAGCATATGCATTCTATTTCGTTATATTTTCAGAAAACCTCTCCAACGGTTGTTCATCTAACAGTAATGAGGTCTGGTCGACATTTACTTTACTCTTAAGCTATATTTAGGTTTATTTAGTCAATAGATAAGCCCCAGTTCTTACAGGCTTCATTGAATTTCTGCTATACTTTTATATTTCGGGATTAGAGAACAAAACAACTATTAATCATCGGAAATCGCTTTATTGTTTTTCAAAATATTCCCCATGAAGATCTATACACTTTTGCATGCGTTTGAACCAATAGTCGAAGCAGTTTTTCCACTCTGATTGAGGTTCCTCCAAAACATGCATTCTGAACGCAGCAACCGCTTCTTCAGGTGTCGAAAAACGTTGACCTCTCTGTTTGTTTTTTACGTAGGGGAATAAAAAGCAGTCATTTGGTGACAAGTCAGGACTATACGGCGGATGACTCATCCAATCGATGTTTTGAGTGGTCAAAAATGCAGTTGTTTGAGCCGATGTGTGATGGCTCGCATTGTCGTGGTGAACAGTGATCCGTCTTCGGGGGTTGGTTTTCCTCATTTCTTGGAAGACAACTGGCAAACAAATGGTTGTGTACCACTCAGAATTGACTGTTCTGCGTTGTTCTAGTGGTACGGTTGCGACATGTCCAGTTTTTCCGAAAAAACAGGCGATCATTTGCTTGGAAGTGCTGCGTGCGCGAACAACTTTTGTTAAATTCGGCTCATCTTGAAACACCCATACAGTCGACTGCTGTTTACTTTCGGGCTCATACACGCAAATCCACGATTCATCTCCTGTCACTATGTCATAAACGTGTTTTGAAGCACCGCGATCGTATTTTTTGAGCCTTTCTTTCGACCAATCGACACGAGCCTTTTTTTGAACGATAGACAAATTGTCTGGGATCCAACGCGAACAACTTTTTTTGACATTCAAATTTTTATGCAATATCGAATGTATGCTGGTCCCACTAATGTGTAAGGTTGACTCAATCTCACGATAGGTCACATGACGATCTTGCAATATCAGTTCGCGCACAGCATCAATGGTTTCCGGAACAACAACTGTTTTTGGACGACCTTCACGAAATTCGTCTTGGAGTGAACCACGACCTCGAAATTAAATTAAGTTCATCCATGCACTCTTGCTGACTTAATCCACGTCACGATTTAATTCCATTTTTAGGCCGAAATAAATTCTTTAAGTTACTGTAAACAACACATAGCGCTCGTATGTCAAAACGTTCTGAGTACGTATAACCTCAAAAATGTCAAACTTTACGATAGAGCTGTCAGTTGTCAGATTGCAACACTAGGGTTGTCCAATCCCGAAATATAAAAGGCAGCCCTCGTAACTACGGTATCGTCGCCATTTCTGATATTATAAACTGTTTTTCCTTCAATTACGATTCCTTGTTGGTCCCTAAAAGATTTTCTGAATTAGTTTTCTGAATAAATGGTGAAGAGTACACCTGTTTCACGCCCCTCTTAATAATGACTGGCATCCCTTCTCTGTTGTTCACGGTAATGGTAGCTGTTTGGTCCCAATACAAATGCGAAAACAGACTAATACATTTGTCATCTAACTGGATGTACTGAGAGCTCATATCAGCTTATAAAGCTGAATGTGACCAACGGTTTTTTCCTAATTAGTAAAGCACACAGCCTTTCTCAATTCGTGACACCCTTGCATCTTCTGGAGCCAAATTGGTTTGATCTCATAGCTTCCTGGCACAGTTTTCTGATTCTTTTTTAGGGAATGTGTAGAAGTAATTTGAATACATGACTCATTAGATTAATAAGCCTGCAGTCCGAATACTTTTTGTGTTTTTTTGGGAAGGGGAATGAAACTTTTAGTCAGTCCAATAGGATATTAATAGTTTTGTATAGCAAACTAAGTTCAGTCATGTTTTGATTGTTAAATACTTTCAACCATTCACAATGTTTTTGATCCTGTCCATTCGCTTTGTTGCTTTTTGCTTGGTAAATAGCTTTTAAAAAAGGATGGTTTGTTTCTGCTATATTTTTAATCTCATATTTAAATAAATGAAACACTGTTTGTATGAAATTCTATTTATTGAACTTTTCACTTTCTATTTATTCTTAAACCTAACTATACATAACAGATTTGTTCTACACGCAATCAGGAAAACAAACACCACCAATCAACTTAAATTATATCACAAAAAAATTGTATTCGGCAAAAAAACATAAAAAATCGCTAATAAATATTACATCACCATTCAAAAATATGTACAACAATAAAATATAAATAATTTATTTCAGTCTCTAGAAACGCCATAGGCGTCAGTTAAGTGCAACCAGTCGATGACTTATTTGCTTATCAGGAATTCTTTTGCCAGATATTCGGAATTTATTGTGATTATTGGCAAAGGTGTGTAATCTTGGGAAATACTGAAGTGCCTTGGAACAATAGTTTTAGAAAAGAACAATACCAGCAAAGCTGACGTGGACATCATTGAAAGACCTATGAGTCCAAGTAGGTATATCAGGACTGTCTGACCAGTTGGAGCCAGCTCTAAGACAGTAAGCAGCAGTGACACAAAACCTGGTAGATCTGTGCAAGTTAACTCGATCCAAAATAGTGGCAATGTCATGTTATTGAAAGGTTTCGTTCTTGTGTTGTACTTAGTTTCAGGGATTCCTAGGTTGACTTGAATTTTCAGCGAGGAACCATCTAGAGGTATTCCCAGATCAGGTTGGATCATAGCAACGCTCTTGTGGAGCTTTTCATCTGGAGATATACCGATTACCCTGTCGATAATATCTTGCTCTGAATTCAAGAAATGTGGCATCGAAAGTATGACCGGCATATCGTAATAGCATGCGGATACAGATTGAAGTCCCCTACCAGGGCATTGGCCGTGGTGACAATAGCATTTGTTGTTTGGATTTTCCTCAGGTGATGCAAATATGTTCTTCTTCATCGTGTAGATGTATGTTTTGAATCCATGCGGGGTCTGACCTTCGGTCATGTATTCCAGATTTATTGGTCTGCAAAAAGCTTTCCGGAACATTTTCATCTCCATGTTTTTCTTTATCTTTCGCGGAAATATGGTTCCTTCGAAAGCTCCTTCTACTAAAAGGCATTTGTCTGGAATGGTTTCTGAACGATTGTCGTATCCCCATTCCTGCATACCCGGAGAGCCGTTCCAGTCAACGATATGGAAAGGTGACATCATTTCTTCCTCGGTTAACAGCGAGGTGTAACGGTGCTTGGTTTTCGAAGGATCCACACTGATTCTTACTATGTTCTTGTTGTCTCTGCTGATGAGCTGTAACAAAAGAAATAGATGTTAGACTATTGAGCAACATTTATTTAGAGAAATACGAAATTTTAGTTAATAGTACAAAGAACTATTGTAATAAATATATGAATAATTATTTGATTCAATATATCAATCAGTTGAGAGAAATGTAACTGATGAAGTGTCTCGACTATAAACAATATATTATCTTGCTTTCAATGGATTGTAAAATTTCGATATGATAGTATCTGAATTGCTGCGAATTCTTTCGTGTGATTTATATCCCAGGGGACACAGAGAAACGACGTTATACACTGGACGACTCCCGATTTGGGGCTGTGTCACCTGTGTCATTTCGTAGATGTCGATATTTATTTCACGATAAAATATTTAATTAAGTAATTTGCACTAAATACATAAATAATTTGAGATTTCAATCCGTTGAGGCAAGTTCAACTGATGAACATACTCACAATATATCTTGCGTTCCTTGGACTGTAAAATCTCGAAAAGATCACACCTTCTTTAAACTAACATACGAATTCTTTCTTGTGATTTGTATCCTAGGAATCAATGAAAGACCTAGATGTCAATATTTATTTCATGTCAAAATAATTAAATGAAATATACTCATAATTTTGAAATAGGTAAATAGTTTTCTTCTAGTTTTCACTCCTATATAGGCTTTCAGTGTATTGCACCTTCATGAGTCTATAGTTCGTCTTCAGTCTGGTCGATATCTTACTAATGTTTCTGTTAATATGTCTCCATTTTATACGTCCTTTATTTGTTATAATATTCAGATAATATGTGTTGGATTTTTATTTCTTCTTTTTCTATTCGGTCTCTAAGGCCATTACCTATAATGTGTCTTAAGATTTTATTTTACGCTCTTTGCATTGTTTCTTTACAACTTCTTGTCATTGTACAATTTTTCCCTTCCAAATATTGAGTAGTCATTAGTTTATGGAATTTGATCGTATTTCTATTTTCCTCTGGTTTTCAAGTTTCTGTGTTTCATATACTTGTCTTTTGATACTTACACAATTTTTTGTTTATATTTGTAAGTTACATTGCCCCATACAAAAATGAACTGGGATAATAGTAGAGAGACTGTTAAACTATACTTTTGTCTAAAGAATCTACTCCAGTATTTCTTACACAATTTTAGTATGTTTGCTGATTCATTTAAATGTTTGGACACCTTCTCCTGTCCATAGTTTACGATAGTTTCTATATTGAAGGCTTTCTCCTAGTCAGTATAACGTATAACAACTTCCATTCCAGATATTGTCTTTCTGATTACATTATTATCTTATAGTAACAGAGCTGTAGTTACTTAACCATATTTGCATATAAGTTGTATGTGTTCTGTTTATTATTTAATGCGCTAATTCCTCTGTATTTTTCACTTAGATTTGTCTGGAGTCTATATCATTTATATCACTTCTGCTGTATCTAGTTGGCATTTATTTTCTTTTTCGGTACGAAATTAATTCATGGTACCGTATTTGAACATTTCTGTAACTAATTCATCCATATCTGCAGTTTTTCTATTTTCATTTGACTTAAAGCTGCTTTTAGTTCAACGGTAGGTAACCACAAAATCTTTGCATATATTAAAGACAAACAATTTTGGTCTTTAAATTAGTAATGCGATGTTAATCCAAAAGCTTTGTTTTAACTAGAAAACTTATTGGCCCAATTGGTCAGTTAGTAGATTTTCGTTGCCTAATGAACTTATTTAGAAAATATCAAGTACTTTGTTTCCAATATAAGAGGCGAGCCACCTTGCAAATACTCCAATTCAACTCTAAAGACAAGCTCTACTTAGTAATATGGCAAACGTCTAGAATTTAAAAGTGATTTATTGTGTATTAAGTACGAGTGGCATGAATTTGTTGTATATATAGGAAGCTGTTATATTCAAGTGGTGTCTGACCTGTTTATTTTAAAGCTAATCTGTTTTAGACTCAAACTTTGTGCGACCTTCTAGATTAGTATTAGTCCAAAATTACAGTGTATAGAGTCTCAAACTTCTGCCGGTCAGCGCCGTCGCTAATACCATTGAACCTTCATAAAATTATTATAGTTAGCTGTTGAAAACACGTATTCTAACCCATTATTAAATTTAAAAAAATCGAAGTCCGAGCAACGTGTTAGTTCAATAGTTTTTGTGAGCAAAAGTATTGTTTGACTATTGACTACTTTTCTGTTTATTATCCTCTATTTATTACATACTACAATAGTTATGAAACAAGTGATAAAGCAAAAAAAATCAAACAATTATAATAAAAACAGTAGTGATACTGTCATTATTTATATTATATCCGGAAGAATGTATTTCCGTAAAACGAACCAATTGTAGTGTTTTGACACTTGAGGTTCTTTATTTTGAATATTGTAATGTTAATACTTACTCTTTCGAACAATCCAAACGTATCGAAATCTATCCAACTTGGTACGTATCGATTGGCGACTTTAACCAATTTGTCTTCGTATCCCCATAAGAATTCTTCTACTGTTAAGTTAAGGAAAGGTTCAGAACCCAAAACAGCACTGAGCGTTGAAAAACCGATGTTAGTAAACATATTTCCTTCGTTAGCAAGATAGGACTGGATGCCCTGTAAAAAAAAATAGAACATTAACTACAATGTATTTTTCCGGGAATATAACAGTTTGTTAGTTTCAATCTTGCAGACGTTTTGCCACTGTCTCAGCGTGTTCTAACGGTGCACTGAGATCTGTTTTAATTGTGCTGGGTATTGATAGATAAAGCTTGTAGCATTGACTCCTCTCGGTTTCTTTTGTTTTCAGTATTAATTTGTGTCTGACTATCTCTGTTTCACTTGCTTGTTTTATAACTGTCTTCAATGAGCTAAGCAGTCGTTTTTTCACTTGCCTGTTTTTTAGTACTAAATTTGATTTTGTAAACCATATTGGAACAGATCTAATATCGTTTGTTTGTTTTTTGACAGCTAAGCTATATATACCAAGATTTATTAACTTGAGCTTTGGTTTAGGACTTGTTGGCCTAGTTCATCAGACAGTTGCAATTTTTTGTCCTATTATAGGAGTTGTTGAATGTTGTTGCTACTGTTGGTATGTTTAACGAGTTTTTGAGGGCAGCAGTTATTTGATAATTCAGATTCTTATTTATCTGTGAAGCCTAGATACCTAGAAATGAGCGTGTTGGCAACTTCATGTATCTGTGAAGGGTGGTGATGAAAAGTTGTATTTATATATGGGTTCGTGAGTGTTCTAAGTTTCTATTATAACGAAGATGTCATAAACAAGTACATTGCCTTTCTTTTCTTGTTCTAGTTGAACGGGATTTTGGTGTGCATCTAGTTTAGGTAATTTAAGAACTGGATAGGAACTTCTTTGCCAAAAAGCGATACGACAGATACGTCATGGAAGTATTTAATGAATAATTTTGGCCTTTATTGTAGTTATATGCAGTGTTTTCTTTTGAAAGTATGTCATGAAGAGATTACCAACTGCTGGAGATAGTGGAAATCATATTGCCGGACCGTCATTTTTTTTCTGCAAATCTGGTTAATATGTAGTGCCACAATATGTCTATTACGACAGACTCCGACGTAGACTTGTAAATACACAGCACAATTAAAATATTTCGAAGTCCTTGGCGAGACTCTGCGAGATTCTAATCTGAATTTGGAGTGATACAAAAATTCGGGGCTCAATTTAAATAATACAAAATCTACTTATAGTTGCCGTGTGCCTCTTTGTTAAATCCATAATAACAATTTCAACATGGCAGCAAGACTCCCGAAATTCAAGTTTTTCATTTTCAGTCATATTAAATCAGCAATCTTGAATTTGAGATTAATTTTGATTATTCGACGTCAGATTCCTAATCGAGTATTAACCAACAAATGATTGACAAAATGGATCCGCAATTTAGAGTTTTGCAAATTTGACCTCGAATTTGTACTAAGCGACCCGGAAAACTCCAGTATATCAAATTTGTGGCAAGTGGATTGATTTTCAAATATCTGGCAACCGTATAGGTTTTTACGCCATATTGGATCCGCCATGTTGGATTTAGCAAATGCGTACACGTCTTCTAAAAGTGGATGTCCAAAGCTCAAATTAGAGGATTTTATTGGTCACTCCAACAGCAGTGATTCCGTTGACATGGTCATTCTAAGACCCTTATATATGCATGTTATATACAAGGTGTCACAAAAAAGCATGGCATGATCAGTAGGATCAATAGTAAGTTCAAAAACAAATTGGTTTTCTTAATAAACTCGAATTCTAGCATTATCATTTTCCTGGATACAGAGGATTTAAAAGACAGAAAATAAAAACATTTGATAGGCAGTTTTAATATATTATTAGCAAAAAAATACTTCAAATTATTCCATTTTTTCCATAACTGCGATTCTACTGAATAATAGTTTTGGAGATATAGAATATATACCCAACATTCATAAATGAATTTTAAACTTTCACCAACTCTATCTCAAAAACAGTTGAGCACATGACTTAAGTTTAATAAGTAAACCATACTTTTGTAAATGCTATTGATTCTATGATCCTTTTGGAACACCTTGTATATAATATGTGGTTTAACATGTTATTCAGACTAGGCAATTTCTAAGATTATGCTTACCAGTAATGGAATATTTGGTATAATGATCCTATCTGTCTTCGCATTGCCTACAGAGTTCTCCAGGTCAATTCGAAATTCCCTTTTCGGTTCGAAGCTCACCGTACCATCGTCATGGAAAGTGGCATTGTTATTCGTCAAAATCTCTCTGAAACAAACAATTATTTAATGAGCCTTTTAATTCAGTTGCAGTCGTTTGTTTTCAAAATAATCCGTAATGAATCGGATAACTGAATGACTTTCAAACAAAAATCCCACTTCTGAAAAACGAGAAAGACGACTTTGTGTCTTCTAAAAATAAGCCCGTATCTAATAATATGTTGCAAAGGGTTTTTACCGCATAATAATAACTACGTATATTGCCCTTTTGCAAAACCAATAGTTTTCAATAGTAAAATCAAAAAAGGGAAAATTGCTTTATTTAAAAAGAGAATTTTTTGAAACACTATACACAAATTTTCAAACAAATTTAGTTTCTCTAAACCTCCTAACGCAACACTTCGTTTAAAGACCCCATTATTTACCATTCTAGTCATTCTACACATTCCGGAAAACCCCAAAAACTCTAGCCCCATATTATGGTTTTAGACAAATTTGATATTCCCCATTTATACTTCTTAGAATTTCATTTTATCTGATTTTGTAATAAGTTATATCAAAAATAAGTTTATGGTACAACAATTTTCAACACAGGATCAATTTACAACAGTGCTACTTTAAATATCTACTGATATAAAATCTTCTAAGTTAAACCAATAGTAAGGTACCTACTTGTAAGCATACGGTCCAATTTCCTCAACTTTAAGTTTTTCTTCTCCTCTCAAGAATTTGTCTGTATTGGTGACATTAAAAATGTACATTTTCAGGACGACATCGTAAGGAGGTGCTGTCCACAGACCAAAAAGGAAAGTTCCCGGGGCAAGTGATAAAACCTGGAAAGAATATTAAGTTTAATTATGAGGCTCTAGACTAAGATTTGTATATGGTTGGGATAAAATATACACTAAAGCAAATATCTTATGAAACTAAAAACTGCTTACAATGAATTATGAACAAGATATTTGTTAAACCTGGGAAAATGAAGCGCTACAGGCTACTGACCATAAATATTATTAAGTACAGAGAATATTACTAAATTATTACTAATTTGAAACAAATGTTCAAAGTCTCACGCCCTCATTTCCTGAGATTATGGAAAGAGCTATCTAAATTGCAAAGAAACCTTTTCCAAAACTATTCCACACATTTATTTACTGCCATTGACTAATCTGCCATTGAACAATATTCAACTGACTGCCCATTAAGCTGTAGTAATAATTAGATTGTGCAGTGTGCATATTATTAAAACAATAATATACCATCGAGGTAATACCAAAATATAGAGTACTCTATCTAGGCTTAGTTCTGATTGATGTTTCTTGCGTCTGTCTAGTGACATTTAGCTATTTCTTGCAGTACTAGACAGATTCGATTTCATATTTCTCTCATCCAGCCTTACGATTCGTACAGGAGCCAATATTCCAAAAAATTTCAATCTGACTATTTCAGAAAAAAATGCTGTTTTGATCTAATTTTTGCCGGCTTGAATTGGTATAGACACTAAACCCAGTTTATATTCATGTCGGGTGTTTACTGCAGTCTCGTTAAAATACCATTCAAATTTGAAAATGTTAAGATTTAAGCTAGGTATTTACGTAATTTATTTCTAGTAGCAGATGGATTGTAGTTTCAAATCGAACTGTTTAAAAATTAAAAATACGAAAAACGTCTATAAGTGCATTTTGTTAATTACGTCACATGTATATTTTAAGTACACTACAAGAAATTCTACAACAAAATGTGGGGTCTGGTATTTAAATAAAACCAAAGTATGCGTATAAGGAGAGTGGTGCCAAGCCCAGAAGCCACGCCCATTTTCTGCTCATTTTCCACCAATAATAATCAACTTTAAAATCGACAACACGACGCTTTGTGGTGTTATGCAACCCTACAGACCGGTGCAGATTTTTAAAAATCATGCAGGGTTGCCAGATTGCTTTAAGCGAATATTCCTAAAAAATCAATAATATCTTCTACGCATTCCACGAAAGAATATCATTAAAAAAATCAGCCATTGATCTTCAAAGTACGCAAACAGTAACTCTCAATATTTTGTAATAAGCAATTTGTCAACTAAAATCAAGTTGATGCTTCAATCTTCTGATAAATATAGATTACTGTTGACAACATTGTATAATTTAGTTGGCTTGTATTTTTACGGCTTAAATGTAAAAAAAAAATAAGTGAGAATCCCAAAAAGATAAAATTATGCAGATATCGTGAGATCTACTTTAAATCATCAGATGTGTAAACACAACGACAAACACTAAATATCTTTTCTTCCCTTTCTATAGTAAACCGGAAATCAGTGCAAAAAATGGCGGAACCAATCATCATTTAGCCTATACATTGGCAACACTCTTCTTATACGCACTCTAAAATAAAACAAGCACTTTTTCCAACTCAGTGGATAAGCGGAAGAGACTGTTAGTAGTCAGCTATCAGCGAATCGTCAATTCTTGTTATAAATTGGTCAGTAGCCTGCTTCATGGATCGACTACTTGTTTCCTTTGCCACAAAAAATCACCCAAGTCAAATTTATTTGCAAAAACTTTTAGCATATACTATACAGTGTGTCCGGTTATGGACTAGCGATAATCTAAATACATGTAAAGCAACTATATTGATACACAAATACACTATATACTTGGGCTCAATACCCCACCCCTCCATATGGCAGCCATTTTGGTTTTTTTTATGACATATTCCCTACGTGTGACCAAAAACGTTCATATCTCAAACTTTTGGTCTTACTGAGATAAAAATAGGCTTATTCGACGGACAATAATACTACCTATCAACAATATTTCAAAACAAAATGTTAACGTTTTCTTAACTTTTGAAAAAAGATGAAATGCAAAAAAGGTCAAAAAATTATGCACTTCAACAAATTATTGCAAATCAATGCAAAAGCAGTCCCGATAACCTTCCATTTTTTTTTTCACTAAAGGGAAAGTTTTTGACAATGCAACATTAAATTCACAACTGTATGTCTATTACTTTAGGAGTTATTGTTGTTTGAACATAGCGTATGCGCAAGCACAAAAGAGAGTTACCTTTATTATACTGTCAACATATGTGGTTGCAGCTATACGGTGCACCCGCGCACTATTCTCGAGCAGTGAGAGAATATTTGAACAATAACCGTGCACCATGGATCGGTCGCGGTGCTGTAGTAGCGTGACCAGCTCGCTCGCTCGATTTGACCTACTTGGACTATTTTTTCTGGGGTGATATGAAGCAAAAGGTGTATGCTACAGTTCCACACACCAGAGAAGACCTCGTCGCTAAAATTATGGCAGTCGCCGAAGAAATAAGATCAGACCTAACTAATTAAGCCCTCAACTGCCCAGATAGCACACATATTAACTTGTCTACAAGCTGGAGGTGGGCACTTTGAACAACTGCTGAAGGATAAAATTTAATGTGTATTAAAGATTGTAAAAGTATGAAATAAAAATTAATAAGCATTTTATGTCGTTTTAATGTTTACCTGTTTGAAGTCCAGACAGAGGTCTTTGGTGCTTGCGCATACGCTATGTTCAAACAACAATAACTCCTAAAGTAATAAACATACAGTTGTGAATTTAATGTTGTATTGTAGCTTAACTAAAAAACTTTCGATTTAGTGAAAAAAAATGAAAGGTTATCGGGACTGCTCTTGCGTTGATTTGCAATAATTTGTTGATTTGCATAATTTTTTGACCCTTTTTTTGCATTTCATCTTTTTTTCAAAACTTAAGAAAACGTTAACACTTTGTTTTGAAATGTTGTTGATAGACAGTATTATTGTCCGTCGAATAAGCGGATTTTTATCTCAGTAAGACCAAAACATTAAGAGATATAAACTTTTTTTTTCACACGTAGAGAATATGTTATCAAAAAAAATGGCTGCCGTATGGCGGGGTGGGGTATTGAGCCCTAGTATATAGTGTATTTGTGTATTAAAATAGTTGCTTTACATGTATTTAGATTATCGCTAGTCCATAACCGGACACACTGTATATTGGTACACCACAGTTTGGATATTTTTAAACGGACTAAACATAAGCAGTGAAATATAAAATCTTACCCTTTTGATGATGAGTTGTAAGGGATCATAGACAACCATAAGGCAGGAACTGCAAACCATTATCAAACCAACAAATCCTATCCACAAAACTCCTGAAAGAGAAAAATATATTCAGTGAATTTTTAATTAAAACAGTAATTAAGCCATATTAGAAACATCATTAAACAAATTATATACCTTAGGTAAAATTGTATTATTTTAAGATTATTAAACATGATTTTAATTTTAATTAAGTTTTTTCTGAGACCTCATAAGGTTTTCTGAAAGGCAAGCAAGTATGTTATTAGCTTAAACTATTAGCATTTAAACTATTGAACTCAAATTACGATTTACAATAGATTTGCTTAAATCGATTATATTTTTATGGTAATCAAGTGTGTGACGTAAGTACATCAAAGAAATTTCTATTCAAATTTACACCTCATTTAGTTTATAAATTTTAAATTATAATTTAAATAGCATTAGAAAGTAAAACAAACTATTAACAACTTGTAAATAGATACAAATATATTTGGATAATTGCTTGATAACAATGTATGACAAAAATATATAGTCGAAAAATGACTTTTTAAATTTTATCTTAGGTCATAGTACTGTAGGATAAATAAATCGAGTGTATTATATTATTTTAGAAATCTTGGAACGTTAGACAATATATTATTTATTGAGCGGGTTCGCTTTGCCATTACAAAAATTGTTGCTATATCTGGACATGGTTAGAATATTGTAATGTTTTTATTTTCACACTCTTCGGGTTCAGTTCAGTTTTCCGATTTATTCATACACAAAGTCCGACTCGTTCTAATTTATTTCCACTACTTTAACACAATTTATATTCACAGAACTATTTACAAATTTATCTTTTCTTAACTAATACGGCAGTCGAATACTCATTGAATGCTGTCGTCAGCCAGAGAGCCACAGAAATATACAAATACGGACAATTTGTATATTTCTCTTGGAATTGTCTAGTAGGTGAACCAGCCATCGGGAAATGTGTTCTGGAAGATTCGATAAAATTCGACTTAGTCCCATTAACCCTAACATTTCGGATTCCCAGAAATATCGGACAAATGCCGATTCCAGGAACTGTCGTAAGAATACCCGTTACGATATCCTTCAGATATTTCAACTTCCCCCCAGATACCAGGTCTATTACTGACAGCGTACATTTCGAATGCTAGCTTTGCAGAAAATTAGAGTTAAAATTCTTCAAAAAAAGTAAATGAAGATTTACCATTAGTTCTAAAGAAAAAAAAAAGACATTACAAATTTACGTACAACATCTACAGAACCTCAAGAATCAATCAAAATTGAAATCAAATATCTGACTCATAATTTAAGCTAGTCATTTAAGAATTAGACACAATTGTAGAAGTTCAAATTAAAAGATTAGAATCTCCTTCAGAAGGAACTACACATTATTATTGTTAAAATGGAAATCACCATTTTCTTAAGAACCAAAGTTTTTTACGAATTTTTGTTAACTAACCAACAATTTTACCGTTTTAAAAATATCCTCTTAACAAGAAATCTAGAGGAATTAGATCTAGCGAGCTAGGAGTCCATTTATTATATGAAAATAATGTCTCCAGCTAGTGTTCACATGTTCATCATAGTAACAGTCGACGCAAACCACCTGAGTAAACTATTACAAAAAAACAATTCAGAAATGGACACCAAGCTCACCTGATTTGTTCCTTATAGAACACGTATGGGATATGATAGGTAATCTATTGAAACAACGCCCCTTAGCAAACTTGGATACCCTCTGGAATACCATATTGTTGATTTAGGTGAATATTGCTTTTTTGTATTAATTATTTTGATAGAATTCCTTTCTATATTTAATAAAATTATTTAAAAATAATCTGTTTCTCCCTTTTCTTGGTCTCCAGTGTATATTATTCGGAATTAAAATTAAATTTGTAATTCTGACCAGAAAGATTTCATTATACAGGGTGTTTCTAAAATATATTTGGACACAAATAATATTTTTTAAGATTTTATAAATCTGTAGTGCAAATTGTAAAAAAATTAGATAAAAAAACGGGTCGAAAATCCCCCTCCACCAACCTAACGTAAAAAGTTATTCAAGACCCATACATCTTTTTTTCTATTTATTTTAGACGGTTTTATCAATAACAGAAAAAAAACAGTAGAAGTTTGGAACCCGATTTTAGAAACACCCTGTATAATATACATGTATGAGTATATTTCATATATCACCATATATTAGATTAATTTGACCATATAGTTAATATTTTTGGGCTAACTTTTATTGATACATTTATTATCAACAATTAAAAATATTATTTTGCCTGTTCATTGGGGTATTCTCTCCTCAAAATTTTTTCCTGCAACAGATAAGTATTTAAAATCGTATTTGGAGAACAAAGTGTAGTAAGGCAATTTCGTAAAATTGCCCGGATTACTGGCTGTCCGTACAGAAATTCTTCCTCACAGTTATTCTGAGAGAAAGAGATGTCTTAAAATAATCAACCAGTATTCCTGTATATAAATAGTGTATTGTATATTGTGTTATACTTATCTGTTTGGAGACGTTTCAACTCCGACTCTGGAGTCGTTGCCAATCATTTTGTTGAGTATTTCGAGGTTTTTTTAAAAAAAATTTCGCTCTGACGTGGATTTTGTTGTGTTTCAAAAAAATTTTAAAAACAACAAAATCCACATCAGAGCGAAATTTTTTTGTAAAAACCTCGAAATACTCAACAAAACGACTGACAACGGCTCCAGAGTTAGAGTTGAAACGTCTCCAAACAGATAAGTATAACACAATACACAATACACTACTTATATACATGAATACTGGTTGATCATTTTAAGACATCTCTTTCTCTCAGAATAACTGAGGAAGAATTTCTGTACGGACAGCCAGTAATGGGGCAATTTTACGAAATTGCCTTACTACACTTTGTTTTCCAAATACGGGTTTAAATACTTATCTGTTGCAGGAAAAAAAATGAAGAGAGAAAACCCCGAATGAACAGGCAGAATAATTCAAGACCTCCTCAATAATCTTTTTGAAATTAATTAAAAATATGTTTGTTACTAGTTTAATTTAAATTCTTGGTAATTCTCTGTTTTTTTAGCAAAAATATTTAGTTAAGAAACTAATACCTAGTTAATGGCAGTGACAACCGTTATCTTGGCAAACATAAACATAACGGTATTAGGTTACAACTACTTTAAGATCATTTTCACAGAACGCCTGCTAAAAAACCAATATTGACAAATTTTAAAATTTTCCTTAGTGAAATAGTGAATTTATTGGTTTTCTTTCACAAAGTACTATACAAACTTGAAATATCTTAACAGAAATCCTATACCACATTAACTGCAAATCATACTTGACACTTTAAAACAACGATTTTCATCAACTGTTAATAGTCGGTACATTATTTCTACAACAAAAAAAATGGATTAATGAATTCCAGTAACTAGAATTGATTATAATTAGATGGATGTTTTCTAGTTTTTCTTAATATATACACGACAATTAATATTATTGTATTTAAAAGTCGTAGTTAATAATAGTCATGTACTTGATCTTGAATATGAATTACAGCACAATTATGGAAGTGTTATGTTTTCTTAATGAGCAACATAAAACAAAACAAATATTTTTTGTCTCTTAACATCTAATACATTTACGTCAACAGCCTAGAGGAAAAGAACAATATTTCCGGGGCCGTATAGAAGTATTCTTAATTCGCAATTTGTTGATATTTTTGTGCCATGGATAATTAGCAATAAATTTTGGTCGTGCGTAGTTTAATTAGAATTTATTTAACAATCTGGTCTCGTCATCGCTAGCTGAAATGAATCTAAAATTCTCTACTGTCAAATATACTCGTGGCAAAGTCATTTAGAGGAAATGTGTTATTGATCACAATATAAACAATTGAAATCTGAATATTTGACTTATTTTTTGTTATACCCTCATCATAGGGCGTAAAATATTTGGCAAACAGCCTACGTCACAACGTAAGGGTAGTTTATATTGCTTTAAAAAATATATAATTATTGTACATAATAAAAATGTAAAACACTCGTTTTATTGTTTGGTTTTTTGCTCATATCAGTGAATTGATTCAATTCATTCTTTAGTTAAAAAATATTAAATATGAATTTTTGAAAACCCAGCCTTCGAATATCCTTCACTATATACATTTTGGAGCTAGAAAATCTGGACGAACCTAACAAGCCTTCCAGAGATAGAATCTACATATAAACAGACGAAACGATTAGGTCTTTCTCCTCTGTCTCTCAACCGATTTTCTTCATTTTTATTTTGTTTAGTAGCTACTGACGACCGTCAGTGCAGAATGGTGATATTAATTTGTAATATTGGTTCATTCATTAAATAAAATATAATAAATATTCATTATTTATGGCCATACTGTCAAGGTCAAACAACTGACAGTGCCGCCGCCTCCAGACGGTCAAAACTCAAAACATTGAGTAATTATATATGGAGGGAGCGATCGTTAGGGGCTGTTATATTCTTAGAGCATGTACGTCTGGAAGTGGCATGCAAGCGTTGTTATTGTTTAGCGGTAAAATAGTCAATGTAGTAGATCAGTATTGATTTTTCGGACGCTTTGCAGTAACTTTCATATTAAATATTCTGTTTTTAATGTGAATTTAGTTATTTGATTATTATTATCACAACCTTCCCGAAGGTGTTGTGCAAAAAATTGTCAGACAGCGGACACTAGAGATCGTATTAAATATTTTGGTTCTCTTAGGGTCGTTGGTCCTCTCTTTTCTTTAATATTCCTGAACTTGATTGAAACCGCAAATGACGAAAACTTTTAGGTTGCAAAGAACAATCTTCCAATTATTATATCGAATATTTTGCCAGGAGCGGTTCCAGCCAAAAAGTTAGGGGGTCATTCATTTGTCAAAAATATTTCGAATACCGATATTTGATTACATTTTTATTTTATTTTTATTTCAATAGATTTGTCAATATGAGTGAACAATTTTGGTCCTTACATCTACTTCTCCGATTTCTCCACAACTGTATTTCTTATAAATATATACTTTTTACAATTTTATGAAATGGGGTCGAATTTCGACCACTGGCGACCACTAGTAGAGTGAAAAGAGCATATTCATTACTCATGTGATTTTGTCATCAAAAAAACTTCAACAAAGAACTTTAACTAAGAAAATATTAGTTAAAAATAATTTCTTAAAAAATTCCCGAAGGAACATGTGTACATCTTGATGCTTCAAGACGAGTCAAGAATAAACCTTATTATGTACATAAATTGGGTTGAGCTTTAGAGTTGGAGGTTAACTAAGTGCGGTTTAAGTTCAGTTTCTCTTACCAACTTACTAAAGTATGCTAAAAATGCTTCTAACCCTAGTTCAATACGCGCTAAATTGCTTCGAAATAGTGCCTAATGGTAGTGGGGGGTTTGTATATTTTTCTTATGCATATGCTGTTTAAATGTATTTACTTATAACATGCATTCTTCGGTTATTTAATTCTCTATATATTACGAATGCAGAAACAAACTTGTAAGAAAAAGTAATTGTGGACGTAGGGGTATAATGCTAAATCAAACATCATCATGATTCACCAGATCTTAAGTCGACAATGAACTTGACAAACTTTGCAGGGATGTATGTGATTCTGAAAATTCATCAGCACCAGCAGCTGCAATAACTGATGTTGTTGCATCAACAAATAAGGCCTAGGACAAAAAATGCGCTAGAGGAAAACTGGCTAAAGAATAGAGAAAAAAGAGCAGTGATAGATATTCCCGAATATGTCCACTTAGATGGGTGCTATTCCCGTGCCCTTCAAGACAAGTAAAGAATAGAATAAATAGGATTGAATTGTAGAGTTGGTTGGACAACTATAGCAGTTTTTTTTTAAGTTTATATTTTTAATCAAGCTTATGTTGACAAGAAAAAGTAAAAGTAAATCTGCAGAAGTATTATGTAAAGCACCTGTTTTGTATAATTTCTTTTGATGGCTGCATAAGGTGACAAAAAATCGAAATTTAATAAGAAACTTCATAACTTTCGCCATCCAAATATTAAAATTTGTCCCTAATATTTCTAGGTGAGTCAACAACAAATGACAGCAAAGCAATAACTGTCGCTAGATAGAGTCTGCTGTCGAAATCTGTGTAACAATCATTTAATTGTGTTAACTATTCAGGTTGCAGAGAATACAATAAAAGTATGCCATCAAATAATCAATTTGCAATTACATAATACGTAATACAAATTCAATAAGCTCAAAATTTATTCTGAAAAGCATTTCCTTCATAAAATTTTGAAAGGTGAATTGATCGTTAATAATTGTTTAAGTAACGTTAGTGACAGAAAAGTTCAGTGTCGCTGTAAATCAAAGGTGTTGTATGATGTTAATTTTTTAAAAGAATTTTAATGCTTAGTACTTAGAATTCAACAGTATTTACAAAAAATACTTAACCAGAGTTCCTAATCAGATTTCTGATATTTTTTGAAAAATTGCAAGATACTTTGTGATGAGTGTGGACTACATTCTACATTGATATATTTAGCGTTCTGATAAAATGAGATTTGGTTTTTCCACTTTTTAGGGAATCTGGTGTATCTTTTTGACAAGTAACTCAAGATATAGAAGAATATGTAAGGCGAATTCAGACTATCTTTCCGGTCTTATTGGCCACTGAATGTGATCTAATTAATCTGGAACACTGTAATAATTCATCAAAATACATTCGGGTACACTATGAAACTGTCTGTAGAAAATGATTGTAATGTGATACTGGCAAGCAATGTGCGCAGTTGAAATATAGGGCGAAGTAAAATTACAGTTAGATAGGTGGGTTCAAGAAATTTTACAAATAATTGTGATATTGGAGTGGTACATAAGCAGTTCCATATATAGGATGCTTGAAATAAATGGTGAATTAGAATTACAGTTATAGAGGGTGGTTCAAAAAATGTTGTCTGGGTGGCACATAAGTAGTTGCGAATGCAAGATGAAATATGAGTGAAGTAAAGCCATAGTTATACAAAGTGGATCAAAAAACTTTAAAATAATGGTTAAATAAGCATATGCAGTAAAGGTATTCGAGTTATAGCTAATATGCTAATACTTGATATGTGGGACGACGTAAATTTATAGGTATAGTGAGTATAGTGAAAAATTAATGGTCACCCTGTCAATAACCTTCGTTACGCCGATGACACGGTCATTATTGCTGAATCTCAGGAATCACTACAAAGCCTTATCGACAGGATATCGGCCGAAGGGGAGCACCTTGGCCTAAAAATTAACGTAGACAAAACAAAAACCATGATGATAAGCAGAACATCCGCTAGGCGTCTGAACGTCGCAGTGAACGGAGAACAAATCCAGCAAGTTCCTAAGTTCAGGTATCTCGGTAGTTGGATAACGGAAGACTTGGACCCAGACACGGAGATACGGTGTAGGATTGAGCAGGCTAGAGCCGCATTTATTAACATGAGAACACTACTGAGCAGTCAAAGTCTTAACTTACAGCTACGCTATCGTTTCATAAAATGCCACGTTTACTCCGTGTTGCTTTACGGCGTGGAGACCTGGACCCTGAAGGCCAACACTATGAATAGACTGGAAGCGTTTGAGATGTGGCTGTTTAGGAGACCATTGAAGATTCCATGGATCGACCACACGCCCAACGTAGAAGTTTTAAATCGCATGGGAGTAGAAAGAGAACTGCTGCAAATAGTTAAAAGGAGAAAAACAGCTTATTTGGGGCATATATTCAGAAACACCAAATACCAATTCCTTAAACTTATCATGGAAGGAAAAATTGAGGGAAAACGCGGAATCGGAAGGAAAAAATATTCATGGCTCAAAAACATACGGGACTGGACAGGCCTCGATGCCCATACACTCTTTAAAGCCGCACAAGACCGTGAAGAATATGCCAAAATTGTCGCCAACATTCAGTAGATGGATATGGCACCTTAAGAAGAAGAAGTGAGTGATTTAAACAATAGAAAAATAGAAATAGTCATTAAGGTGCAGAGGATTAATACTTATACAGAGCAGTTGCAACAACGTGTAGAGTTGTATTATAGTTGTACAGGGTGATTCAGAAAATGATTTATATTGGGTGACACGAAGAGTTTTTATTTTAAGCCAATTGAAGTCGTTTCTTTTTTAAACATATATTTATAAAATCATTTGTTTATTTGAAAAACAAATTTCTAACAAACAAGTTGTCAATTCGTTCAAGTGACTGTTCGTCAACCAATTTACAAATTATAAGCATTGATAATTTACTTGTGATTTAAAGTCAAGAATTGTAGCACCTTAAAGTGATGCTGTCTTCTGTCTCTGCTAGACCTTTTTTTTTCATGTCAAACAAAAGAACAAAACTTTTGTTTGATGGAAAATATAGGGACTGCAAACTGTATTGTTAGTTGTTCTTTCCTTTTATCATAAATATAAGATATTTTAACGAGTTTCAGAAAAAATGCACACACAAGACCCACAATATCGGTAGTAGTGTTACTAGTTTTCCGAGATTTTGCAATCTATTGAATTGCTAGATGGCGATTTATATATACAAAATATTAAATTGACTTGTATGTATGAATTATATAAATTGATCATTAGAAATTTCAGTCATTTTAGGAAAGTGCAACTGGTGACGTTTCTTAAACAGTAACAGTCTTGCGTTCAATAGATGGTAAAATCTTGAAAATATAATATCAAAATTACTTTGATAGGATATGTTAACCTACAAATTTTCTGTCGGGTCCTAAAATATAGTGCTGAAACATACTTTTCGTTTGGTACTTTGGGGCCCTTCATAAAACATGTCACCCTAAATTTTGTCTTTTCGGGCGTAAAAATATTTATATATTTACAAATATTAAACGTACGATTTTCTACTGTAACAGAAAAATGAAACAAAAACAGACTGGAGAAAAATTAAATTAGAAATATGTGTACTGCGAACATCACATTTCCCTTCCCCCCCTTGCACATCCTATCACGCTAACTGAGACCCCTGTATGCAAATGTATTTCTATGAACGACCCTTTTTCTGATTTGGAAATTTTTTTTAAAATAACAGCATAGACACTTTTATTGTCTATATAGAATAACCCCTTTAGAGTTGTTAACTTTATTTCGTTTCAGTGCAGTAAAATAAATTTTCAGTAACCTAGTAAAGACTCGTAACGAGACATAATAAATCGTTCTTCATAACCTGCATTCATATTCGACCTGCCTTGACTGTTGGCCATCAAAACTGTTTCAGACGTCTCTTTGAAGGAGAAGAAGTTTATGAAAGAGGATTTATATCCTTATAAGTGGATAAGGTCTACATCAATTAAATGCTTATTTATCATCTTTGCTGTTTATGTAAAGATGTTAATTCATTCAAAATAACGATCGCATGCACCCTTTAGTTTATGTTTATATGGTTGTTGACTCCTTTGCTTCTCAATGAAATTCTAAAACTTGCAAACAAAAACACGGTTCTGATAATGTTCAAGGACTATATAAAATGTGTTGCATTAGTTTGTTTTAAATTCCATTTTGTACACTGAGTACCTTAAATGTTATTAACATGTTTGGGGGGCCTGACTCCCTAGAGAAAGCAAAAAGAAAATTTACAGAAACTAATTATGAATTTTTTTGTATTCTAATCAAAACCGAGAGATTGTCTACATGTTTTGCAACATCCTGTATATTCAAGAAATCCTTTAACTAGCGTAATTATTGAGTAAATCATTAAATAACATACTTATAAATAAATACCGCTAATTGTGTTAATCATTTGAGTATTTATTTTTTTCAATTTCCACTGATAATTTTTTGTAACAGTGATTAAAAAACAATATTATTTTTTTGGGTTGAAAAACATTTTCCCCGGTAATTAGTAGTAGTAAAATTTTAATTTATTACCGAAGAAATTAGCAGAGTATTTCATTATTGATTTTGATTTATTTGCGAACTTTGTCTTAAACTGAAAAATAACACCATGTGTTTTGAATGCTTTTGATTTGTGTATTTCTAGTTAGCGGTTATTAAAACTGTGAACATTTCTAATAATGAGTTGTCATTGGGATTTCAAAGATGCACATGTCTATTTATAAATTAAAATCAATATTAAATAATAATAGAAGAATGTGCATTGCTTTGCATTTACTTTACAGGAAAAAATGAGGACCGAAAACCTCAATGAATTAACATTGTATAGATAATCGTATATTTTATTTATGACATTATTTATAGAAATATTTTAAAAAATAACTTGGTTAAATTTACTGCAATCGTTAAATATGATCTACATAATTTTGAAATTATAGTAATCTTAGATTTCATTAGAACCCACTTTTTTGGTCTAAGTATATTCAGAAAACTGTCAGATGTTTTATTCATTTATTTAAAACATTAAGGTCTAAATCCAGGTTATACAATGTGTACAGGCAAGGGCGTACCCAGCCTTTGGCTTAGAGAGGGCAAGTTAGGGGAAAAATCTCCTAGGGCGGGTGTTTCAAATCGGAAAAAATTGTCCAATAAAAAGGAACAAATTCAGTACATTTTTAGGTCCATAGGGGGGTACATTTATGGGAAGGTTTAGTGGCGCACGGTAAAGGTGTTTTAGGTTCAAGGGGGCTCCCTCGGTACGCCCAATGTTTTACAGAAATAAAAAATATTATGACGTTGTTAAATTAAAAGATTTTGTAAGGGAGATATGGGATTAAAATTTGCATTAAATATAGTATGAAGCAATATAAAACAATTCCAGATGTATAACTTGTATAAAGAATCATATCCTGCTCAATATTGCAGTTATTAAATGAATTCAGTTTAATGTCAGTTTATCAAAACCTTTCTAAGAGAAAACAATGAATAATCTACGAAAAGCGAGGTTTCTCTGCAGAAATTATTTCAATTCATAACTGGAAGATTTAGGTTGTGGAAAGTTAGCATTCGCTGATGATTTAAAGATTTTCATTGAAGTTGACACAGTTGATGACTGTATTAGGTTATTTGGTGTTGCTCGTTCTTGTAATCATGCTCCTTAGAGTGTTGCTGCGTTTGAAGATCATTCTGATTCCATGCACACAGATATGGAATCAGAATGATGTTTAAAAGCTGCAACACTCTAAGGAGCATGATTACAAGAACGAGGCCGGACGCTCCAGCAATACCAAATACCTTTATATACAGTATACCTTGTGAATGTGGAAATCTTTACATTGGAGAGACAAAGCGACCGCTGGACACCAGGGTTAAGGAACACCGCACTGCTTCTCAAAGGGCGGAGCTAACGAAGTCTGGGCTAGCTAACCACGCGTGGAACGAACACCACAACACCAACTGGGACCAGGCCAGGGTAATTCACAAGGAGGAGCAATTTTATAAAAGAAAATTTATAGAGACAGCATATATAATCTCGAACGAGATAATAATTAGCGAGCCCAGCATACAAATTAAAAACATTTGGAAACCCTGTCTTCAACCACTGTCGCTATGCATCACCGACAACTAACCCCCAGATACGAGGACACTGATTGGACCGGATGAGACCCAATGATCATGACCGGCGACGCATGACCGATTAAAGTTATAAATATCACAGATAAACTGAATTTCCTATCATTTACCTGATGACGATATCAGATACAAAGCTATTGAAACGTTGTGAAATCAACCTTTTCAAGGCGATGGAAGTCCAAGGAAACTTCGAAAAACGATTTCAGATTAAACGCTTTCAAATGTAAAGTAGTTAATTATACTAGAAAAAAATTGTCATTGAGTTTTGGCTATGCCATTGAGAATACAGATTTGGAGCTTTAGTAAAGTTTAAAGATTTAGGCATATTTTGTGCCTCTAAACTAACATTTTTTAAACAAAGTAAAGCGGTCAGCAACATCAAAACTCTGGATAATTTTTATTATCCGCTTATTAGGACAAATATGTTCCTATAGTGTGGAACACCTACTATGAAGTACAAAAATCGGCGATTCAAAGTGTTCAAAGGTGTTACTTAAAATTTCGATGATTTAAGCAAACTGACAGATATCCTGAGAGAGGTTTTGTTCATAGTGAACTTGTATCATAAATAAACAGAAAATAAAGAGGATCGGGCCCAAGTGGGAACCAGAGGCACCCCAGATGAAACTTGGACCAGGTTTTTTTCAGCCTGTCTTATGCGAAAAATCCCCAACACTCAAGAAAATAATTGGGATTATCCAAGTTCTCCATAATAACTTTAAAGATCACCTTCTTATTAAGATGTAACAATAACAGTTACCCCTGTTCAAAAAAAAATTATATATAAAAGTTTTGATTGTTTCTTCACTAGCCGTTGTCATTCATTTGCATCAAAATGCAAACTGGCATATTTATTAAATGCTTAAGTAATACCTTCTATAATTTGCAAATAACTTTACTTTGTTATGCATTTAGAATAAATTTTGAAATAATTATAACATTGTAAATATAATTTCCACTCCAGTTCACAAAAAACTTCTGTTATGAAATTTGTAGACAAATTGTTCTGTAACAAATAATACCTTCTAGCTGGAATAATTTTAAATCCTTAATAAAGGTCGTAGTTCTTAAATATTTTTCGTATTTATTACAGAATTTTCTTATTTATTGGGAACGGGTTTGTTTACTTAATATATTAGGAATTATCTAATAATGTTATAATTGGATAAACAATTAATTGTATGTAATCCAAATAAATTATTTCTGTAATAGTAAAACGAATTACCTTGAAACTTAATACAATTAGAATATATTAAAATTACCATACTTGTTATAAATCTTTATATGGATAGTTGATCTCAATTCACGAGGGATTCTTTTAAATTTTAGAATTAATTACGCTGATTGTCATTGCAATTTTGAAATGCTACGCCTAACCGTTGTACATAAAGCAGTTAACTACAGTGATGTGTTTTTTCTGATGCAACTACCTTTACTAGGGCTTTTATCAACAGTATCTGGTCATCCATAAAAGCTACAATGTACCATAACAGATCCAAACAGGTCTACCGTCCTAAGCCCACCATATTTGCTATGCGTTTGGATAACATTACTTAATGACTGACTAAAGAAAAAGAGCCGATATTTGTAATTACAGTGTGAATCAAACTACAACTCCACTGACTGATATTGGTTCATTAACATAATTGCTGGAACATGTAAGACTAAGAGACTCTTAAATATATCAGTCATCCTACAGTTTTATTGGAACGTCTATAGAACCTTTCGCAACCAATTAACCTATACTCAGTCAGCAAGTCTAAGATCTAAACTTGTTGATGTCCTGATTAAATGTTTTAAATTTCACTCGGAAAGAAACTAGAATTTGTCTAACGTCAACTAGAAGAAGTGAACTAAATTGAAGTTTGCTCATTCCTCCAAACAAGCAGTGCCTTTTTGAAATTTGTAACGAGGGATTCCTCTTTCATACATAGTCCATATGAAAGTAACATAAAAACTGCAGTGTTTTCTATGTGAGGATTTCAGAGCTCAGCAACAACGATATACTACCAGGCAAAACACTTAATGTCACCAGTACAACGCAGGAGTTGCAAGATACCACCAAATTTGGGAGAAAAATGGAATGGTGTTCTATGAAGTTAACATACCTCTTCACAATTGATTGATAACCCTTCTTGTTTACCAGATCTAGTCCCAACTGACTGTTTCTGTTTTTTCAAATTGAACTTTTGTTTGGAGAACAGAGATTTTCACATCGAACTTGAAACTTTTTGCTCTATCTCGTAAATTCCATGAATTATTTAATGTTGTTGACAGAGCAGGTGTGGCAAAATTACCATTTTTTGCACATTCTGTTTATCTTATTTGCTTGATCTTTTTCTTTATCTAATCGGTTCTGTTTGCGTTTATTTGTTCTCTTAACTGAATGACATTATTTACTTCCTCTATAATTGATTAATTCTTTTGCG
Source organism: Octodonta nipae (assembly GCA_034190945.1). Lineage (NCBI taxonomy): Eukaryota > Metazoa > Arthropoda > Insecta > Coleoptera > Chrysomelidae > Octodonta > Octodonta nipae. The sequence goes on from CM067218.1 coordinate 154,170,130, forward strand.
GTTTAGGGTTTTATATTATTTAGGGAATGCATATAGCAGTTTCTGTACGTCATTTTCATTTTCAGTTATAATAAATGCATCATCAGCACAACAGACCACTTGAATTCCGGCCTGTTGTTAATTTTCTTGGTTTTATGATTTCTTTACAATAGGAGACTTTAAGTCTAACTTCTGGTGAGGTTTGAATCTTCGCCGTTAGTCGGAATGTTTGAGTAATTTGTATTTGAGCTCAGGTCTTCGATAGCTTGTACAATATTTCTTGAATGTATTTTTTGTCCATACCTACGACATCTTCCAAACAGATTCTATCGAACACTTTGGCCAGGGCCGTGACACAAATGTTGGCCTTGCTCAGTAGCTTTTTTGGTGAATTTTCTGATGATGTCCACAGTCACCAGTGTTGGTGTGTTTATACTTCTACGCCCTTTCTTAATTCAAGATTTGGAGCATTAAGGCATTGTTAAAATGAATTAAATTGTTTGATGATGTTACATCCCAGTGTATCTTTCTCAGGCATATTTAGCGAGTTCTACCATTTACTATAGGCCTTTGTAATTTAGAAGTTTATTTACGATATTTGCTGGGATTTCACTATTGTCAAAAGTTTTTCTTTGGCCTGTGCAAACCTTCTGTTGACATAAATATAAATATGCATAAAATGTTGTGACGGGAGTTCATCCAATGTTTCTTAGAATCGGCATTCATCCGATATTTCGTGGAATTCAAACTTTTGTTGGTTCTGTCGTACTCCGAACCCGGCGTCTAGCGCTAACGAAGTTCGTCGACTGTTCGAGAATCCTTCTAGAGCTTTCTAAAAACAAATATATATATACGGAAAGCCCACAAAAGGATTCATTCAGTATTATATTGCCGTCTAGTAAACAATAGGCGTTCAAGATAAATTATACATAATTGTGTGAACTTAAAATCTTTGAAATAAATTATAGCATGTTCGACAAAGTTTCTAAATAAATGAACGAACCCAAAGTGAGATTTAAATATATTACAATATTAAATCAAAATAATTCAATCAACTTAACGTATTGAGCAAAATACTACGGCACAGAATGAGGATAAGAAAGTGAATAATTGGGCAACATAACAACCTTTTGAAACAAATAACTTGTCATGAATAAACAAAGTATTATATAAAACCAACAGCTTGAATGTGAGTAACCTTTCCACGCTGACTAACGCAACGCATTTATGTACCAGTTTCTGAAATAAAAGTTGCAAAAATTATTTAAATTTGACCAAACCTTTTGTCAAAATGCACTGCCTACTATCACTGGCATTTAAAAAATTAGAATTTAGATTTTTCCCGATCCATTACGTCTGAAGTTTAAGGACAAACCAAACAAACAGGGAATTTCTTGCTTTTCAACGTTTCTTTAATTGTCTACAAGATGAACAACGATAAATTATTTAGCCGTAGTATAAAATCGATTAATTATGAATCAAAATGTCACCAGAAACATCGGAAGTGCAAAGAATTGCTCATAAGCAAGGTCATTGTCATTGATAAAGGCCATAAATTCAATAAAAAGAAAATTAATTCGCTAGTCAACGTGAGGATCATTTGTAATCGCCCAGCTGCTTATAAATAGAAATTCTTCTTAATAACTTTATGGGTAATTTTAAAAATCCGGTTTCTTGCAATGAACGAAATAGGGGTCATGGTTTCGGAAGTATTTTTTTCCTAATGGAAACATACCGAAGTCTGTTGTGCGGTTAAGTTCGTGTTATGCAAGACATTAAGTCACAGGAAAAGGTCCAGTTGTGGGAAAAACAAATATCACATTTGTGATAGTAAGGACACAGTTTTGAACTCGAACTTGGAAGGTGACAATCATATATCTCCCAACCTAATAGCGCTAATTATTAATTTATATGATTTATTAGACGAAATTATAGCCAGAACGGGGGTTAACGCGAACAAATTTCTAGAAGCGACCTTTAAAAGTGTTAAGACCTACGAGAAACCTTTTGGAATTCATGTCAACGGAAATCCCGCTTGGAGGCTGCTGAATCATCTAGGAGCGGTTTCAGTATAACATTGAGAACATTTATACACTCTTTTATTATTTAAAATAAATGTATCCAGGGTTAAAATAAAGATAAGCATCTAGAAAAAACAAAGACGCTTAATAAAAATGTTTGTTTGATATCAACTGTAGTTAGGGGACGTGTTTCGTCAAGCCAAAGACATGTCAAATACCACTTGTCTGTTGTCTTGCATTACATTGAAGGCAATAATCAAATCCTTCAGTAGGCACAATCTAGTTAAACAATCTTCGACGAAGATTGGCAACAATTCTGGCAAATGCGATTCTATTTTGTGCTTTCTGGAGAAACTATCTGAGTCTAAGCCACTGCAGCTTCACATGTTCTTTAACTACAAATGACTAGAAGCATTGGGTCGAAACGACCTCAACTTTTTCTCAAATGTTCGAATCAGAGAAGTAAGTGGGACAATTCTGGGAAACAGAACTGGGACTGTGGGATCACCAAAATGCTGAGATAAAGCGCCTAAATTGACGTATGTGGGATACCATAAAAGGCGTTGGAAATGTAATACCAGAAAGGTGGCGATCGAAATTGGAATTCTCCAACTCACCTGTCGAAGGTACTAGCCTTGAAAATAGATGGCGCTGAAGCGTTTTGCTTATACTCGTCCGTCAGTGGCATGTCCGGATTGTGGCAAGACGATACATGAAGTTCTGACCAGTAGGAGGGTCGTGGCAGTAAGGCCGTCGGTGCAGATCTTGGTGCTAGTAGAAAATACTCCAGCGAGTCCCTAGAGGCCTCTGTGATCGTATTCTACATTATAGGCTGTGGGTGTGCCTCATAAGATGCATAGATAGACTGCTTTCTAATTTGTATTGTGTTAAGAGGCTCTCCTTCATCGAGAGTCGATGATATTGATGATAATCTCAACATTCTGTTTAACATCATATTTCAAAAAGGTTCCAAATTATTAACTGTGCTTACGAGTAAGTGTCCACGACTGAGCTTCATATAGAACTGCGGAGAGCACATCGCATGTGACGAAGCTCTATCATCTGTGAATGTTAAGACCACGAAGTATAGATACAAGGATTCCGAACGGTATAGACTTTTCCGCAGTATTCGTGGTATACAATATTAAACCCAGATCATAGTTCTCTTTTCTGCCAGCTAGTTATTATTATTATCAAACGTACATACGCGCTGTCGAATGTCGAAATTATTAACATTATAAAACAAAGCATAAAATATTAATGTAATTGTTTAAAAATAGTTTTCATAAAAAATGGGAAGGTGTTGTGCTGTTCATGGTTGCCTCAGTGGCCGAAAGTCAAGTGGAAATGTGGCTAAAGTGGGTATATTCAAAGTTCCGAAAGTGAAGTAACCTAAAAATAATATAAAATCCATCAGTGTTGTTAATAAATTTTGTATTCTATACACTAGTGTATTTGTCAAATCTAAATTGTTTGGTATTTAAATGTTAAACGTCTTTTATTTATAACTAATTAATAAATAATATATTTGATTTTAATCAATTAATTACTTTCCGATTATCAAGCAGTGTAATACTGAAATAAATAGGTATTTAACCATTTTTGAATTTATATTTACTACTTAATTTGCAGAACCTATGTTTAAATTCTTTACTTCACTTACGGTTTGTTTAATAGTTTAACACGTAGAGACAAAAGATGAACTATAATTTTAATTCTTAAAGACATCTTGATAACATTAAAATAAAATTGTTTGCTACTGGTTAATTGTATTTATTTATTTACTAATATCTCACATTTTTAGCTTTGCAGATTATCGAAATAATATTTTCAGAGCTGTCAGGTGGCTGTCAGTATCAACAAGATTACCCGGCGTAAGGATTTAAACGAGTACTTCCCAAAGAGGTCTATGGTACTTCCTCAAAAGTGGCGCGCTCTACCGGCAAAACATTCTGTCTCCTAAAATGCTACCATTTATTTAACATTACGTTCGGACTCCTTGTATCTATACTTCGTGGTTAAGACTTTTATACATTTGCTCTAGCCATTTTTATTCAATCCCTGATTTATATATCGGAGTTTACGTCTTCGCTGATCCAACTGCTCAGATTCTTGTTATGGGTGTCTCCTTTACGGTTTCATTCTTTATCTAGCTTCGATTGCGATTAACACCATAGCTTTTGTTTTCCTTGCATTTATCTTGAGACCCACTCAGTCCTAACCTAACGTTCTGATATTCTATCAATTAGTCTGAAAATCTTCAGAGCTGTCGTTAATCGTAATGGTGTCATCGGACATATCTCAATTGTTTAGCAATTTCCGTAGACTTTTATGTCATCTTTTGCTCCCTCGAAGACCTTTGATTTCCTTCTATTCATTGTTTCCTATATATTTATAAATAAGGTGGAAAATCTAGTCCAAGGTATTTACGGCGGTATTGAAAATTGACAGGTATGTGTGTTGAGTGATAATTGTGACGTTTCTAGTTCATATATGTGGATTTTTTGGGAACCACATCATACTGCAGAAAATGATCCAAACGGTTCAGGGTCTAAATTAAATTTAAGATATTTTGGAAATCCACAGTTTGAAATTAAAATATTTGACAATTTGAACTATGAATGGACATAAGGGAATTAACTGCTATTTCATATATACAGGGTACATAGTATATGTGTTCATTGTAGATTTACCTGCAAATCTATATAGTCAGCCAGCGTCCAATCACGCTATTAAAAACTATATATTACTTCTTCTATAGTAGTGAAAAGTGTTGCCTAAAATTTCGAAGGATGAGTCCAATCCCAAAATTATACTACTCCTACGATAGCAATATTTAGGTCAGAATCTATTGTTAGTGCTTTATTTCAACAGGAAGAATTTATTTAAATATATTTTGTGATTTCGCATGATTTCTATAACGTATAACGTTTGCAAATAATTACGAAGTATTTCAATATTCGTTAGTCATATGCCGAAATCGACAGTTAACTTAGTTTGAATAGAAAGTGGTCTAAAACTGACCTAATCTTAGCGTCTTTATAAATTACATAATTACATCATAAAACTACAATTTTAGAATTTAATAAACCAATTTAAAAACTATTATATGTTGTCGCATTTAGAGTATGCCATACATAAAAACACTGAATCATGAACTGCCGTTTAAGGTGATCATTAAAAAACGCAATTACCTGGGTTGGTATTCAATGATCATTCATTAATATTGAGTTATCAAAACTATGTGTTGGAATTATAACTGAAATTATGATATAAAAATTATAAGGCAAGTGTTAATATGCACTATACAAGGTTGTTTAAGTGATCATTTGTAATATTAATTAAAACATGTCGTAAATTGTAGCATTTACATAATTCTGATTTATGCTTTAATCCATATGAATTTTAGTTATATATTTTACACTCTTGTATTGTGGGACAACTTTTAAATCATACGAATTATTCATATCATTGAGCAAATTATTATTGTTTGAACACTTCGTAAAATTCTGTATATCAAACTATTTTTTAACCACTAATGATAGTCATCATATAAGAAAAATATTAATTAAAGTGGATTAGTAACTATTGATAAACTTTTATTTAAAAGTAAATAATTTTGACTATAGAAGTAATCTGCTGTTAATGGTGCCATCATTCTATTATCTTCATTATTTAACTTATATTAATGTCAAATATATTGAAATATAAATGTTTAATCAATACAGAAAAGAAGGCATTTAAAACTGACATTTAAATTTAATAACAATAAATTTAAAAAATAAATCAAGGATTTGCTTATTCAAAATTGGACTAAACAATTGGATTCACATTCTTTTAAAATGAACTAGTGGTCGCCCAGTGGTCGAAATTGGACCCTATTTAATGAAATTTTAAAAATTTTATTTTTATAAGAAACAGAGTTGTGGAGAAATCGGAGAAGTAGATGTAATGACCAAAATTCTTTACTCATATTGACAAATCTATTGAAATAAACAGAAAATAAAAATGTAATCAAATATCGGTATTCCGAATATTTTTGACAAATGAATGACCCCCAAGGTTTTGACTGGAACCGCTCCTGGCAAAATATTCGATATAATAATTGGAAGATTGTTCTTTGCATCCTAAAAATTCTCGTCATTTGCGATTTCAAAAAAGAGAGGACCAACAACCCTAGGAGAACTTAAATATTTAATTCATTCTCTATTGTCCGCTGCCAGACAATTTTTTACACAACACCTCCGGGAAGGTTGTGACAATAGTATATTAATCAGATAATTAAAAACAGAATATTTAATATGAAAGTTACTGCATCGCGGCCGAAGAATCAATACTGATCTACTACAATGACTATTTTACCACTAAAGAATAACCCGCTTGGATGCCACTTCCAGAAGTACATGCTCTAAGAATATATCTAACGATCGCTCGATATGTAATTACTCAATGGTTGAGTTTTGACCGTCTGGCGGCGGCGGCACTGTCAGTTGTTTGGTGTTGACAGTATAGACGTAAATAATGAAATTTTATTATATTTTAATTAGTGAATGAACCAATATTATAAACTAATATTAGCATTCTGCACTGTAGGTCGTCAGCAGCTACTAAACAAAACAAAAATGAAGAAAATCGGTTGAAAGACAGAGGAGAAAATGGTACCTAATCGTTTAGTCATTGCCTATTTATATATAGATATTTATTTGTAATATAATATTAAATAATGTTGAGGTAACTAATAAATTGATAATTTTGCAATGTTATGGCAAAAATTAAGCTATGTGTAATTATTAAATATTTTATATTTAATTTGTTTTCTATTTTCTTATAATAAATTACTTAATAACAATCTAAAATTAATAAAACCTGAAATTCTGTATAACCAATATTGTTTAAAATTTTATTACAAATTTTTGTGCATGATTATTTCAAGTGACTGATTGCAATGATTTAGTTTGAGTTTGAAAAAATAAATTTCTATCAAAAATTCAAACGACCAGATATATCCAATGTAAATATAAAGGAGTTTCAATAAAATCGACATATTAATTCTTTTTAAAAACATTGGTAAATCAATAGAAATTTTATTTTGTCTATTCATTAGGTTTTCTCTCCTCTAAATTTTTTTCTGTAACAGATAAGTATTTAAAAAATTGTATATGTAGAACAAAGTGTAGTAAGGCAATTTCGTAAAATTGTCCGGATTACTGGTTGTCTGTACAGAGATTCTTCCTCACAGTTTTTCTGAGAGAAAGCGATCTTTATAAAATGATAAACCAGTATTTCTGTATATAAGTAATGTATTGTATATTGTGTAATACTTATCTGTGTATGGAGACGTTTCAACTCCGAGTCTGGAGTCGTTGTCAATCGTTTAGTGTTGATTTCTAGGTTTTTTTCTAAAAAATTTTCGCTTTGATTTTGAATTTGTTGTTTGTCAAAAAATTTGACACTGACAATTTGACGTTTGGCGATCACTTGACTCTGAGGTTACCGTTTTTTTGTTCTGTTAGCAGTAAATTCTTCCAGTCCAAATGAAGGTCGGCTGAAGGTGCTGCGATTTCAGTGTTGTTTATCATCATACAGCTGGCTTCTTTAAGTTTTTTCTTTTTTAAATTTTCTTCTTTCAACAAAATCTTTGTTTTATCCCAGTCTATCCTATGGCTGCCGGTGCTCGTTAATACATGATTGGCCAAATTTGATTTGTCCACATGTCTTCTGGAAATGTTATATTGATGTTCTTTTTTCCTTACTTCTAAAGGTCTTGAGGTTTCACCGGTATGAAAATGGCCACAGTCACACAAAACACTGTACACACAATTTTTAGAACTCTGGGTTGCGTTAAATGGTTTGGTATGTGTGAGGATAGTATAGTCTGTACAGACAACCAGTAATCCGGGTAATTTTACGAAATTGCCTTACTACACTTTGTTCTACATATACAATTTTTTAAATACTTATCTGTTATAGGAAAAAATTTAGAGAAGAGAAAACCTAATGAATAGACAAAATAATTCAAGACCTCCTCAACAATCTTTTCGAAATTACTCAATAGAAATTGGTTAGAAACACACAATTATGTATATAAACCTTATAATTTCAGATTTCAAGATATTATTAAAACTTAAATAAAAAAAATTAAAAAAAAGTATTTATTCATAAAATTATGGTAATTATTTTAAAATAGATTGCATTTTTTATTTAATGACTCACATTGGTGCAATCATATCTTTACGTATATTCTCCAAATTCTACAATTACTCGAAAATATTATCGATTAATATTTCAGTTCACATAGACACTCAAATATAAATTATTGTCAATTAAAAATATTTTTCAAATAATGACGATTTATAAAATTAGGTGTTTCCATTGCTACAAAATGTAGATGAACTAATTTAAGTCTCAATATTCTATCAATATTTAAAGTTTTAAGATGTTTATGATTTTGAATTTAATATTTAATAATAAATATATGTTAAATTAAATAATAAAAAGTAGAAAATTTTAAAAGAATATCTTTTAAGTTGTGCATAAATATGTAATAATAAATAAAATGTCTTTATACTATTAGGTTTTTAAATTTATGCAGTTACAATATATTTTTTTTAAATTTCAATTTAATGAAGATACATAATTTAGTTCGAAAAAATAGTATTATAAGAAATAATAAGAATAGGTATAAATTTTATATACGAAGCAATTGTTTTCGAAATTTCAAGATTTATGGAACTAAATTATTTTTAATATTTTAAACCTAATAAAAAACATTTTATTTAGAATTTTAGGATGAGCTATAACATATAATTTTAAAATCTTAAGTTAAAATTAAGTTATTATAAAATTATTTCAAATAAAAAAAAAGAATAATTTGAATCAAATATCGAATTTAAACATTATTTAATATATCAAAAAAGTACTTACGTGCATTGAGTTTGTATCTAAGTTCCATTTTCATTTTTCTCAAATAAATTAAAACCAACAAAAAGTCACAGAACAAAACAACACAATAAAGTCCACTGGTTACTCAAAAATAATAAATAAATAAATAACAAATACGTGTTACACTTATTCAACGATCAACACAATGTACCCCTTCGATAAAAAGTAAATCATTCAGTTAAGATCCGCAGGTTTTTAAAACATCCTGATAGTCGTCTGCACGATGTCCCCCTGGGTGGGGGGACGGCGATCATTGTGACGTCTTTTTGTTATCAATGACAGCTCATCATCGCCAAGACTTCGGACACCTGAAACTCGAAACAAATGTATCTTGTCAGCCGCCTTGTTATTATAAAACCAAACAAGTCGAGGTGCTAACCGCACTTATAGACTTTGCGATCTGAAATAGAATGTTGATTGTTTTGCAGTCGTAATAACGAAGGACAATATTGTTAATATTTATAATGCGTCGATTTTTTTTTCTGAATTTATCTGTAACAGTGATTTACCTTTTACTTGATTAATGTGTTTGTTTCTTGGGATTATTACAAAATGTACAGTAAAGGTCGTGGCCTCATTGCAGAACAGTGTCCCCCCGGCGTGAAAAATTGCACCGTTGGAAAGGAAATTTTCCATATTCAAATCTGAAGCTTGAACTCTAATAACTGTCATTAATCCATGAGATAAAGTATTAAACAATTCAGAAAGCTCACATTTACAAAAGGACAGAATGGTTGCAATCTTTCCAAAAAATATTCCAATATTGTCAGTGCTATAGAAGAAATTGCAAATAAACCAAACTTTACTGAAGTTAATGGAAAAACTGTGGAACTTTTGGTGTGTCACAATTGAAAAACACAGTTTTACACCCTTACACCAAACCTTTATTTTAAACACTCAACGCCGTTTCAAGGAGTAAACCAAACTAAATCGAAATTACAATTTTCTCTAATTTGTACCGACCACTAAACAATTACTTAAGTAATTAGGACAAAAGGTAAATCCTAAGTACGACTCTAAATAACAGATTTCAAAGATAAGACAGATTTTATATAATGAAATTATGTAAATTAGGATAATCCTTAATTACCTACCTTATTTTATCCTACATTATTAAGTAATGACATTTTTAATACTTATTTTATGGATTCTTAGAAAGTAAACTATACATTGAAGTGTATGGAATAGGACCCTTATCTGAATTCATTAGTTTATTATTTTTATAAATCATTATGCTTTCGTAAAAGTCCAGTATAATTATTTATATGTTTAACTAATTTTAAAGAAGATAAATCTACAGAGTGGTTGTGCTCTTCCGTATTTCAAATGGACAATATGCTCTTTGAAATGGGTATTGATAGATCTGCGTATCTGTCCATAATAATTTAAATCACAATCATTACATTTGATTTCATAAATACCGGACTTCTCGAAATCAGCTAGTGTAAATATCTGGTGTACCCATTCCACACACTCTGAAGTACCTGAGGGACTTACTGCGTGAAAACTCTTTTTGTGAGGCAGAATTTAATGAGTTAATTTCCTTCACAAAATTATGTATAAGCCAAAATTCTTGGAGGTTGCTTTAATGAGCAGAAGGAAGGAACTGCAATGGGAAACCCCTTGTCGCCGTTTCTTGCCAACTTGTTCATGGGCAGGTTCGAAGTTGAAGCAAAAAATGACTCCCAGTATTTTCCTAGGGTAGGCATACGGTACGTGGATGAAATATTTGCTATAATTAATACTAACGAGTTCAATGTTAATGATTTCGTTATGTATCTTAACAATAGGTTTGCTTCTATTAAATTTACATATGAACAGGAACAAAAGGGTACTCTACCATTTCTAGATGTATTAGTTTTAAGAAATGATAGTGATCAGTTAGAGTTTGATGTATATAGGAAGGATACTAGCACATATAAATATTTACCTAATACGTCTTTTCACTGTCAACAACATAAAATGGCGGGGATTAATTTCCTTGTACATCGGTTGTTGATATTCCCTCTCAATAATGAGAGGTTTGAAAATGAAAAGAAAACTATTAGAGAAATAGCTGCTTGTAATGGTTATCCAAGAGATATTGTTGATAAATTCATTAGGAAGACACATCTTCGGTTACGAATGAAAGATGTGTAAATTTTTCGAAATGAGTCACAAGAACAAAAGTTTGTCTCGGTTCCGTACAGTCGTTATACTAGGGGCTTTAAGAAAGTTTTTAAAGAACTCGGTATGAAGGCGGTGTATAAAACAACTACAACACTACACTACAGAACACTACGAAAAAAAAACGAAAATTATTATCTTTTTGCAATTTACATCAATAAATATAAAACCATTGACAACCAAGTCAGAATAGACTTTGAAACGTTTGGTTTTCCTTTAATATAAGTCGTTTTATTTCGATTGTGGTTTTATTGCCCCAAAAAACATAAAAGTAATCAAGAATATGCCACAAACAACGTTTAGAAGAAGAAAAAAATTTAACATAGCTCATTTATGTAAACTTGTGTATTCTTTACATAATTTTTGTATAAATATGTTTTATTTTGTAATTGTTTATGTAGAGTTATTTGAGTTTTACATTAATGTTTGTAAATGTACTGTATCCCCATCCTATAAAGGGCTGTGCTGTTGAATGGGGTAAATAAAAACAAAAAAAAAATAAAATAAACATATATTCACTCTCTTGAGTAAATTATTAAATGACATCAACAACAAAGAACCAACTGTAAAATTTACATTAGAAATTGAGCAAAATAACACACAACCATTCTTAGATATTTTTATAACAGTATCAGTATTTATTTGATACTGAAGTCAAATCCACTTCCCGGTGGCTACCCATAAAGCTTTCGGAGTCATGACATGCCATTTCCAGACCTTGTTTTCGGCGACAAGGCGGTGCCCATTAGTAACTAGACAAAGAGGAGGTCCCCGGCCCTCGAGTATGACTTGTCAAAACTTTACACAAGTAGTTCGCCGGACACACTTTACTTCGGGATTGAGTGCAACAAAATGAGGCCAACTTGTTAAGCCTTTAATACAAGTAGTCGTTAGAAATGCTTTTCTTCGGAATTGTGGCGATGGAACTACCTGACGGGTAATAGTGGGAGCGTGGCTTGAGATGTCGGGTCATCGACCTGTATGGGACGGGATCTAGTATTCGAGACGAGAACTCTTTGCCAACCTCTTGCCTGTTACTCCTAAAACTGGGCCAAAACGTCCCGCAAGTAGAAGACCTCGAAAGCGGATGTCTGTCTCGTCCCGAAAAGGAAAACTGGGAACTGCAAGTGGAAATAAGTTTCGACTGTGTGAGGTTACTGGTGGCTATCAATTCTGGGTTGGCCTAGCACGGGCAAAGGCTTTAGCTGGGTGGATGGTCGACTCTCATTGATCGGTTGTACGATGCATTCACCCGTGAAGGGTGGAAGGTAGCCGTTTGAGGTGTCAGACTGCGATCTCGTTCCTGACGGGAATGACCAGTCTAGGAACCGAAGCAAATCCCACCTTAGTCCACACCTGCGCCCTCAAAACCGTGTTCGTCGAGGTGTGTTAAGCAGGTCCGCTAGCAGACCGGGAACATCGTCTGCACATTAGAGGAATGGTCTTCGGGTTGATTCGGCCGAGAGGCGAGGTGTACGCTATACCAGGCGCCTGCCGCAGAATGATTAAGCTTTAATGCCGTGGGTTTAGCAAATTCTATAACAGTGGCTGACACTGTGGTGTGTACACTTCAGCTTTGAGGATAGACCCGTCGGGCCAAACACAGCGGTGACCAGGATCTGAGACCGTCGTTTGAGGTCTCGGACCAGCTGCTTCAAACAAAGTTAAAGTTGGCACTAGTATCCGAATCGCTTGCGGCAAGCCTAGTCCTTGGGAAAAACCAAAACAGTATCTCATATTTCAATCTAATGATCCAAGCACCGTAAACAGGGGCAATAATAAACATGTATAAAAGACAAACAAAACTAACTGTTTCAATATTAATAGATTTCATGAAGATAAACATTTATAAAAAAGTACAATCTACTAACAATTATTCTTAAAAATTCATTAATAAAGCTACCCCTAACAATACTAATACTCATGATAATCACATTACTAAAATAACTTTACATTCCATTTGAACAAACCTGTATGGGAGTAGTTTATAGGTTTTCCTTGTGACGTTAATTGGATCTCTCGAACAACAGAATTCTTGGATCTCATTTTTGGTTGAACATGGGGATAATTTCTTCAAATTCCTCCAGTTTGAGAGAAGTTTTGTTATTTCATATGATCTTTAGAATTTTTTTAGTGCTACTCCGCATATATAAAATTAGTCGTAAAATTCCTTAAATACATCAGATGATAATATATAAAATATTTTAAAAAATATATATAACCGACTTTCACCTATAACTAAAAAGCTAAAACTAAATATAACAAAATACAACTCTAGCAAATAAATAACACATTCAATGTTGTTAGGTACCTACCCAGGAATTAAAAAATATAAATATTAAAAGGTACAAATTAATTACCTATCAATCTAGTATATTTTTGAAGTCGGTTCCAAGCAAATCTAAAATCCTACATTGCGTACTTATCTACTACTTCATCAAACCTGATTGTTGCTTGGCACCGACTTCAAAAATATATTAGATTGGTAGGTTTTTAATTTGTACAGAATGAGCACCTTTTAATGATTAGATACTTTACTTCCTGAGTAGGTACTTAACAACACTGAATGTGTTATTTATTTGCTAGAGTTGTATTTTGTTATAATTATTTTTAGCTTTTTAGTTATAGATGGAAGTCGGTTATATTTTTTTAAAAATATTTTATTTTTAACTTTTTAGTTTTTTTCATTCTTTATTTTTTATTTTGTATGTATAACCTTAATAGACAGAAGCAGGTAACATCGAAATCTTTCATTTAAATTAACAGGTAAATGTTTACCAACAAAATGTACTAGTACGCGTTGACTTAATAAGCTCAAAATATTTATGCCTTATGGACTACGCCATGTAACCTTTTTTCAATTTTTTTCGACAACTTTGTATAACTATAGATAATTCTACTCCGCCCTATGTAACAATCATCCTGTACATACGACTGCCCATGGACAAGCATTTATTTGCTAGCTTTCTTCTGTAAACTATAGGACGAAGTAGAATCCATCCCATATTTACGCGGTCAAATCCGTCCTATATTTCAACCATAGTATACAACTCCTTGTGGGCTACCCCATAAATTATTTCATTTTTAACATTTTATATTATCGCCCTGTATAACATTAATTCCTCTCCATACTTTATGCAACCTCTTATGGGGAATAAAATAAATAATTTTTTAATCACACTGTATAAATATAATTTAACTCCAGCATATATTTCAACCATCCCGTATATGATTTGTTTACGACCACATCTTATAACAGTTTGTTAATCACCCTATATAATTTTAATTCCACATTTTTTTAAACATTTTTATACCACCAAACGTCCACTCCACCCTATATTCCAACCATTCTGTATATACGGCTGCCTATGGACCACTATCATTATACTCCTTCCTATATTTCAATCATCGTATAAATGCAATTCCTTCTATCACTTTACTTTGTGATTTTGCTTGCTATAACTAAACACTCTGTGTATAAACGCACCAAATAGAAGTTTAGAGTTTGACATGTGTTGTCACTGAATTTTCTATTAGGCCGGGAGAATGTGACAACCAAAAGCAACGTCTTTGCAAAATGGAAAAAATTGCATTTAAATAGGTATTTGTCTGGTATACAAACAAAACGAGCTTGGTACTCATTGATTTAAGGAACCGAAAATACTATGCTTTACTACCTATATGCTTGAGATGTACAAAGAAAATTTTCAAATTCGCAATTAAATCTTCCAGTGCCTACAATTCCCGCACTATTACGTTGGAATTAAAAAAATGTATGAGGAAATGTCCGTTATGTCATTTCGATGAAATTTTTGATAAGAATTTTGTAATTTTCGGCGATTTTCTGCAATACTGCAAGTTGCACGTGGCAGAAAAGTTTATGAGATTATCTAGGAATCTTCCTTAATAGATTAAATGTTAAAAAACTATACACATCCATAAGGAGTTTTCGAAAACTCAACCAATACGTTAGGGATATTGGTCAATTTCCATGCATGCATCTGTTCATTCACAAATTGCATCACTTTACCAATTTGAAGGTTCATCAATCCGGATATATACTCTATCAAACAAGACCAAATTCATTTAAAACGGTTCACCACAGGAGAAGAAATCAGGTAACATACATACAAAAAAAACGTGACGAATTGAATTCTTGGAAGTCGGTTAAAAATTGTTTATAATCTCAAATTGCAATTCCATTTTTTTAATTTTTAATTTGTATACTCAGTTCTTTTTGGCATTAAAAAACGCAGACCCCCTTCTCAATTAGTACATAAACTAACTCCGAGTTCTTGCTATAAGATCAAACCATCAACAAGGAGTACAAATTCCATTCAAAGAGATTGAGACAAACCACAGTGCTCCATGGTTTTTGCTCTATGATAATACACCTTTACACATTTCATTGTTATTTTATAAACATTATAACATCATCACCAAACTCGCCAGATTTGGCCCCATGTAACTTTTTCCTGTTCCTAAGAATTGAGAGGTCATTATTGGGCTGTCGTTTTGGTATCACATGATATGTAAAGCGAGACACAGGCTGCTAAACCAAAGATTCCTATTCAGAGGAGTTTCTAGAATTTAACATAAGTGTTAGAGATATTGGGGAAATATCAAAAGACGAAAAGTTCCGTTATGTTTTTAACACATTATAAATGTTTATTTAAATACGTTAAATCCCGAGATCTGGCGCTTTCGTGATGACAATGCGAGTCTCAGCTTCGCAGAATGTTTCATTCATTCTAACTTAAATTGGAAATCTTTAATGAAATGCAAATGTATTTGTGTAAGCTGAAATGTCACTAATAAATGATAGTATTACAATTTTTAGTAAATTAAATTAATAGCCACTTTCAAACTTAGACGACTTTTGCAATACATATACATAACACATTGCTAAATCCTTTAAAATAATGCATAATACAATACACATGGTATTATTAGAAATGCTAAAAAACACTAAAAAGCTGAGTTTTTTTCTAGTAGGCCATGTAATTTCCATTTAAAAGGAGAATCAAACAAATAATTCCATTTGAGATTTTTTATAGGAGTTTATCAGCAAAAAAAAATTATGTTAACAATAATTCAATAACATGAAACACGAAATTTAGGTACCTAAAAGCAACTAATAAATAGTTATACATCGTTCAGTATGTGTAACAAACAGAACAAGTATTACAAATCAAATATCTATCTTAAAATTAATTTTGGACATTATTTATTACCTTATTGATTTAACTGTTCAAATTGTTGTCCATTTTGCCTAACACATAATTGGCAAACCTTTTCAGTACGCCTGAGTGCATTTAAAATTATAACAGGTCGCCTTTGTAAATCCCGAAAAGCTGCCTCCGTTGCGGCACGAAGTTCTTCGCGACTGTTGTGTCTGTTGGTATGTATTTTATTTTTCAAATAACCCCACAAAAAAAGTCCAATATAAATAAATCAGGTGATCTTGGAAGCCACCTAATTGGTCCATGTGTTTCTATCCAACATACTTGAAAATTATTTTCTAAAAAGCGCCCAATTAATCTAGAATTGGAGGCAGGGGCGCCATCTTGTTGGAAGTGTATAGAATTTCGAAAGGCGAGGGGAACAATATTTCGGGTAATAAGTCTTCTAGGATTGTCAGTATGAAACAGGCTACATTAAAACCAAATCGACCTTGCTGTTGTCGCTCAAAAATTAAGTGCGGATTCTCATCATACCAGTATCTTGTATTCTGCCTGTTAAATATACCGGCACTGCTTTCCTTAGAAAATCATTGTCCCTTCGGGTTTGGTCTAAAAACCAATTGCAAAAATTTAACCGTCTTGCTGCATCACCAGGATATAAGTGCTGGGCAATATTGACTTTGTAACGTTTAAATTTATATTTTTTAAAAATTCTTTGAACCCGTGATTCATTTCTCGATTTTGTTTGTTATACACCTTTGATCGAGGTTTAGAATATGCACCAAAACTTAGTAAATTATTTTTTAGTCTAAATATAGTTGCTCGACTAGGTTGATGCTTCTCTGGATATCTGAAAGTTTTAAAAACGCGATTTCATGAAATATTTTATGGTAAAATACTCGTACTTTATACCTGTGGAAATATAGTTCTAAAGCTTCTTCAACATTCTCATAACATTGATTTAAACATTGTATCATATCGTATTTTTCGTTATTTTGAAAAACGAATTCTCTTCCAGCCATTATCAATTATCAACCAGCAAACTCACGAATAATTATTTATATAATGATCTTGTAAACTCAAACACGATAAAACACAATAGTTACTAACAATGTTAACAAAGTTAAATCAATAAGGTAATAAATAATGTCCAAAATTAATTTTAAGATAGATATTTGATTTGTAATACTTGTTCTGTTTGTTATACATAATGAACGATGTATAACTATTTATTAGTTGCTTTTAGGTACCTAAATTTCGTGTTTCATGTTATTGAGTTATTGTTCACATTATTTTTCTTTGCTTATAAACTCCTATAAAATATCTCAAATGGAATTATTTGTTTGATTCTCCTTTTAAATGGAAAATATATGGCCTACTAGAAAAAACTCAGCTTTTTAGTGTTTTTTAGCATTTCTAATAATACCATGTGTATTGTATTATACATTATTTTAAAGGGGAAAAAATAACGAATTCAATGAAATAATAAAATACAGGGTGTTCCATTTAAAAATATATAATGTTGTGTAGTATCTTCAAAACCATACTCGGAAAAAAAAATTGAGTACTCCACTGGATTCTAAGCAAAATTTTCTATTAGACGTAGTTCTTAGCGCAAGAGTATTTCTAATAACTTCGTAGATATAGAAGGGGTCCAAAAAGTATAAATTATCAAAATCGCCCTGTATCTTATGAATGGAAACAATTATGCAAAATCTGATATGGACATACTAAGTTTCACAAAAAAGTAGAACAGGTATGTGAAAACCGCAAGACTCTATCTTCAATAACAACCGAGTAACCTGGCAATCTCAACCAAAATGGGATGCACTGTACATTTATTAATAAAATGTTATACATTATATACTACATTAAAATATGTACAATCTATTAAATATATTTAATATTTATTTCGGACATGCAAGTTAATAATACAGATGAGTCATGTCAGAGTATGGAATATTAACAAAGCAATTAAAATTTTTGTATCTTCAAAATGGATTATTGTGTATTTTATCTAAAATTCGTCTTAATGTGAATGAAACATGTGAAAGTAACCTTGTTTTCCAAAGTTGGAAAATGACAACTTTAGTAAACCAAGAGTAGACAGGTTATTACAGTTCGCAAACTATCAGAAAATGTAGAAATTGCTGTGAACTACGTGAGCTCAAATAATTTAGTTATTGACACCAAAAATAAATCATTTTTATTTATTCTCAACACTTCGATACCAGCTACAGCGCTATCTACTGAACCAGACTGCTGCTGTACGGTGCATATATAATCCATCGCAGTCCCTCTCGAATATTCTCGTAATAATCCGATCTCTCTAGGAAAGGTCTGAAAATTGAGGTACTTTTGTACCAATAGTTGTACTTGTTTATAGTTTTTGTTACAGATAAATAATTTCGAGATGGATTCCATTTTTGTAAAATTAAATGTTATAACAAATCGAACATCTACAAGAAAAAATACGAATATGAAGTGGAGCTGGACGCTTCAAACGGTTAGTCAAGAACGTAATTGACTTTGCCCTGACAAACAACATCAGGATGTGTCATGTGAGAGTGACAATTAACAACCTTCTTATTTTAAACGCAAGCCCCTGAATATTATTTATTTTTTGGATTCTCCAGAAAATTCTAGACATAACTTGTGTACAGTGTTCTACACCTATCTTCAACTGTTTCGGACATATTAAGTGTTTTCAGATTTATTACAAAAATTAATAATTAAAAAAAGAAAATTAATTGATTTCACAATTTTGTTACATTACACTAAAAACCTAATAAGTAATAACGATTATTTCTTAATAATATAAAAAAACCAAAAAATCATTAGTGTCAATGTAAGAAATGTTCAAAATGCTCGTCGCGAACGTCTTAGCAACATGCAAATCTGGTATAGAAATGTCTTCTAACATTACTCAACATCTCAGGCGTGACTGATCTAATCACAAAGCGTGATTAGTCTTTTTAGGTCATCTAAGTAGAGGGGTTTAGTTTTGTATACAGTACTTTTGACATATTTCTACAAAAAATAGTCAAATGGCGTCAAATCAGGAGATCCTGCTGGCCATTCTATCGATCCGCGCCTCCCAATAGACCGATTTGGAATCAGGTACTGTCGGACATTGATTTCGTAATGGGGCGGTGCTCCATCTTGCTGAAACCATATTGTATTGACAGTTCTAATATTCATCTCCATTCAATTTGCCATCAATGAAAAAGGGACTTACGATATGTTTTCCTACAATTACTGCCCAAACATTAACTTTTTCAGTGGCGATTCTCTATAGAACAATAGCGGCAATTTTGAGGATTAACATGACCGTGAAGTGTAAATATGCTCTCATAAGAAAACAAAACATCTTCTAACTGGATCACATTGTTCTCATTTGTTCACAGAAATACATTCTCCTATTCTTCCATGAGCTCCTGAGTCGGCATCATTTTATGGGAATGCATTTTCCTTTCCTTTAATACTCGAAAAATTGATGTGTGGCTAATGTTGAACCTGCTTTTCGAAAAAAAAGATGTGGGTTTCCTTCAAACACAAGCATAATATCCAATTTCGTATTATCACTTAGAGAATTGGCAGGTACTTTTTTATGTATCTTACTTATCTTAATTTGGAGGTAGAGGCCGTCATGAACATGTCCAACCCGAGTGTACGAGCAGTTTCCTTCAACCCGGAAGAGTCAGACTCACCATTTCAAGCTTTGTTGATTGGTATGAACAAACTATTGTAACAGTCACAGAGAATTGAGACGAGAAGAACATGTTGCCGCTGTGGGCAGACAGGAAACTTCCAACGAGACAGCAGAGACTCACCGACCAGGGATAACCAACAAAACAGTCACATCTCCACGGATCGTCAGCCAGTCAGCATAAGTGCATAATGTTGACTAACCCTCCAACAGCCCCCAAAACATTATCCATCCGGGGATTTTGCCGAAATGGCAGCAGCCAAGTCATCAATACCGCCACCGCTGTGTCCATTGCCAAGCTAAGGGTTTTGAGGTCATCAGAAATCCGGCCAACTCAGAACAGTCACCGGCGAGTCCATGTCAGTACAGGGTGAGGCAGATGTCGTGCTACCGATAGGGGACAACATAATCCGGCATACCGCATAGGATCCCGGTAGCGGATATTGAGGATGATTCTCTACTGGGTATGGACCTAATTAGCCAGCATGGATTTATGTTCGAAACGAGATATTTTTCGGTTGAAACTATAGGACTGATCAATACAAATGAGGAATTTGTATTGACACTGTTCGTCAACAGTCAGCGACCCCCATAAAAATTGTTACAAAATCCTCTGCCAGATTTTGCAGTCGAACGGAACAGATTATTCATGGGCCGCTAAAAAGCAATCCTGGGAGCTAGCGTTGGAATGGTGGAGCCCGTACATTCAGCTCATGACTACTTAGTTGGACGAGCTGTAATTAAAACCGGACGAGATATATCAATTAGAGTCCTAAATTTGCCAACGGCATCAGAATTGCCAGTGGTCAAGAAAGCCACTAAATACCATCACCAATTGCGAAGAAGTGCACCAGACATCGGTGAAGGAGACCGGTCTCAGTAAAGAGTTCAAACGACAATTTGCTTACCATTTAACACCCATTGCACCAGAGGAGCAGAAGAAAGTCAAGCAATTTATTGCAAACCACTGGCAAATTTTTAACACTCAAGATGGAACCACCGGTCGTACCAATATCATCTAGAACCGAATACATACCGGAAAGGCTCAACCAAAAAGAAAATTTATACACTTGATTGTATCACGTTGGTACCCAATATTATTGGCGTTTGTGTACAAAGGAATTAAAAAGTACAGTATGTGAGTCTAGTAACTTTTCTTTGAACTTTGGTGTGAAAATTCTTGTAATCGATAATACCATGTTAACATCCGTTTGTATCACCATTTTTGCGTTTAGTAGTAGCCGCTACCATTTCATAACCCTTAAAATGACACTAAAATTTTGTGACTCATTTAGTTTTACTGTATTAACTGCAGGAATCAATTCTCCCACATTAGGGGTACAGTTGGTTCTTTCTTTTGCTCGAGTGGGCGATTACTTCAGACCACTACCTGTAATAAACCTGCAATAAACCTGGGATAATCGACGTGTCCAAGCGTTTTTCCCTACAAGTCAGCCTTTATTCGTTATCGATTTTTTCTATTTGGCTGTTCCACACTGCATATTAATAATAGAATTGATCATAGACTTATCATAACAAGAATTGCCGTTAATACCGTAGACAATAACATTATGGAAGATCAAGCACTTCTAGACGAAAATCTGGTGGAAAACGCAACCAACATCTCAAACCTGGTCACAGTCATACACTAAGGGATGTTATCAGTCTCACTAAAAATATTTATTACACTCATATTGGCCTTCAGATCAAAGGCATGAATGTCCTGAGTGGGCAAAATGTAGATAAACCAGATACAGGATGGGCCAATAATGGGTGGACGGATGATTGTGGCTACACTGATATATGTTTCAGAAATCTGCCACCAGGGAGGGTGAGAGGTAGTGAAAGGTATAAACTAAAAATACTTTCAGTTTAATTCCAAGACATTTACAGGGTGATACATAATGAAGCATCATTTTATAATGGAAGATCTTGTATATTATTACATATTTGGATTATTCTATCAATTTTAGACTTTATTCCCCATAGTGGTTCTCTAAAATGCCCCCAAAATTAACATTAGAGTTTTATTTTACTAAGAAACTTTCAAATGATTTAAAAATATGAAAAAAATATTTGTAATTCAGATATTAATACTTTTATATGATATATTACATGATGAAATTGTATTATTATCCTCCATTTAATTCTATAATTTTTCCCCAAAATTAATATTGGGGTTTCCTACTATTTTTTTTTAATAAATTTAAAGTGAGCCCCAGTACCCCTAATTATTTTTAAAAATTTAGGTAGTATAGTTTCGGAAATAAAGCGGGAAATGAGAATTTTATTTATATTTTTTTAATAATTAATATGAATAATTTGGTCAAGTGCGAGTTGGACTCCCATACTAAGGGTTCCCTACCACCTTCAAGATTCTAATATTCCAGTTTCAGACAAGCAAGGAATGAGTGCATTTTCTTATATTTACCCTAGTATCTTTTAAAGGAAGCGTTTTAAATTTATAAAAAATATACACTTTGATTTTCCACACATAGACTTTTTATTTTATCTGCTTCAGGATTCGCTTGATTTTTATAAGAATATATATGTATTTAATTTTCTAATTTGACCCCCAAAAATTAATCTTAGAGTTTTATTTTACTAATAAACTTTCAGGGAAGTCTTCTATATTCTACTGTCTGAATTTTGAGGCTCTGTAGATTGTAAGATAAAGGGCAAAATAGGTCAACTTTTAAATTATAAATTATTAAATCTGTTATTCAAATTATTTAAAAATACAAATAAGATATATTTTTCAAAATTTAAATAGTGTAGTTTCTGAAGTGGGAATTAAGTCGATGTTTAATATTTTTGTTAATATCTTTCAAACAAATTATTTAAAAATATGATATATTTGTAATTCACATAATGAGCCTTTTATCTGATATATTACATGATGCGTTTGAAAATTGAATTTTTATTTTCCATTTAATTGTATAATTTGTCCCTAAAATTACTAACTTCAGGTCAGACCCTATACCTCTAATTTTTTTCAAAACTTTACGTTTTATAGTTTCGGAGATAAGGGGGGGAATGAGTAAATTTTGGTAGATTTTCATTAATATATTTTTAACTATTTTTTTTTTAAATATGAAAAAAATGTATTAGTGTTCCTCAGAATGGGACCTTTTATTTGACGGATTACATGATGCATTTGAAAAAAAATATATTTTTAAATTTTCAGTTAATTCTATAATTTGCCCCCTAAAATTTATATTAATGATTTCTTCTTATTTTTTCTGTAAAGTCGGGCAACGTTCTATATTTCCTATTTTTTTCAGAATTTTAGGCTCAGTAGTTTCGGAGATAAGAGTCGGGGGAACCGTCGATTTTTTTAGTTTTTCCCTCCAGAAGTACCCCTGATGAAATTGCTGTGATGTGACACAGAAATCCGGAGTGATATTATAAGGGTATCCGTATATTGTATATGCGGAACCCTAAAAATATGAAAAACATATATTTGCAGCTCTTTTATTTGACATAATTTATTTTATTTTCCTTTTAATTCTATAATTTTCCCCTCAAAATTAATATTAGGGGTATCTCCTTATTTTTCCTATAAAGTTCAAGTAAGGCCATATAAGCCTAATTTTTTTCATATAGATCGGAAATAAAACTGTGGAATGAGTAATTTTCTTATATATTTGTGCATAACCGTGAAAATATTAATACATAATATACAGGGTGTTTCAGTAAAAAAATGTACCTTTAGTATATAAAGGAGAGCGAAAGTTAAAAACAGAACATTTGAAGGAAGCTTATAATTTTATACCATCCGTGGAGTCTGGTAAGATGACTTTAAAAATTATAGTTTGTAAGCTAGACTGAACTTAATTTATTAATTAGGTTGGTGAACAACCTAATATCCGGACAATTCATACGGTATTTTCCAGAATTACCCTTTTGACTTTAATGGAATCACTAAATTAGCAGAATTCATTGATTAAATTTTTGGCGAATGCCAAGTTGAAAGGAACTCTAGTTTTTTGGTATTTTCAGTGCTACCCTGTATATCATCAAATTAAATTTCCATAGTTACGCCACTACGGCACATAATATTGTCAAATATTTTAAAATTAAATTTAACAATTGTGCGTTTTTTCATGTCGTTCCTATATTGCCATTGACAACTGGGTTGGACCTAGACCTCGAAACTCTTGAAAATCTACAGCCCTTGCAAGCATTGTGATGTTAAATTCAAGTTTCAAATTCAAGGTAATATAATTTATCACATTTCCAAACTATATGAAGCAACAAAATTAAAGACCTAAAAAAATTATAGTCGTTTTATTAATGCCTTTAACTGATTGTATAGGCTGGCCCGTAGTTTTATGCATTGACGTGAACTTAATTGTATACTATAATAAATAAATGAGTAGTGATTATCGATCAATCTGTAATTAAACCTCTTGAAATGACGTCTATACTTAGGAATTAGATTTTATGGCCAGAAAAAAAAATCGGTACCTACTTTTACATTTATATCTATTTTCACATCAGTATAATTGACGGAGGAGTGCCAGTTCTGAAAATCCTTAGATCTGGTATTAATCAGCTGAGAACCGTTTGCCAAAAATAGTGCAGACGTTTAAGAATAAAAGCAGCTTTCTGGTTTTAGTAGTTGTAAAACAAATAATTTAAATTTAAAAAAGAACCGACTTAAAACAAAATCCGTGTGCAATGACTGTTTTCGGATATTCTTCGTTTTTATCTGATTTAAGGTACAATTCTGTTGAATATTTTAGTGTATTCGTATCTCTCTCACTCTCTATTTCTCCCTCTCTAATTTGTATTATTTTTCTATATTTTCCAAATATTTTTTAAGTTTTTTATTTGTTCTATTATTTTGCCGACTTTCTATAAGTGTAACTCTAATTCACTCAATATTGCATGAACACTATATATGCGTCTGTGTATTAATCACCCCTATATAACTTATTTGTCTATCATTTTCTGAACCACCCTGTACAACTATAATTTAACTCCACACAATATTCCAACGGTCCTAATATCTTTAAAACCCCCTGTATAAGTATAAATCCTCTCCACACTATTGACTCTTTCTATTTTTCTAGAGTGTAAATTATTCCTGAATACCTATGATTTTACTTGGCCCATATGTCTAGTATTCCATATATACGATTGTTCCTGGTCTACCCTATATAACAAAATTCACATTTTTGATCCACATTTTATGACTTCAATTTTACACTACCATTTATTTCAGTCACTCGGTATATGCAAGTGCTTCTAAATTTTTTTGATCCCATATCTATAACTATATTATATCCCGTTCAATAATTCAAATATCCTAACTGCTTATACTTATATAACAAATTGCATGGATGAAAATCATTTTTTTAATGCTGGAGTTTTTAACACTTGTTTATTTCCATAGAAAATTCAAATAAGTAGTTGTCAAGTGCAGTTGGAAAGGGTCAAAGTATGGCGGGTTTAACTGAAAAGCGGCGAATAGAAATTTTGAAGATTGTAGGATATGGCGACAGAACTCGAACACCAGCTGAAGTTTGCGAATTGTTTAATATGAAGTACCCGGAGCGGCCTATTACACGATCGGTAGTTAGTAAAATACAAATAAAAGTTTCTAGAATTTGGCCACGTAAGACAACAATTAACAAAACCAAACAACTTCTAGAAGATACACAATTAAATGTTTTGTTTATTGCATAGAAATAAATGGCACCCATACAAAGTTCATTTAGTTCAGGATAGTTGCAATGCCAACCCCAAAGTAAGATAGTTTTTTCCGACGAGGCAACATTTTGTTTAAATGGTTCAGTAAACAGGCAAAATTTTCGATATTGGGCATCAGAAAACCCACATTGGATTATGGAAAGCCATACACAGTTTTCCAAGAAAGTTAACGTATGGGCCGGAATTGTGGGTACTTCAATTCTGGGTACTTCAATTGTGGGTCCTCTTCTTATTGAGAGAACACTAAACCCGGAAAAGTATTTAGATCTATTACAAAATGATATAATACCCTGTTTAACAGAACCTTACCCGAATGGTAAAAACCCCGATATAGTGGCAGATTCGGTATGGTTTCAACAGGATGGAACGCCCCCGCACTATTCGCGAACAGTGCGAGATTATCTTGACAATATTTTCCCAAATAGATAGATCGGAAGGAAAGGTAATATCGAATGGCCAGCTAGGTCTCCAGATTTAAGCCTGTTAGATTTTTATATTTGAGGTTACGTGAAATCTATTTCAAGAAGCTGGAAAATATCGAGGAATTGAAGAATAGAATTAAGGGACGAAATACAACGAATCCTGCCACAAACGCTAAATGAAGTGTTACGAGAAGTTGAAAACCCTCTTAGGTATTGTCAGAAAGTTAATGGTACAACAATTTGAACATTTAATTTGATATGTTGATGTTTTTCTTCAATTTTGAAATAAATGTAATTTTTTAATACCTGTTAATTTTCGGTGTAGGACATTGTACATGAAAAATACTTAGAATTCAAAGCAGAATTCAAAAATAAAATAAAAAACAAATGTTTCCAGTTGAAAAAATTAAGTTGATGGTCGCTATATATTTCTGGCCCACCCTGTATAAATTAGTTTATCACCACATAAACCGCAATCCAAAAAAACAGTTCGAGCGTTTTTCCAAAAAACTAACACCTGAATTTTAAATGAATTTGTTCCAACTCACGCGTCCTCACTGTATGTATTAAGAAAGTTTTTCATAAGATTGCAACATAGATGGACTTCTCTGTATTGTAGACGATTTGAGAATATTCAACTTCTTTAAGTCTGTTAATTATCAAATTTAATTTCAAATTATAAATAAATTTTATAATAAATCAATATAACACACAAAGTGTATTTAAATTGAAATTTTTGAAATCATATATTGATAATTTTCACATTGAATTAAAAACGAAGATGGCCGTGAACATTAGAATTATTGCCATGTTGTCAGATCTAACTATTTATCTTAAATCTCACTAATTGTATTTATACAACGGGCTTTGTAATCTTACTTAAATTGTATGAAACTATTAATCTTAAAAATCGAAATAATATAAATTAAAAGAATAATGTTAAAATAATAAAATATTATCGGAAACACATTGATTAGTTGCCACTCAATACACAATTCTAATTTTAGTTGACAAACCAAATTTAGAAAGAAATGAAAGTTTCAAACACGTAAGTACCAAAAAAATGGTTAGTATCCTATAAGATAAATTTTTATGCGTGAGATCTGAATAGCGTGATAATACGGAATAACTTTCGGAACCGATCAAAATTTGTTAGTTTTTTTATTTATATTAGTTTGTTTTTCAAGTCAATCGAATTTTGCGATTTTCTCTCCAAAAAATCTGAAAAAAAATTATGAATTTTGTATTTTATTTAAAGAATGAAGGAATATTATAAAATAATTTGGTCAAGTGCGAGTTGGACTCGCATACTAAGGGTTCCGTACCACCTTCAAGATTTGAATATTCCAGTTTCAGACAAGCAGGAAATGAGTGCATTTTCTTATATTTACCCTTATATCTTTTAAAGGAAGCGTTTTAAATTTATAAAAAATATACACTTTGATTTTCCACACATAAACTTTTTATTTTGTCTGCTTTAGGATTCGTTTGATTTTTATCACTATACATATGTATTTAATTTTCTAATTTGGCCCCCAAAAAGTAACATTAGAGTTTTATTTTACTAATAAACTTTCAGAAATGCCTTTTATAATCTACTGTGTGAGTTTTGAGGCTCTGTAGATTGGAAGAAAAACGGCAAAATAGGTCAAAGTTTAATTTATAAATTATTAAATCTGTTATTCAAATTATTTAAAAATATAAGTAAAATATGTTTTTCAAATTTTAAATAGTGTAGTTTCTAAAGTCGATGTTTAATATTTTTAATATCTTTTATACAAATGATTTAAAAATATGTTATATTTGTAATTCACATAATGAGCCTTTTATCTGATATATTAAATGATGCGTTTGAAAATTGAATCTTTATTTTCCATTTAATTGTATAATTTGTCCCTAAAATTGCTATGGGGGTTTTCTAGTAATTTATTTTCCGTTTAATTCTATTATTTGGAGGCCAAATAATAGAATTAGGTATTTTTTTCATATTTTTCTTATAAACAAAAAAAATGAGGTCTTAGAGTTTGGGGAATAACGGGGAGAATGGGTATTTTTTTAATATATTTTAAAATATTCATTTAAAAAAAATAAAAAAATATATTTGTACCTATTCGTCATAATGAGCCCTGGGATTTGATATATTACATGACCCGTTAGAAACAATTATAATTTTTTATTCTCCATTTAATTCTATAATTTGCCCCCCACAATGAATATTAGGGGTTTCTTCTTATTTTTCCAGTAAAGTTCAGGTGAGGGGCTATACTTCCAGTTTTTCAAAATTTTTCAGCTTATGGTTTCGGAGATAAGGGGGGAATGGGTAAAATTTTTTATATTTTTGTTAATATCTTTTAATTTATTTATTTTATAAATATGGAAAAAATATAGTTGTTTTCTTCATCATGAGCCCTTTTATTTAATATATAACATGCTGGGTTAGAAACAATTTTAATTTTATATTTTCCATTTAATTCTATAATTTGCCCCCCAAAAAAATATATTAGGGGCTTTTCCTTATTTTTCCAGTAAAGTTCAGGTGAGGGGCTATACGTCCATTGTTTTTTCAAAATTTTTCAGCCTATGGTTTCGGAGATAGGGGGGGATGGGTAAATTTTTTTATATTTTTGTTAATATCTTTTAATTAATTTATTTTAAAAATTTGAAAAAAAAATATTTGTTTTCGTCATAATGAGTCCTTTCATTTGCTATATAACATGCTGGGTTAGAAACAATTTTAATTTTATATTTTCCATTTAATTCTATAATTTGCCCCCCAAAAAAAATATTAGGAGTTTTTCCTTATATTTCCAGTAAAGTTCAGGTGAGGGGCTATACCTGAATTTTTTTTTCAAAATTTTCCAGCTTATGGTTTCGGATATAAGGGGGGGGGATTGGTAAATTTTTTTATATTTTTGTTAATATCTTTTAATTAATTTATTTTAAAAATATGAAAAAAAAATATTTGTTTTCGTCATAATGAGCCCTTTCATTTGCTATATAACATGATGGGTTAGAAACAATTTTAATTTTAATTTTTCATTTTATTCTATAATTTGCCCCCCCTAAATAAATATTAGGGGTTTCTCCTTAATTTTCCAGTAAAGTTTAGGTGAGGGGCTATACCTCCATTTTTTTTCAAAATTTTCCAGCTTATGGTTTTGGAGATAAGGGGGGGGAATGGGTAAATTTTTTTATATTTTCCTTAATATCTTTTAATTAATTTATTTTAAAAATATGAAAAAAATATATTTGTTTTCGTCATAATGAGCCCTTTCATTTGATATATCACATGATGGGTTAGGTTAGGTAAGTTAATTTTATATTTTCCGTTTAATTCTGTAATTAATTAATTAACTAAATTTATTTTTTTCACAATTTTACGTTTTATAGTTTCGGGGATAAGGGGGGGGATGGGTAAATTTTGGTATATTTTCGTTAATATCTTTTTAAATAATTAAAGTTCGGGCAACGATCTATATTTCCTATTTTTTTCAAAATTTTAAGCTAAGTAGTTTCGGAGATCAGGGGGAGGAACGGTCGATTTTTTTAGTTTTTCCCCCAGAAGTACCCCTAAAATCAAATTTTTTTATTTTACGATATGAACTCCTGATGGGGTCGCCAAACTATACATTAATATCAAATTTCAACCTATTCCGTCCAGTAGTTTAGGAGAAAATGGCTGTTATGTGACACAGGCAGAATTCCTGAGTGATATTATAAGCGTATTCGTATATTGTATATACGGAACACTAAAAAACTACGCATTTGGCACTGAAGGTCGCCAATACTAAACAACTACTAAACAAAACAAATATAAAGAAAATCGGTTGAGGGATAGAGGAGAAAATGGTACCGAACCGTTAGGCCTACTTATATATAAACAATTAAAATAAATATTTCATGGGAATTATTTTCTCTTAGTTAAGTGTTCTTTAAAAATTAACAATTTTAGGAATTCTTATATTTGCATTGTGACCTGACTGACATACGTATGCAAATTGGGTCGACTTTGCATAGTCGGGACAAATCAAAGTAATATGAATCTTGTAAAAAATTAATGTTTCACAGGTTGTAGCCAAACTTCTAAAAATTAGCTGTCCAAATATTGTCGCGGTAAGTGTAAAAAAATATGTTTTGATAATTTTAAGCGTTTGCATAACACCTATGTGAATTCTAATAATTTGGTCAAGTGCGAGTTGGACTCGCATACTAAGGGTTCCGTACCACCTTCAAGATTTGATACAATGTAGGTGAATCAAAGTATATATTTTAAAGGAAGAGTTTTAAATTTATAAAAAATATACACTTTCATTTTCCATACATAGACTTTTTATTATATTTGCTTCATGATTCTCTTGATTTATATAAAAATACATGCATTTAATTTTCTAATTTGGCCCCCAAAATTAACATTAGAGTTTCATTTTACTAATAAACTTTAAGGGATGCCTCTTATCATTTACTGTCTGAATTTTGAGGCTCTGTAGATTGGAAGATAAAGGGAGAAATAGGTCAAATTTTAGATAATAAATTATTTAAAAATACAAATAAAATATATTTTTCAAAATTTTAGATAGTGTAGTTTCTAAAGTGAGAATTAAGTCAATAATTTTGTAAATGTCTTTTAAACAAATAATTTAAACATCTGATATATTTGTAATTCACATAATGAGCCTTTTATCTGATATATTACATTATGCGTTCGAAAATTGAATTTTTATTTTCCATTAAGTTCTATAATTTGTCCCTAAAATTACTATGGGGGTTTTCTAGTATGTTTTTTTTATAAATTTCAAATGAGCCCCAGTACCCCTAATTATTTTGAATATTTTAAGTAGTATGATTTCGGAAATAAAGCGGGAAATGAGAATTTTTTTATATCTTTTTGTTAACATCTTGTAAACAATTAATTTTAAAAATATGAAAAACATATATTTGTGTTCCTCATAATGAGCCCGTTCATTTAAAGAATTGGATGATGCGTTAAAAAAAATTTATTTCCCCTTTAATTCAATAATTTGACCTCCAATATTAATATTAGGGATTTCTTCGTATTTTTCCTGTAAACAAAACAATTAGGTCTTACTGTTTGGGGAGTAAAGGGAAATGGGTAACTATTTTAAATATTTTTGATAAATATTTTTAAAATATTCATTTTAAAAGTATGAAAAAAATATATTTGTCTTCGTCATAATGAACCCTTTGATTTGATATATTACGTGATGCGTTAGAAATAATTTTAATTTTATGTTTTCTATTTGATGCTATAATTTTCCCTCTAAAATAAATATTAGGGGTTTCTCCTTATTTTTCCAGTAAAGTTCAGGTGATGTCCTATACCCCTGTTTGTTTTTTCAAATTTTCAAAATGTTCGGCTTATAGTTTCGGAGATAAAGATAAATGAATAAAAACATTTTTTAAAAAAATATAACCGACTTCTACGTATAACTAAAAAGCTAAAAATAATTACAACAAAATACAACTTCAGCAAATAAATAACACATTCAATGTTGTTAGATACCTACCCAGGAAGTAAAAAATGTAAACATTTAAAGGTGCTCATTCTGTACAAATTAATTACCTACCAATCTAGTATATTTTTCAAGTCGGTGCCAAGAAAATCTAAAATCCTTCATTGCGTACTTATCTACTAATTCATCAAACTTGATTGTTGCTTGGCACCGACTTCAAAAATATACTAGATTGGTAGGTAATTAATTTGTACAGAATGAGCACCTTTTAATGTTTACATTTGTTATTCCTGGGTAGGTACCTAACAACATTGAATGTGTTATTTATTTGCTAGAGTTGCATTTTGTTATAATTATTTTTAGCTTTTTAGTTATAGGTAGAAGTCGGTTATATTTTTTTAAATAAATGTTTTATTTTCAACTTTTTATTATTTTTTTGAACTCAGGTAGTTTTCATTCTTTATTTTTTATTTTGCATGTATAACCTTAATAGACAGGCCCAGGTAACATAGAACGCCTCAACATTACACAATGATACATTTTCATTTAAATTGACAAGTAAATGTTTACGAACACAATGTACTAGTACGCGTTGACTTAATAAGTCCAAAATATATTGATGCCTTGTAGACTACGCCATGTAACCTTTTTTCAACTTTTTTTGACAACTCTGTATAACTATAGATAATTCCACTCCACCCTATGTACCAATCATCCTGTACATACGACTGCCCACGGACAAGCATAAATTTGTTAGCTGCCTTCTGTAAACTATAGGACAGAGTAGAATCCTTTCCATATCTACGGAGTCAAATCCTTCCTATATTTCAACCATAGTATATAACTCCTTGTGGGCTACCCCATAAATTATTTCATTTTTAACATTTTATATTATCGCCCTGTGTAACATTAATTCCTCTCCACAATTTATGCAACTTCTTATAGGCTATAAAAGAAATAATTTTTAATCACATTGTATAAATATAATTCAACTCCAGCATATATTTCAACCATCCTGTATATGCGGCTACCTATGGACCACTATTATTCTAGTCCGTCCTATATTTCAATCTTCATATAAATGCAACTCCTTCTACCACTTTACTTTGTGATTTTGTTTGCTATAACTAAACACCCTGTCTATAAACGCACCAAATAGCAGTTTGAAGTTTGAGATGTGTTGTCACTGAATTTTCTATTAGGCCGGGAGAATGTGACAACCAAAAGCACCGCCTTCGCAAAATGCGACAATTTGCATTTAAATAGGTATTTGCATGGTATACAAACAAAACGAGCTTGGTACTCATTGATTTAAGTAGCCGAAAATACTATGCTTTACTACCTATATGCTTGAGATGTACATAGAAAATTTTCAAATTCGCAATTAAAACTTCCAGTGTCTAAAATTACCGCACTATTAGGTGGGAATTAAAATATTTATGAGGAAATGTCCGTTATGTCATTTCGATGAAATTTTTAATAAAATTTTTGGAATTTTCGGCCATTTTCTGCAAAACTGCAAGTTGCACTTCGCAGAAAAGTATATAAGATCACCTAAGGATCTTCCTTAATAGATTAAACGTTAAAAAACTATACACATCCATAAGGAGTTATCGAAAAGTCGACTAAAATATTAGGGATATTGGTTGATTTCCATTCATGCATGTGTTCATTCACAAATTTCATCACTTTACCAATAAAATTCTTTTCCAAAATTTGAAGTTTTACCAATCCGGATATATACTCTATTAAACAAGACATATTCATTCTTCAAAACGGTGCACGACAGGAGAAGAAATCAGGTAATATACATACAAAAAAGGCGAAAAAAAATACGCGAAGAATTGATATCCTCCTCCTTTTTGGAAGTCGGTTAAAATATATTTGTTTTCGCCAAAATGAGCTTTTAATTTGATATGTTACATGATGTGTTCCAAACAATTTTAATTTTATATTATTCATTTAATTCTGTAATTTGTCCCCCAAAATTATTATTAGAGGTTTCTTCTTATTTTTCCAGTAAAATTTAGCTAAGGCTCTACATCTCTAATATTTTTCGAAATTTTACGGCTTATAGTTTCGGAGATTAGGTAGGGGGAATAGGTAAAAAAATTTATATTTTTGTTAATATTGTTATAAATTTCGTGGGTCCAATTAAAATTATACAATGCCGAGCCATTTCGAGATCACTATTTTGTCCTAAAAGCGATCGATGTCGTACTGGAATGAGATCAGGGCCGGCTTAGGGAAATTTCTTCACAATATCTTTAAAATAGGTCATTTTAAAAATATGAAGAAAAAAAATGTGTTCGCCCTTTTATTTGATATATGACATGATGTGTTAAAAACATTTTAGTTTTATATTTTCTATTTACTTCTGTAATTTGCTCCCCAAAATTAATAGTAAAGCTTTCTCCTTATTTTTCTGGTAAAACTCAGGTGACGCCCTATATCTTTATTTTTTTTTCAAAATTTTACTTCTTATAGTGTCGGAAATAAGTGGGGGATGATAGATTTTTTTTGTTTTTCACCTTAAAAGTACCCCCAAAATCAAAATTTCTTCATTTGCGATATACAGGGTGAGTTTTTTTTTATGATCAGTATGGGGATCTCGGAAACTAGCGGAGATAGAGCGATGGTTAAATTACTACTAGATATTTAAAAAAAAAACGAAATTCTGTCGATTTAGTCAAATCCCTCCAGCTCCTTTGTTTCTGTTTTTATAAAAAAAGTGTAACTATCAAAATTGAAGGGAATTGTATCCCGAATATGATTGTCATCTCCTCGTTTGCGTGACAGCTCTCGTTTTCGAGATATGACACAAATTTTGAATGGAAACCATAGTTGGGTATGACCTCAAAAAATCGGATATTTTTAGAGCGATATAATACTCGATATAGTTATTCATAAAAATAACGGAGTTATGGATGTTTTTCTCTCTTATTTTCACATTTAACGTAGTTAGCCATGAAATGAAATGATTGTTTTCACTTTGACATTTCCTCATTTGAGAGTAATTCCATTGGTAGTGCTGAACTAACAGTCGATATTGACAAGTTTTCGTGATAAAATGGAATATTCTAACGAAGAAAAACTGAGTATGGTGGAATTTTA
The DNA here is from genome assembly GCA_034190945.1 of Octodonta nipae. NCBI lineage: Eukaryota > Metazoa > Arthropoda > Insecta > Coleoptera > Chrysomelidae > Octodonta > Octodonta nipae. The sequence goes on from CM067218.1 coordinate 154,204,855, forward strand.
TATCATATGCCATAGAAATTCAGTTCGTGCAGCTGAGGAATACTTTCATAGATATTTTAATCGTCGTCAACCTGCTCTATGTACATTTAAGAGGCTTTACGATAGTTTACGCAGATATGGATCTTTTACTAAACCACCAAAGGAACGTAATCAAATTAACGAAGCAGCACAAATAAATGTTTTGGCAATGGTAAATCAAAATCCATCTACATCTACTCGTGAGATTGCGGCAGAAGCTGGCACATTTCAACGAACTGTAGTTCGTACAAACTTTCATTTTCTCAAACTTTGTATGCTGGTGACGAACATCGACGTATTTTGTTTTGTACATTGTTTAGAGACATGTGCCTTGACAATCCACAGTTTCCATTAAAGGTGTTATTGTCAGATGAAACTAGATTTACTAACTGCGGTATGTTCAATAGACACAATGAGCATATCTGGGCTAACGAAAACCCTTTCCATGTAAAACAAAGACGACCCCAGATAAAATTTTGATTTAATGTTTGGTGTGGTATCATAGGGTCTACTACTCTGGGGCCTTTTATCTATGACGCATCACTTACTGTGGAGCACTACTTGCATTTCTTGCAATACACTTTTCAAGACATGTTGCATAATTTGAATTTGAGAACTTGTTTAGAAATTGAGTGGTTCCCACATGATGGAGCATCTGCTTATAACTCGTTATTAGTAAGACAACACTTAGATAATATCTATCCAAACTCTTGGATAGGAACAAATGGCCCACGCGAATGGCCATCTCGGTCTCCCGATTTGGCAGTTATAGATGTCTATTTCTGGGGTGCGCTAAAAAACAAAGTATACAAAACATAGTATGAGAAAGTTGGTGACTTAAGGGAGGCGGTATTACAAGCAATTGAAGAAATTGATAGACGGTCTGTGAGGAAAGACAAAAATTGCATCTTAAACAGATGTAATTTTTGTCTAAATAACAATGGTGTACTTTTCGAACATAAATTATAACCATTATTATGTACTATAATTTCTTAAGTTTTTAGTAAGTACCTACTTATTTAGTTTTTTTGTTATATCTGATATACCTAATGAAAAAATCCTTCAATATTTTTTAGAAAAGTTATTAATAAATCAGTCTATTTCATGGCTAACTTAACATTAAAAGTGAAAATAAGGGAGAAAGGCATCCATAATTTCGTTATTTTTATGAATAACTATATCGAGTATTATATCGTTGAAAAGCTCTAAAAATGTTCGATTTTTTGAGGTCATAGCCAACTATGGTTTCCATTCATAAAAAGATAGGTTTGTGTCATATCTTGAAAACGAGAGCTGTTACGCAAACGAGGGCATGACAATTATATTCGGGATACAATTCCCTTCAATTTTGATATTTACACTTTTTTTATATAATCAAAAACAAAGGAGCTAGAGGGATTTGACTAAATCGACAGAATTTCGTTTTTTCAAAATATCTAGTAAATCATCACTTTTTACAAAAATCCGAAAGTGTCATTAAATTGGACCAATAAAACTGCAAATCTTTCCCAATTTAACCATTGCTCTATCTCCGCTAGTTTCCGAGATCCCCATACAGATCATCAAAAAAAAACTCACCCTGTATACTCCTTGTCGTGTCACTAAACTTTTCCGTCAAGTAGATTAGGAGAAAATTGCTGTGATGTGAAAGAGGGAGAAATCCGGGGTGATATTATAAGGGTATCCTTATATTGTACATATGGAACCCTAATAATTAAAAAATTTGAAGAACTTTGTTTTACAGAAATGCCTTGCCTTTTCTCCATTCACATTACAACATGTTTTAAAGTAGCTAACTCCCAATTATTGTTATTGTTTGTACGTATGGTGCGTATATGACTTAATTGGCTACGTAATACCGCAGATAAATCAACTGAAAAGTTTTTCCAACCTGCGTATCTTTTGTTAACCTTTTGATCGTGCAAAGCACTCGTAGCGCTATGATAAATTAATTATTTCTGCACTATGGATTCATAAGCACGATCTTTCATGTTGATAATTTGACTCTTGTCTTTTAAGATATCCTGTCTGTTACAATATTAAGTAATATTCTTACTCAATGCTGGGACATAATTGACAAATGGCCTAAGTATAATCTCGGCAATTTGTAATAATTAGTTTTATGCGCTCCCAAAGCGAAGTGACGTCAAATGATGGAAAAAAGCTACATTTTTATGAAGAAAATTGACAGTGATAAAAGCAGACTTTATGTTAATTACTTATGTTGAGACATGAGGAGTAATTTGGAATACACTGATTTGGTAAACTGGTCATTTTTTGTAATTTTATATAAACTGTGTTCGTTCAATACTCCCAGCCTCAGATTTTTGGAATGTCTTACACATTTTCAAACCGACTCCAAAAAGAAGGAGGTAGGTTCTTATTCGACAGTATACAGGGTGAGTTTTTTTTTGATGATCTGTATGGGGATCTCGCAAATTAGCGGAGATAGAGCAATGGTTAAATTGGGAAAGATTTGCAATTTTACTGGCCCAATTTAATGACACTTTCGGGTTTTTGTAAAAAGTCATGGCTTACTAGATATTTTGAAAAAACGATATTCTGTCGATTTAGTCAAATCCCTCTAACTTCTTTGTTTTTGATTTTATAAAAAAAGTGTAAATACCAAAATTGAAGGGAATTGTATCCTGAATATGATTGTCATGTCCTCGTTTGCGTGACAGTTATCGTTTTCGAGATATGACACAAACTTATCTTTTTTCGAATTAAAACCATAGTTGGCTATGACCTCAAAAAATCGGACATTTTTAGAGCTTTTCAACGATATAATACTCGATATAGTTATTCATAAATAATAATAAAATTCTTATTTTCACTTTTAACGTAATTAGCCATGAAATAGATTGATTTATTAATAACTATTCCAAAAAACATTGAACGATTTTTTATTAGGTATATCAGATATAATGAAAAAACTAAATAAGTAGGTACTTACTAAAAACTTAAGAAATTAAAGTTCATAATAATGGTTACAATTTATGTTCGAAAAGTCCACTATTGTTATTTAGACAAAAATTGCATCTTTTTAAGATTGACATTACTGCTTTCCTCACATACCGCCTATAAATTTCTTCAATTGCTTGTAAAACCGCCTCCCTTAGGTCACCAACTGTCTCATACTTTCTTTTGTATACTTTGTTTTTAGCGCACCTCATAAATAGAAGTCTATAACTGCCAAATCGGGAGACCGGGGTGGCCATTCGCTTGGGCCATTTCTTCCTATCCAAGAGTTTGGATAGATATTATCTAAGTATTCTCTTACAAATAACGAGTTTTGAGCAGGTGCTCCATCATGTTGGAACCACTCAATTTCTAAACGAGTTCTCATATTCAAATTATGCAACATGTCTTGAAACGTGTATGGCAAGAAATGCAAGTGGCGCTCCCCAGTAAGTGATTCGTCATAGATAAAAGACCCCACAATAGTAGACCTTATCATACCACACCAAACATTAAAAACAAATTTTATCTGGGGTCGTCTTTGTTCTACATGGAAAGGATTTTCTTTAGCCCAGATATGCTCATTGTGTCTATTGAACATACCGCAGTTAGTAAATCTAGTTTCATCTGACCATAACACCTTTAATGGAAACTGTGAATTGTCAAGGCACATGTCTCTTAACCATGTACAAAACAAAATACGTCGATGTTCGTCAACAGCATGCAAAGTTTGAGAAACTGAAAGTTTGTTCGGGTGGAACTTGTGCTTTTCAGTACCTTAACTATAGTTCGTTAAAATGTGCCAGCTTCTGCCGCAATCTCACGAGTTGATGTAGATGGATTTTGATTTACGATTGCCAAAACATTTATTTGTGCTGCTTTGTTAATTTGATTACGTTCCTTTGGTGGTTTAGTAAAAGATCCATATCTGCGTAAACTATCGTAAAGCCCCTTAAATGTACATAGAGCAAGTTGACGACGATTAAAATATCTATGAAAGTATTTCTCAGCTGCACGAACTGAATTTTTATGGCATATGATATAACATTTCACCATATTGAGGTTTTCTTCGTTAGAATATACCACTTTAGCACTACTAATGGAATTACTCTCAAATGACGAAACGTCAAAGCGAAAACAATCTTTTTCATGGGTACCTAAGTTAAAAGTGAAAAGAAGAAAGAAAAGCATCCATAACTCCGTTATTTTTATAAATAATTATATCGAGTATTATAACGTTGAAAAGCTTTAAAAATGTACGATTTTTTGAGATCATAGCCAATTATGGTTTCCATTAAAAAAAGATAATTTTGTGTCATATCTCGAAAACGATAACTGTCACGCAAACGAGGACATGACAATCATATTCAGGATACAATTCCCTTCAATTTTGGTATTTACACTTTTTTTATAAAATCAAAAGAAAGGAACTATAGGGATTTGACTAAATCGACAGAATTTCGTTTTTTTTTTTAATATCTAGTAAGCCATGACTTTTAACAAAAATCCGAAAATGTCATTAAATTGGGCCAGTAAAACTGCAAAGCTTTCCCAATTTAACCATTGCTCTATCTCCTCTAGTTTCCGAGATCCCCAAACTGTTCATAAAAAAAAAATTCACCCTGTATATGTGACCCTGTATATGTTTTAATGTAAATCTTTAACATTGTATGAAAAATCTTAATTAGTTGCCAAATAAGTGTTTAGTTAATTATAATGAATAGTGAACTATTTTGTATATGTACACAAAAAGTGTATAATAGAAAAAAATGTTGGAAATATGCAAATTCATATACATATATTATCTTCAAATTTTTAACAAAGATTTTTGTCATGTTGCGATCACTGGACGACCGCTAGTTAATATTAATAAAGCAATTACTAATGACATGGAAGGGCTCCAGATTGGGAACCTCTGTTTGAATGTTTTCCTGATAGCCCTAGATGTCGAACATTACTCCATTAATCAACTTTTTAATTATTCCCATAATTATGGGCTTATTGTAGAAAAAAAAGTAATGCTTTCACTCTATAAACACGTTGAGTGATCATTTAAAAGTTTAATTATATTTAAAGAATATCGTTAAATTGAAGTTGCCAATAATTGGCAAAGTAAAATCTCCTCAATTAAAATTTATTATCTATTTCGAAGCAGACCAATTGACGTCAATAGACGAAATAAATTAGTTTTTTTATTAAAATATATCTAACAATTAATAAATTAAATTTTTATGCTAATTGCTTAAACCAATTTAACTATGAAATGTGTGGTTAGGCCAAAGTTTTGAACGCAGAACAAATGACAATAATTGATCATGAGTTACAAAAAATATTCCCTAGATACAGTGTAATTTAAATTCGAACCTCGCGATGGGGATCTCGGAAACTACAGGAGGCCCTAAGATGACTAAATGGGGGCAAAATTGTGTAATTCAGTGCTTGAAGAAATGCTGATTTAAAATTAAAATTTTGGGAATGCTTCCTAAGATAGGCAAAAAAAAAATAGAAAATTGGAAATTATGTTTTTATTATTCGTAGCCTTATTTAATTGTCTTCTAAATGTTATTTGTGGCATATTCTTGATTATTTTTATGTATTCTTGTGAAATACACAACAACAACAACAAGAATAGAAACCCAATTTTTACAGGTTTATACTGACCTATTGAAAATATAAAATGCAAAATGAAAGTTTGATACATGAGTTTTAAGTTGACGTAAGAAAAAAATGCACAGGTAGCACAAAAAAGATCTTGTATTACAGTTAAACAGCTTTCAAGTTGGAAGAACTTGAAAGAGTTGTTATTAGAATTTATAAGTAGCGTTCATAGGTACGACTTTGATATAAGATAGCGCATTTGCCAAAAATGTCATCAAAGAATTCTTTCCTAGACATATTAATAACAAAAACACAATCATCTTTCGAAACACACGTGTATAGAAAATAAACTCATACTGACGGATATATAAATTTTAATTCAAATTATCCGAATACAGCAAGGAAACGTGTTATTAAATCATTATGTGATAGAGCAAAGACCAACTGTTCTAATGATAACAAATTCAACAAAGAAAAACAATTATAAAAAACGTTCTTAATGAAAACAATACCCTACAAAATTTATCAACAAAGAATTAAACAGACTTGAACAGAAAACAAACCATTGTAGTAAAACTATACCAAATATACAGGGTAGCTCAGAAAGATTGAAAAGAGTGGGCAACAACATTCCAAAGAAGAAATACACTGAAATCACTAATATCGGAAACAAAACGAAGCAACAAAAGTCAGATCTCAAAAAAACTGCATATAGAAGATTCCTTGCGAATATTGGAAAAACATCGACGTCATTAAACGTACGAATTAATGGAAACAAGAATTAAGTACATAAAGAAACGACAATTTGAAAAATTGAAAATTTGTGAACATGCTCGGAACATAGGCCGTAAAATAAAATTTGACAATTCAATTTTACTTTACAAAGAAGAACATAATACAAAACGAAAAATAAAAGAATCTGCGTTAATTCTTTTGAATGAAGACGATTGTATAAAATACTAGCCCCCCGGCTTCGCACGGGCTAGACAAAAATTTGACGTATTTATCTTGAACTTTTTTCATTTGGTAATTTTCACATTCTATACTTTATATGGCTACAACAGCTTCTAAAAATACATAATTTAGGGATTTAATATGAAGAGCTACACACATTTGACATGTTTAAGATTTTTGATATTTGATATTCCGATTTTCTCGTTTTCGTTCTTTTGATACTTGTTTATCTGCAATTTTTGATTTTTTTTCTGCCTTTTTGAAATTTTTGACATTAGAATATTTTCGACATCAATCTCATTTTTAATATTCTTGACGTTATTAATATTTTTGACATTTTCATTCGTTCGGCAGTCAAACAGTTTCGACGTGTTTGACATTTTTGACATTTTAGTTAGAAATTTTTGACATTTATCATATAAATTTTTCCAATTTTTTTAAATTTTCTAGGTTTTACTATTTTTGTCATTTTTCAATTTATTTTCATAAGTTTTTGTCACTTTATATTTCCGACATTCTCTAAATTATTTTCAGATTTACCTTCTATTAATAAGTAATTCAACACTTTACAGTCCCCACCCATTTCATAAAAATCAATATTGGCAAAATGACGAATAATGTCTCCATTCATATGAAGTAGAAAGTCAGTTACTCAATTCTCATTCAAAGAAGATCGGGTACACATGCATCATTTTTTGTTGCTTAAAAATTACCGAAACCGATCCCCTTATTCCATAATCGAAATTACGCCAAATTTCACATCCATTTTCTAATAATTTCAAGAATTGATATCTTAAATCTCATATCTGTATTAATTTCGGTTCCTCAAAAGAAGTATTTAAAAAAATACCCCACTTACCCCTATCGGAAAACTGAATTTTCGCAAATATATAAAACCGGCTTCTATTTATTTTCGTAGACTATATATATATATATATATATATATATATATATATATATATTTCACGATTTGCGCCCGTATTACTTACATTTCCAAAATATAGAATTCTCTTTAAAAAAATAGTTACCCACATTTCCCCCATTTACGATTTAAATTTTCCCACAATAACGAATTAGCTACTACTTCACATAAAAAAGGAATCAACCCGTTAATTCTAATGACTGTATTATTTTAGGTTTCCGAAAAATAATAAAATTTTCAAGAAACTTTCCCCACCTGTCCCCCATGAGAGAATTGAATTTTTGCAAAATGATTAAACTCATTTTTGCTTACTTGAGGCGAAGAGTATATATATTAATTTTGATGCCTGTATGACTACTTCCCGTTTCAAAGATATTAAATTGAAGTGAGGACAATAGACACCCACTGCCCGCCATGTCGTCATTTTATCAAATTAAAATATAGTCTACATTATTGGCAGATTGGATTTTTTAAATCGGTTCTCTACTTCCAAAAATTACCCCCTAAAAAACAAATTTTACCTCTTTATTATAATAGCCCTTATAATATCACTCCGGATTTCTCCGTCTTTCACATTACAGCATTTTTCTGCGACCACAAATGGACGGGAAAGGTTGAAATTTGGTATCGCATCCGTTGGATAAGCCCAGGATCTGAAATTGGCCTTCAGAAAATTGCTGAGGACACTTCCAGCTCCCTTGCCATCCACCCCATGAGAATTAACTCCTTTCTTCTGCATAATCGTTTTCTTGATGGGATAGCTTGGCTTTGGTTTGTTTCCGTTGTTTTACCTTGTTGGTAGTACAGCACCTGTCTTATTTGAGATTCGTTGGTTTTTGTTGCTATCAGATTTAGCGTATGCTACCCTTCTCGTCTTCTCTTTGCTTAGTACTTTTGGTTCCCCTCCTGGGTCCCCTTGTTGTCTCTTGACAAATAGAATATTATGTACTTCATTTTATACTCACATATCTTCTACCTCTGGACTTCTTCGGCTTCTTCCCCTTCACTTAGGCAGAGCTGGTTCTAAGGTAGTTGTATCTGTCAATTAATTTGGGGTCATAGTCGATTAGCTGTCGTAGGTGAAGATTTGGGTGCTGTTCCAGCTTGTCGTAAGCCTCTCTGGCCCTCCTCTTCATTTCTTGAAGCACTGGTTGGTGTCGTAAATCGTTGAAAATCACGATGTTACCAACGATCTAGTGTCCGTCGAGTGCGAGGCGTAGGAATAGGGTCTCGTGCTTTTGGATGGCCTGCCTATTGTTCTTGTCCCCATACTATTAAAGCGTGCATCAACACTGGCAAGATGACTGTCTTGATGAGAGTCAGCTTGTTTAGAGTTCCAGCTTGCTTCCTCTGCCTATTAGGGTAAAGTCTGGCACTGACTTTGTTGCAAGTCTCTTGGACACGCCTCCTGAAAGTCAACCCCCATTTGATGATGAGTCCCGTTGACGAACAGAGCTTGATTTTTGCCCTCGTTTACGGATATCTTCCACTAACAATTCCGCTAACTCGTCAGAGGCTTGCTACAGCCGCCCAAATGTTGGCTCGAATCTAAAAGATGGGCTGTGTCGTCTGCGAACTGGGCAATTATAGCGTCGGCTGGTCTTGGGAGTTCTGCAGTGTAGATTGAAAATAGTGTCAGGGACAGGACTGCTCCTAGGGGAACCCCAGCCTCTGTGGTATTTGATAACAGTGAATAGTTTGGTGACCCGATCAGGAGTACATATCATAAATGGAGAAATTTTGATTTTAGGGGTACTTCTGGGGGAAAAATTAACAAAATCGACCACTTTTGGTGCGATGAAAATACCAATACGAATCAATTCACTCACATATGTGATTATTTTTATGTTTCTTTGGGGAATAACACCACAATAGAAATAAAACTACGTATATTGCAGGAATACCAAACGTTTCAAAGTCTATTCTGACTTCGTTGCTTTATTAATAAATATATATATATATATATATATATATATATATATATATATATATAGATATAAAGCCATTGACAACGAAGTCAGAATAGACTTTGAAACGTTTGGTATTCCTGCAATAAACGTAGTTTTATTTCTATTGTGGTGTTATTCCCCAAAGAAACATAAATATAATCAAGAACATGCCACAAACAACGTTTAGAAGACAATCACATATGTGGCTTTCCAAAATCTAGGGACTTGCCTTATCATTGGTATATATGGGATATATGGGGTAATCTGTATGGTTATCCTAGATTCAAACAAGTTTTTCTGTACCTCTATAAGAAACAGTAAATTCAAGGAACGATCCGAACGGCTGGATTTCATTGCTCGTTGGTTGTCACGTGGGAGAGCGGATGGTTGAATGATAAGAACGGGATACTTGGAATTCAAGGAACGTACCAAACGGTTGGATTTCGTTGCTCGTGGGTTAACACGTGGGAGAGTGAAACTTTTCAAAGGCATCATGTAATACATCAAATGAAAGAGCTCATTCTGGGGAACACAAATATATTTTCAAGATATGAAAAGCATCGTTCATAGGACATCCTATACAGTGACAAATAACTAATGTTACACACTGTAATGCAGACAGGAGTTGAGGGTAAAGAAGATATCGACGGGAAGAAAAAATCCTGGCTCCAAAACAAAAGGGAAAGGACAAATCTCAACGTTGAAGAACTGTTTCAGATTGCAAAAGACAGAGAGATGCGTTTAGAATTCTGGTCGTCAATGTTCATTAAGGAGACGGCATGAGAAGAAGAGTAAGTTAGGTAAAATATATAATTTTCTAACGTCTACTGATATTAATGACGATGTCAAAGATACAAAATCCGTAGCTATAAATTGATGAGGTACATCCCGCCACCTACATATAAACAATTTTACAAAATGTTCTTTCATACCGCAGGTCTTAATAGGCGACTGTCAAACAATTAGTATGGCAGCATGACAATTAGAAATTCACTAATCGTGTTCATGAATTTATATTTTAAAAGTAATGAATTTATTCTTTCAAAATATCAAAAAGGTTAACTGAATACATGTATGTTCGATAAAATCTGATTGATTTGTTTTGGATATTGTGTAGCTGATGGACACTTAAAGGTCGGAGTTAGAAATAGTGAAATTAACTGGAGGTTAGCAATTGTTAAACAAGGTATTTCGCTATCAAAATTGATAAGGAAAACAACTGCTACAAAAAACTAAAATAAATTTAATTATGATAGATGACTGCATTAAAGTCTAACAATTTGATTGGTTATTCGAGCTGTAAGGACAATCAAACATCATGTTTGATGCTTAATTTATAGCACTTTAAGATCCGGCTTTATAAGTAAATGCACAATAAATTGTATAGTTAAATTAATATATTTAAAATTCAACAAAGTTATATTCTTGTCCCCATGTTTAAGAAAGAGCTTCTAATGGGTAGCCAAAATTCACATTTTTAGGGTTCCGTATATACAATATACGGATACGCTTATAATATCACTCCGGATTTCTGCCTCTGTCACATCACAGCAATTTTCTCATAAACTACTGAACGGAAGAGGTTGAAATTTGGTATCAATATATAGTTTGGTGACCCGATCAGGACTACATATCGTAAAAGAAAAAAAATGATTTTAGGGGTACTTCTAAGGGGAAAAACTAAAAAAATCAACCGTTCCCCCCCCTGATCTCCGAAACTACTGAGCCTAAAATTTTGAAAAAAATAGGAGATATAGAAGATTGCCCGAACTTTAGAGGAAAAATAAGGAGAAACCATTAATATTAATTTTGTGGGACATTATAGAATTAAATAAAAATTTAAAAATAAAAAAATTTTCATGTAATATATCAAATGAAAGGTCTCAGTCTGAGGAACACAAATATATTTTATTCATATTAAAAATAAATTATTTAAAAAGATTTTAACGAAAATATACCAAAATTTACCCATTCCCCCCTTGATCTCCGAAACTATAAAACGTAAAGTTTTGAAAAAAAATAGTTTTATAGGTTCTGACCTGAAGTTTACTGGAAAAATAAGGAGAAACCTCTACTTTTAATTCTGGGGGCAAATTACAGAATTAAATGGAAAATATAAAATTAAAATTGTTTCTAACCCATCATGATATATATCAAATAAAAGGGCTCATTACGAAGAAAACAAATATTTTTTTTTCGTATTTTTCAAATAAATAAATTAAAAGATATTAACAAAAATTTAAAAAATTTTACCTATCCCCCCCTATCTCCGAAACCATGAGCTATAAAATTTTGAAAAACCAATGGAGGTATAGCCCCTCACCTGAACTTTACTGGAAAAATAAGGAGAAACTCCTAATATTTTTTGGGGGGCAAATTATAGAATTAAATGGAAAATATAAAATTAAAATTGTTTCTAACCCAGCATGTTATATATCAAATAAAAGGTCTCATGATGACAAAAACAAATATATTTTTCCATATTTATAAAATAAATTAATTAAAAGATATTAACAAAAATATAAAAAATTTTACCCATTCCCCCCCTTATCTCCGAAACCATAAGCTGAAAAATTTTGAAAAACTGGAAATATAGCCCCTGACCTGAACTTTACTGGAAAAATAAGAAGAAACCCCTACTATTCATTTTAGGGGGTACATTATAGAATTAAATGGAAAATAAAAAATTATAATTGTTTCTAACCGGTCATGTAATATATCAAATCCCAGGGCTCATTATGACAAATACAAATATATTTTTTTATTTTTTTTTAAATGAATATTTTAAAATATATTAAAAAAATGTTTTAAAAAAATTACCCATTCTCCCCGTTATTCCCCAAACTCTAAGATCTCTTTTTTTTTTTGTTTATAGGAAAATATGAAAAAAATCCCTCATTCTATTATTTGGCCCCCAAATTTTAGGGACAAATTATACAATTAAATGGAAAATAAAGATTCAATTTTCAAACGCATCATGTAATATATCAGATAAAAGGCTCATTATGTGAATTACAAATATATCATATTTTTAAATCATTTGTATAAAAGATATTAACAAAAATATTAAACATCGACTTAATTCCCACTTTAGAAACTACACTATGTAAATTTTGAAAAATATATTTTATTTATATTTTTAAATAATTTGAATAACAGATTTAATAATTTATAATTTAAACTTTGACCTATTTTGCCCTTTTTCTTCCCATCTACAGAGCCTCAAAACTCAGACAGTAGATTATAAAAGGCATCTCTGAAAGATTATTAGTAAAATAAAACTCTAATGTTACTTTTGGGGGCCAAATTAGAAAATTAAATACATGTGTATTGTGATAAAAATCAAGCGAATCCTAAAGCAGATAAAATAAAAAGTCTATGTGTGGAAAATCAAAGTGTATATTGTTTATAAATTTAAAAACGCTTCCTTTAAAATATATAAGGGTAAGAAAATGCACTCATTCCCTGCTTGTCTGAAATTGGAATATTCGAATCTTGAAGGTGGTACGGAACCTTAAGTATGCGAGCCCAACTCGCACTTGACCAAATTATTTGCTTCTCTTTTCACTTACAGATCACTTCGTGGAACACTAGTTTTTTTTTTGGTAAACACACATGCCAAAAAGACTAGTCGGAATAGGACAATCAAAATAAACAGATTGTTAAATACTTGCCAACGTTTCGCTTTATTATATTCAAAGCTTCATCAGGGCTAAAACATCCAGGAAAATGTGAATACAAATTACATAAAAGTTAAAATAATATACAAAAATGTAAAGCTATGCATACATTTTTGTAAAAATACAAATAAGAAGAAACTCTTAATATTAATTTTGGGGTGCAAATTGCAGAATTAAATGAAAAATATAAAACTCAATTTTTCTCGAAAGCATCACGTAATATATCAAATCAAATACAATCACATTTTTGTTCATACTTTTAAAATACATTATTTAAAAGATATTAACAAAAATATAAAAAAATACCCATTCGGGAACTATAAGACGTAAAAATTTGAAAAAAATTAGGGATATAGGACTTCTCCTGAAATTTACTGGAAAATTAAGGATAAACCCTTAATAATAATTTTAGGGGACAAATTGCAGCATTAAATGTAAATTACAAAATTAAAATTAATTCTAACGCATCATGTAAAATATCAAATCGAAGCGCTCATTATGACGAATACAAATATATTTTTTTCACATTTTTATTTCAAAATAGACAGAAAATATAAAAAAATACACTTTCCCCCCTTTACTTACAAACTGTAAGAGCTAAAAATTTTTGCTTACAGAAAAATACGAAGAAATGCCTAATATTAATTTTGGGGGCCAAAATTATAGAATTAAATGGAAAATAAAAAATATAGTTTTCTAAACGCAACATGCAATACAGCAAATGAATGAGGTATACAAATGTATTTTTTTCATATTCTTAAAATAAATTGTTTAAAGGATATTACAAAGATTTAAGAAGATTACAAGAACAAATATTAGGCTTATATGGCCTACTTGAACTTTACAAGAAAAATAAAGAGAAACCCCTAATATTAATTTTGGAGGGAAAAATGATAGAATTAAACGGAAAATTAAAACAATACAAATATATATTTTTGGTAGTAAAACTGGATTATTAAATTAAAAGCTTTTACTGCATGGAATAGTATTAAAAAAGGAGTATTTTTATAGTACGCTCTTTAACCTTTAACACAAAATACAAGAAAAACATTAAATGTAAACATTCATTTATTTTACATTATTTTTGCTGATATTTACAGCAAGTTTGTTTATCTGTTCTGACCTTTATTCGATACACATTGCAAGAACGTGTTGAGCTGGTAACCAAAATAAAAATTGGGCTCGATCTGATGCAAGGGTCTTTAACCAAAACCATCCCGAACGTAACGTTCGTCATAAATACTTATTGGAGTTCATTGTAAAATTTGTTGAGACGGGCTCAGTAGTGAATAAAAAAGAGGTCCCATTGGAATTGTAAATGATGAAGAGGTAACTGTGGCTATATTGGGCCATGTCCAACTTATACCAAACACGCAGTCTGCAGCTTTTTGGGCGAACTACGTCAAAGAATTATAGCGGAGTGTCGTCAGATAACACCGACTATGCTGAACCATGTCAGAGACGGCTTTCAGTCAAGGTTGTACTATTGTATGGAAGTCAATGAAAGACACTTGGAGCATTTGCTTGAGAGGCATTATATTGTAATGTAAATTCTTATTTTTTAATACCCTTTTACTATTAGATGTACAGACATTGCAATAAAAAAAATATTACGACGGTATAGTCCGTAAAAAGGGCTTTCGAATGATATACGACAACACCTATTTTCCCTATCTCATATGTTAAGCTCATTAAATTGGCCTCTTTATGTTGAATGAGCGCAAGCGCTAATTCACCTCAAAAAATTTCCCCCTCGAAACAAAAATCGACCTGTTTTTACGGTTCCGTATATACAATGTACGGATATCCTTATAATGTAACTACGGATTTCTGCCTCTGTCACATCACAGCAATTTTCTCCTAAAGTTTGGTGGCCGATCAGGAGTACATATCGTAAATGAAGAAATTTTGATTTTAGGGGTATTTCTGGGGGGAAAAACTAAGAAAATCGACGGTTCCCCCCCCTGATCACCGAAACTACTGAGCCTAAAATTTTGAAATCAATAGGAAATATAGATCGTTGCACGAACTTTACAGAAAAAATAAGGAGAAACCATTAATATTAATTTTGGGGCAAATTATATAATTAAATCAAAATATTAAAATAAAAAAATTTTCAAACGCATCATGTAATATATCAAATGAAAGGTCCCATTCTGATGAACACAAATATATTTTTTTCATATTTTAAAAAATAATATTTAAAAAGACATTGACGAAAATATACTAAAATTTACCCATCACCCCTTGTCTCCAAAATAAGGTCTGACCTGAAGTTTACTGGAAAAATAAGGAGAAACCTCTACTTTTAATTTTGGGGACAAATTACAGAATTAAATTAAATGGAAAATATAAAATTAGAATTGTTTCTAATCCATCATGTTATATATCAAATGAAAGGGCTTATTATGACGAAAACAAATATATTTTTTCCATATTTTTAAAATAAATTAATTAAAAGATATTAACAAAATAATTTAAAAAATTACCTATTCCCCCCCCCCCTTATCTTATTACACCTTATAACCATAAGCTGTAAAATTTTGAAAAAAAATACAGGTATAGCGCCTCACCTGAGCTTTACTGGAAAAATAAGGAGAAACCCCTAATATTCATTTTGGGCGGGTAAATTATAGGTTTAAATAGAAAATAAAAAAATATAATTGTTTCTAACGGATCAAGAAATATATCAAATCAAAGGGCTAATTATGACGAATACTAATATGTTTTTTTTATATTTTTTTAATAAATATTTTAAAATAATTAAACAAATATATTTAAAAAACTACCCATTCCCCTTTATTCCCCAATCTATAAGGCCTAGTTTTTTTTGTATACAGGAAAAATACGAAAAAATCCCTAATATTAAAATTGGGGGCCAAATTAGAGAATTAAATGAAAAATAAAAAAATATTTTTTAACGCATCATACAATACATCAAATGAAAGGGCTCATTATAAGAATACAAATATATATTTCTCATATTTTTAAAATTAATTGTTTACAAGATATTAACATAAAGATATAAAAAATTCTCAGTTCTCGCTTTATTTCCGAAACCATAAATTGTACAATTAAGTGGAAAATAAAACTTCAATATTCAAACGCATCATATCATATGAAAGGCTTATTATGTGAATTACAAATATATCATATTTTTATTTGTTTAAAAGATATTAACAAAAATATTAAACATCGACTTAATTCCCAATTTAGAAACTACACGAGTTAAATTTTGAAATATATATTTTATTTGTATTTTTAAATAATTTGAATAATAGATTTAATAATTTAGAATTTAAAACTTAACCTATTTTGTCCTATATTTATATCTACAGAGCCTCAAAATTCAGACAGTAGATTATAAAAGGCTTCCGCGAAAGTTGATTAGTAAAATAAAACACTAATGTTAATTTTTGGGGGCCTAATTAGAAAATTAAATACATATGTATTCTTATGAAGATCAAGCGAATCCTGAAGCAGATAAAATAAAAAGTCTATTTATGGAAAATGAAAGTGTATATGTTTTATAAATTTAAAACGCTTCCTTTAAAAGATATTAGGGCAAATATAAGAAAATGAACTAATTCCCTACTTGTCTGAAACTGGAATATTAGAATCTTGAAGGTGGTACGGAACCCTTAGTATGCGAGTCCAACTCGCACTTGACCAAATTATTTCTTATTGAAATAGTTTTGAAAATAACCAAGATACCAAAGGTGGCTCGTTTAAGATGGAATACCCTGTATATTATTCGTTGTTATCTCACAATGACTCTAAATAATCCAAACCTTTTAGTGTGAGGGTAGCATATTTTGAAAGTTATTTTTGACAGACTAAATCAAGGAAACTGCGGTTAAAACTGTTAGGCAAAGAATTCCACCCAATATGTGACGTCAATGGATTCGCCTTAAATTAAGGTAAATGGCCACTTAGAGTCTTCAGAATTTATCAGTGTCAATAACAACTTAGGAAGAAGGTATATTTTTAAAATCTATTTATTTTCGCACGTCAGTTTATTTTATTAGACACTCATAATTAGCCGAGACATCTGTAATTTTAAACATTTTTCGATGGTGTTAATGGTTCGAGTGGAGATTCATTGTTTAAACGAATAAAATTTGTGTTTTTTATTGCAAATGACGCACATCATAAAATTATGAAAGGAAATAATGGATGCGAAATATTTTTGGTAGACAGTTCATTCTCTCCGGGTGGTACATTTTGATTGAACTGTATCATTATTGAAATGAATATATTTATAACCGTGATAACTTTGGCGGTTGATTCTAAATACTCGTAAATTGCAGCTTACACGGTCAAGAATAGTGACGCGAAATATATCCACTCGAATAAACTTGAATAAATGTAAAAACACACTTTTACACCCTTATACCAAACCTTTATTTTAAACACTCAACGCCGTTTCAATAATTCTTAGTTGTCATCATCAAGGAGTAAACGGAACTAAATCAAAATTACAATTATCTCTAATTTATACCTACCACTAAACTATTATTCAAGTAATTAGTACAAAGGGTACCTGATTTATAAATAACAGATTTCTCAGATAAGGCAGATTTTATATAATACAATTATGTAGATTACGATAATCCTTAATTAACCCCTTGTTCATGGGCAGGTTCCAAGTTGAACCAAAAAATGACTCCCAGTATTTTCCTAGGATATGGATACCGTACGTGGATGACATATTTGCTACATTTAATACTAATGAGTTTAATGTTAATTTATCTTAACAATAGGTGTGCTTCCACTAAATTTACATATTAACAGCAACATAAGGGTACTCTACCATTTTTAGATGTATTAGTTTTAAGAAATAATAGTAATAAGTTAGAGTTTGATGTATATAGGAAAGATACTAGCACATATAGATATTTACCTAATACTTTTTACTGTCAACAACATAAAATGGCGGGGATTAATCTCCTTGTACATCGGTTGTTGACATTCCCTCTCAATAAAGAGAGGTTTGAAAATGAAAAGAAAACTATTAGAGAAATAGCTGTATGTAATGTTTGTCCAACAGATATTATAGATAAATTAATTAGGAAGAAACGGCTTCGGTTACGAGTGAATGAAGTGGCAACTTTTCGAAATAAGACACAAGAACGAAAGTTTGTAGCGGTTCCAATACAGTCGTTATACTAAGGGTTTTAAGATAGTTTTTAAAGAACGTGGTATGAAGGCGGTGTGAACAACTACAACACTACAGAAATTTGAAGACGCGAGATGTAAGACCGATATCTAGGATTTTCGAGAGAATTAGCACACAGAGGTTCCGAATCTGGAGCCGTTCCGTGTAATTGCTGTTCTCCCTTAACTCCTAAGACAGAACGTCACGATTAAATTTTCAGGTTACTTCACCTGTCCGAGATATTGAATACTCTCTTCGAGGTGTCATTCGGAACCGCTGTGTGCTAATTCTCTCGAAAATCCTAGATGTCGGTCTTACATCTCGCGCCTTCAAATTTAACGAAATGTATCAAATACATAAAGAAGTGTTCGAGAGTTCATTCAATTGTGGGAAGCGCAACTGATGAAGGTTCCCTGACCAGAAACAATATACGTTATATATAATATATAATGTCTTGCGTACAAAGGAATGACACCTCGAAGAGAGTATTCAATATCTCTGACAGGTGAAGTAACCTGAAGATTTTATCGTGACATTCTGTCCTAGGAGTTAAGAAAGAACAGCAATAACAGGGAACGGCTCCAGATTCGGAACCTCTGTGTGCTAATTCTCTCGAAAATGCTAGATGTCGGTCTTACATCTCGCGTCTTCAAGTTTAACGAAATGCATCAAATACATAAAGAAGTGTTCGAGAGGACATTCAATTGTGGGAAGCGCATTTGATGAAGGTTCCCTGACCAGAAACAATATATGTTGTATATAATATATATATATATATATATATATATATATATATATATATATATATATATATATATATGTATATTGTCTTGCGTACAAAGGAACGATACCTCGAAGAGAGTACTACAGAAATTTTTGGGCAATCCTAAAGATAAATTTGCTGATTTCGAGAAGTCGGGTATTTATGAAATCAAATGTAACGATTGTGATTTAAAGTATTCGAACAATCAATTTTAGGTATAGGAAATGATACATGAAATAGCTTGTTCTATTCAAAATTGGCAACATGGTATCTACTAATTTGATAGTATTTTTTTTAAAATTACTCTTATCGATAACCTACTGTGGCAAAATTTTATATTTCAGCTACAACTGTATTCGAATAAATTTCTATTCGAAACTCTTTGTGCCACATCCTGTATATATATTTTTAATGATAGACATTTACTAACTCGTAATAACTTCTTGTAATAGTTCTTATTAATAAAGTAGCAATAATTAAATTACATATAAATGAATAGTAAAGTACGAAGACATTCCAGCAGACCACGGCAAAATATCCAAGAAAGTCATAATATATCCATAAAATAAATAAATTATAAATAAATAAATTCTTTATTTATACGTTGCAATTTAAAAATGGATGTACATGTCAAGGACTAAAAGTAGTTTAGTTCACAAACTCACATAAAAACATGATAAAACATACATATTAAAACATAAGACAACACAGACTATTGAACGCCAGTGGATTACCACAGATTGTACTAAATAAGATTTGTATCGCTAAGGAACTGTCTTATATTATAGTATGCATTTTGCCGCAACAGTTTTTTTAGTTTTGCTTTGAAAACCCGATATGGTTCTGCTTTAAAATGTTCAGGGAGCCTATTAAATAGTTTTACACCCATATATGACGGTGAGTTCTCATATTTACGAGTCCTGTGGGCTACAGTTTTTAATAGGGTACCTGTTTTTGTGCTATATGTGTGAGTGGACATATTTGTTTCAAATTTATTTTGATTTTTCTTTATATATAAAATAGACCTGTAAATAAAGATACTCGGCAGCGTCTTAATAGAGTGTAATATAAAAAGTGGTTTATATGATTTCCTTGAGGTTAGACTGAAAATCAATCTGAGGCATTTTTTGGGATATGAATACTCTACTTAGTTGTGTGTCTCTACCCAATAAAGTGATATTTAAATTTAGATGGCAGTATACAAGAGAGTAATAGAGACCAATGAGAGTTTTTTGGTTCACTAAATTTTTAATTCGAGCAAGAGCAAAATAACTTTTGTTGACTTTTGCGCAAATATGGTCAATTTGTTCAGTCCAGTTTTATTAACATAAATACCCAGAAACTTAATGTAGTCTTGAGATATTATAGAGAGGTATTTGCCCTAAAACAAATTCACGATTTATATGATTTTTCATTGAGAAATTAATGACAGTTTTATCAGTATTCATGATTAAAGAATTGGTTTTACACCAGTTTTGAAATTTCTGAAATACATTTTTCACTTTATGTTGTAAGCCCTCATTGGTAGGTGCTGAGACAATCATCGACATATCATCTGCAAACATTACAATTTTTCAGCATCAATACATTTTGGCAGTTCATTTACATAGATTAAAAACAGTATGGGTCCCAGTACAGATCCTTGTGGAACCCCTACATCCAGACTATACTTTTCTGAGATAACACCATTTAATTTAACACATATTTTTCTCTTGCTCATATAAGACTTAAACCAATTTAGTACAGTATCGCGAAATCCTAAAGCGTACAATTTGTCACATAAAAAAATTATATTGAGACTGTCAAATGCAGCAAAATTTTTATCAAGTGTTTCATATGTGTAGTTAAGGAGTGAGATTATAGCTGAATCAGCTGACTTATTTGGTCTAAAGCCACGTTGATCTTCACTTAGAAGAGAAAACTTGATCAAATATAACATCGCTTTATTACGCATTACTTTTTCTAAGATTTTGGAAAGTACTTTTATAACCGTTATAGGCCTGTAGTTACCAATATCTGCAGGATTATCTTTCTTAAAAACAGGTGTTATGGTTCCTAACTTAAGGATTTCAGGAAAAATACCTTTTAGCAATGCTTAGTTTATTAGATATGTCAATGGTTTTGAAATTATTTCCTTAGCACATTTTATTAATTTAGTATTGATACCATCAATGTCGTTAGTACTTAAGTTTTTTAGTTGACCGATTGCATTAGTAACATCTGACTCTTCTACTTCTAAGTTATACGGAGCAGTCGTACAGGAATGAGTTCTATGTTGACCAAAAGCTGTATTCAGCCTTTTTTAATTTACTGTTGAAAAATGTCTTGCAAAGCTCTCAGCAATCTCTAAAGGGTTTTCTACAAGCAGTTCATTTTCAATTATTTTAATTTCGTTATGTTTCTTTAGCCTTCCTAACGTTTTGGTTACAATCTGCCATGTAGCTTTTTGTTTATTATAGGCTTGTTGTATTTTTGTACAATAGCAATTTTTTTAGCTTCTACTACATTTTTACTGTGTATTTTTAATTGTGATTTATAATTTTCATACAAAATTTCATCGTTTGTATTTTTTTGCCAACCACTACATTCTTTTTAGCTGTTCACTGGTTTGAATAATTCCTGGTGTAATCCAGTCTTTTTTCTTATGTTTACTGGATTTTTTTGATAGTGTTTTAGTGGATAACATATTTCAGTACTCCAAAGTAAAATATTTGTAAACTCTTCAAAAGCTTTGTCAACATAATCTCCAGTGTACACACTATGAAATGTATTACCCAGCAAAAAGTTTTAAAAGAATCAAAACTTCTTTCATTAATTTCGCGAAGGTACGTTTTATTACTTTTATTAATTGATAACTGACCAGATAACGATACAGTACATTTTAGTGCTAAATGGTCAGCGATGTTCGGCTGTAATACTGTTGTATACATTTCCATACTGTGAAGATTTGTTATGATATAATCAATTTTTGTAGATGTATTTATATAATTATTTCGTAGAGTTACTCGCCTTTCTTCCATATTATTACATTTTATGTCAAAGTCAAGCATTAAGTCATTTAACATGGCTTTGTATACCGTATTTTTTAGATAGTCAATGTTAAGATCACCACATACAACTATATTATCACATATATTTTGACAAAATTTAATCATGTCTAGTAACTTATCAAAGAAAATGTCATAATTCCCAGATGGGGGACGATAAACACTTAATACACAGAGTTTTATATTTGCCACTTCTATTTTTATTGCACAGCAAGATCCTTATTTCCATATACCAATCTGAATAATTATTTATTTTAATGACTTGTCTGATAATGTATTTTTTCAACGATAACAGACTACAATTTATTTTATGGTCTTTTGTCAGTTGGGTACGTCTAGAAGTACAACAAAAAATAAAAATTTATGCCAGTTATTTTGTTTTTTAATGTTGCTACTGGTTTCATAATCAACCCGCTGTGTTTTTTTGTATTGTTCTGTCTTTTCAAACCAGTATTGGTTCCTAAACAACTTATTTCACATAATTAATTTCACAATTCGTAATTATCATTTATGTGAAAACAGCACGTGGTGGTTGAGTGATTTTTATTTTATACAAAACTGGAAATAAGTGGATTCGCAGCTTCGGAAGAGATAGCGGTTGAATAATTTTGCATAATTCGGGTTTAATGTTCAAAAGAAATAGAGATCAAATCCAGAACATGAGCACTGAGCAAAGCTTTAAAATTTTCCAGTTTCTAAAATATTTTTAACAGTTTCCATTGTTGAAATTATCAGCGTTTATCTTCCTCTTTAATGACCCAACAGTCTCTTGATACTTAAAAAGCTCGCTGTCACTGAGTGAGCGGGGGATTCGGAGCAGGAAATGTACGACAAAGCATTCACCTAAAGAGGACAAGTGCCCGTGTGAATTAGACAAAACTTTGCGCGCCATCTCTTGGTTGGGTACATCATTAAATGCTGATTTACAGGAAACTGGAACAACTACTGAATTTTGTAATATTTTTGTAATTATTGGTACTGTACGTTATTTTTATTATTATTTTAATTGAACTTTTTGATACACGAATCTATTATTGCCAAATAGTTTTATTGTTGTTTAAACTGTGCCAGATGCTAATTTTGAATTAAAAAAAAAATCAAATTATCTTACAAATTTTTATATGATGATCTAAAATGCCAACCTCAAGTAGATTTGTTAATCCATTACTGTATCACAAAAAAGGAAGGCATCAGATTAAACAAAGCAGACACGACCACTAATACCCAACCAATCACAACACCGCCCCTTCATCACGTGACATATCCTTCTAACCCACCGCTCACTATAAATAAAAGAAGCAGAGCAGACACAAATTCAGTTCAGTTACCTAGTGACTCTTGGGGAGTAGGCAGATTGAGGCCCCGAGATCGATCTAAACTCTGAAACTCCTTTTCTTCACTTTTGTCTCTTGATAATGGCTCCAAAGCAGGAGTCGAAACGTCGAGTATACAATAAATTATTATTAGATTATTATTACTATTATTAGATGAAAAAGCAGTGTAGGCGGCAAAATTGCCGATGGAACTGCAACATAGAATACCATTTGAGTAAGAAAAATTAGCTGAATTATATGGGCATAGTGACATATCGATCATATAAATTCTTAAAAGAATTTATGGATGTAGCATTCACTATTTCGGAGGGCAGCGAATTCCATGAACGTACGATTCGGTTGGATATGAAGAATTGTCGACACAACTTATAAAATCTTTCCGGGCACAATTTTAAATTATGACCTCTAAGACGGCTGTTCGGATTAATTGTGAATACACTTAAGTTCACCGAATAAAAACCATGAAGAATCTTATAGGTTTCAATAAGATCACCACGTAATCGCCTGTCTGTAAATGAAGTGATGCCCAACTTCTCTAGGTGTTCCTCGTATGGAAAATTTCGAAGGGCTGGGCACAGTTTCGTGATTATACGTTGAGTCTGTTCAAGTAGATGAATATCTTTATTATTTCATACGGGAACTGCAAATTCAAGTGATGGACGTATATAGGTTTTGTATATTTTACATAGCAAAGTAGAAGACATATTTTTAAAAACCAAAGAAATTATGTATGCCATAGAATTAATTTTTTTTGTTACTTTGGAAATATGAGCAGACCATTTCAAATCGTTAGAAACAATTAATCCAAGGTCTCTTTTTGTAATAACAGGGACTATTCTAGTGTTATTAATAAAGTAATGATTATTTGGGTTGTTGTAACCAATGTGCAATACCGAACACTTATCGGAGTTCAAGTGAAGACACCAATCACTGCACCACTGTGCTAACTTAGCAATATCACTACTTAGCTAATGGATTCCCGAAAAATTTGGTGTCGTCCGCATACAGCACTGAATCTGAACCAAACAGCAAAGCCAGGTCAGCGACAAACACATTAAACAGCAGAGGCCCGAGAACGGAACCTTGAGGAACACCACTTATTACTTCGTACGATTCGGACAGTTCACCGTGCACCCGAACGCGAGCCGATCGACACGTTAAAAAGTCTTTAATCCAGTATAACAATTTTTCCCGAACACCATATTCTTCAAGTTTATACAATAACCGGCTGTGAGGGACTTGATCAAAAGCTCTCCTAAAGTCTAGATAAATGACATCGACTGGCTCAGAATTGTCAACAGCTTTGGTCCACGCATTAACACAGTATAGCATGTTAGATTTTATTGAACGTTTTGGTAAAAAACCGTGTTGTCTCTCACTTAAAATCTCATTAGTAACATTTGCATGGAAGGCAAGTTAAACTAACTTGACGATAGTTACTGGTGACTAACGTGTCACCCTTTTTAAAGACTGCGACAACTACTGAACTGAGTTTTTCCAATCAACCGGAACACAAGACTCTTCGAAAAAATGTTTCAACAAGTCAGTTAAAGGGGTAAGCAATGATTCTTCACATCTTCGAAAAAACACAGGATTAATATTATCTGGTCCTCTGCTACAATCCAAACGAATTTCTCTAATAACAGCAAGAACTTTTTCTTCGGTAATTTCGATGGTGTCAATTGTTGACTCGATCACAGGAAGATCAGAGCTGTTGGCTAGGTTGATTTGAGGTTCATGAGAAAAATAATTAGAAAATTCTGCAGAAAATAAATCTGCCACTTTCTTGGGATCGCTGATCAGTTCACTTGCTGAATGTTTGAGTGTCAGACGCGGTTCTTACCCGGAACCTAGCCTTGTTCATAGTAATGACCGCTCTCAGAACATAATTGCGCTGAGAAGGTCTACTGTTGACGAGAAATTAATTTCAGATATATTTCGGTATTTTGTCCATCAGTGTTAATTTGCTCTTGTAACTGTACACTTTCATATTTAAGTTTGAAAGTGACACGTATTTGCAAAACTTCTTTACAATTTTTTAGCGTATCTTCTACAAAAATTATATTTTTTTCATTTTTGTCTTTACAAAAAACACATTTAAATTTATTGTAACACAATTTCGTTAAAAATGTTACAAATAACATCACCGAATACAGGAAGGGGACTAAACTGACGTCATCTTGTCTACAAACAACTGCTGCGCCTATCACGCCTGCGCAACTAGCGCGTGACAGTCTGTACTCTTATAGTCTAAGAGATAGAGCCGGTTTTTGCTCGTCATTCAGAACATGGACAGAATGTATCTTATTAAGTTCAATTCCTGAACTACATCACGTTCCTAGGCAGGCGCCAGTGGAAGTGATAACCGTGGATAGTTACAGGGGGTGAAAATGTTTTTTTTTGTGGTCATGCTCATCATCAGGTAAACGTTCCAAAATTGGCTACATACAAGATTGTAATACATTTAAGCAAATTCCCGAGAGGCGTCTGCCTTAAGCGTTACCAACAAGCTGGCGGACAGGGGTAAAGTTGTCAAAAATAGGGGTGAACTTCATCATTAAGTAAAAAGAACGCTTCACATTTAAAAAAATTCTGTATGACGTCGTACAGACCACATTAATGACGTCATGAAAAATCTATTTATGTCATTTAGCTATACGTTCTTTTGGATTATGATTTCTTTTGTGTAAGTAAAAAATGGTGCAAATGGCGTTCTTTTTACTTAATGAAGAAGTTCACTGTTATGTTTGACAAGTTTACCTCTGTCCGCCACCTTGATGGCAATGCTCTTGGCAGACGCCTCTCGGAAATTTGCTTAAATATATCACAATCTTGTATGCAGCCAATTTTGGAACGGTTACTCGATGATGAGTATGACCAAAAAAATTTACCATTTTCACCCTCTGTAACTACCCTCGGTTATCACTTGCACTGGCGCCGGCCTAGAAACGTGATGTAGTTCAGGAATGGAACTTAATACGATACATTCTGTCCAATTTCAGGATGACGAGCAAAATCCCGCTCTATCTCTCCTACTATTAGACTACAAGCTCAGGGAGATCTGTAGGCAATTCAACTTATAATTACGAGCTGGTAACCAAGGTTTTCAGGCTTTGTAAAATCCGTTTTCCAGGTGAAGCATATTTCCATTTAAATGGATACGTTAACAGATAAAATTGCAGATTATGGAAATCAAATAATCCACTATTGAAGCCCAATTACACCATTACACTCATCGATTGAAAATGATTTATGAGACATTAGGTTAGCAAAAGATATCAAGTCTTGTTACTATCAATATATGTGTAACCTGACTATCAACATACTTTTATCTGTCACTAGATTTGGAAAAACTCTAACCTTAAATAATTTGGTCAAGTGAGAGTTGGACTCACATTGTAAGGGTTCCGTACCACCTTCAAGATTCGCTATATATAGTTTTCTAATTTGGCCCCCAAAAATTAACATTAGAGTTTTATTTTACTAATAAACTTTCAGGGAAGCATTTTATAATCGATTGTCTGAATTTTGAGGCTCTATAGATTGGAAAATAAAGGGCTAAATACGTCAAGTTTTAAATTATAAATTATTAAATCTGTTATTCAAATTATTTAAAAATACAAATAAAATATATTTTTCAAAATTTAAATAGTATAGTTTCTAAAATGGGAATTAAGTCGATGTTTAATATCTTTGCTAATATCTTTTATACAAATGATTTAAAAATATGATATATTTGTAATTCACATAATGAGTCTTTTATTTGATATATTACATGATTCGTTTTGAAAATTGAATTTTTATTTTCCATTTAATTTTATAATTTGTCCCTAAAATTACCATGGAGGTTTTCTAATAATTTTTCCCAGTACCCCTAATTATTTTCAAAATTTTAGGTAGTATGGTTTCGGAAATAAAGCGAGAAATGAGAATTTTTTATATCCTTTTGTTAATATCTTATAAACAATTAATTTTAAAAATATGAAAAATATATATTTGTATTCCTCATAACGAGCCACTTCATTTGATATAATTAAAAAAATATTTTTTATTTTCCGTTTATTTCTATAAATTGCCCCCCATTATTAATATTAAAGATTTCTTCGTATTTTTCCTGTAAATAAAAAAAATAGGTCTCATAGTTTGGGGAATAAAGGGGGAATGGGTAATTTTTTTAATATATTTTTTAATATAACTTAAAATATTTATTAAAAAAAAAATTAAAAAAATATGTTTGTATTAGTCATAATGAGCCCTGTGATTTGATATATTACATGATACGTTAGAAACAAGTTTAATTTTTTATTTTCCATTTAATTCTATAATTTGTCCCCCAAAATGAATATTAGGGGTTTCTCCTTATTTTTCCAGTAAAGCTCAGGTGAGGCGCTATACCTATATTTTTTTCAAAATTTTACAGCTTATGGTTTCGGAGATAAGTGGGGGAAAATGGGTAAATTTTTTTATATTTTTGTTAATAACTTTTAATTAATTTATTTTAAAAATATGAAAAAAATATATTTGTTTTCGTCATAATGAGCCCTTTCATTTGATATATAACATGATGGGTTAGAAACAATTTTAATTTTATATTTTCCATTTAATTCTGTAATTTGCCCCCCAAAATGAAAAGTAGAGGTTTCTCCTTATTTTTCCAGTAAACTTCAGGTCAGAACCTATAACACTATTTTTTTTCAAAACTTTACGTTTTATAGTTTCGGAGATAAGGGGGGGGAATGGGTGAATTTTGGTATATTTTCTTTAATATCTTTTTAATTAATTTTTTTTATATATGAAAAAAAATATATTTGTGTTCCTCAGAATGAGACCTTTTATCTGATATATTACATGATGAGTTTGCATTTTTTTATTTTTAAATTTTTATTTAATTCTATGATTTGCCCCCCAAAATTAATATTAAGGGTTTCTCCTTATTTTTCCTGTAAAGTTCGGGCAACCTTCTATATTTTCTATTTTTTTCAATATTTTAGGTTCAGTACTTTCGGAGATCAGGGGGTAGAACCGTCGATTTTTTTAGTTTTTCCCCCCAGAAGTACCCCTAAAATCAAAATTTCTTCTTTTGCGATATGTGCTCCTGATCAGGTCACCAAACTATACCTTCATACCAAATTTCAACCTCTTCCGTCCAGTAGTTTAGGAGAAAATTGCTGTGATGTTAGGCAGAAATCCTGAGTGATATTATAAGGGTATCCGTATACTGTATATACGGAACCCTAAAAAGCAATTTTAAAATACTCATATGAAACAATTTAGATATTAATAATCGAAATTGCACATATCATCAAATTTCTCAATAATATTAATTACTTGTACCTACTGTTTATAATACAGTACTAAAATAGAAGGGAACATGATCCATTATAATAAAATTTTAAAAACAATATGCACACACTACCAAATTTACTGGACTTTGCAACATCGCCAAACATTAAAAACAAAAACGTGGCATGATGTCTGACGTGCGGTACCAAACAAGCAAATTATGCCATGTTTTCGATAATAGCTTTTGTTCAGTCACGCCTTCTCGAAATTTTATAGTAATACGACATATGTCACACACCACGAAACGTGTTTAAAGTGTTTATTTAATGTTATTCAATAGTATTTAACACCTATGGAACATTAGAGGTTGTATTATCTAGATGTTTGCAGCTGTCGAAATCTATTTTGTGGCCCGTCTGTAGTTGATGTTGAAATAGAGCAGACGTTGTTTGTTTGTTTCATAACATGATTTGTGCTATTCTAATCTAGCTAAGATCCTCCTGTTTGTTTGGCCGATGTACCTTTTGTCACAAGTTCCACACGCAATACTGTATACATCCTGATTTTCTAATTTAATATTAGATTTTGGATTTTTCAAGGTTGTATCTATGGTTTGGTCTGGTTTGTATCCGGTAGTTATGTTGTATTTTTTATGAGAATTCGGTCAATTCTGTCAGTTGTTCCCTTAATGTACGGAAGAGTGATTCTTCTTTTTTCAGTAACATCTTCATTTTGTTTCATTTAATTATCCTGTCTCGTGTTGTGTTCTATTGCTTGTTTGATTGTATGGTGTGTATATCTGTTTTGTTGAAGAGCCGCAGTCATCTTCTTCAGTTCTTGCCCTTTGTGCTGCTTGTCATCGATTAGCTTTAGTGACCTCGAAATTAGTGTATTGGCAACTCCTTGTATTTGCGAGGGGTGGTGATGGGAATCTGTATTCAGATATCTATTGGTGTGAGTTGGTTTCCTGTAAATGGTGTCTTCTAGGATCTGAGTTCTGTTTATGTGGACGTCAAAGAAATGCAACTGTTTGTTTTCTTTGAACTCTAACTGTCTCCAGTAGTTTATGACATACTTTGAACAAAAAGTGCTAGTGTCTGTTAACATTAAGCCAAAAACATGGATTAGATACTAAGATCACGTATTTGTCGTATGGACTTTTGGCAAAGAAGAGCTACTCTAGTTCTTGAATCATTTAAATTGCGTTCACCCTAGGAATCATTTCATGTTAGAGCACGAAGAAAACACGCTCCGGTTTAGATAGAGGGGTCGTTTCTCTATTTCTAGAGATTCGCGATTTGTGGATGCCCTAAGGGAATTGATGGATATGATAGTCCTACTATTCACGAAGTTAATAGAGTGTTCTGTTTGGATATGATGATGCGCGATAGCTGAAGTCGTATCTTTTTACGAACTGATAGAGTGTGTTCATATACTCGGTGGTTGACGCGCCTATTGGTACGACTGATGTAGCTTTGTGGGCAATCGCGACATGGAATTTCGTTAACTCCTCGATCTTCGTTGGATATTTTGTCTTTATTTGATGTCGGTGTAGAATTCTTGCTATTTTCTCAGTGATTCCTCGAATGTTCTGTAAGAAGGCTTTTTGGTGTTGTTGCTCTGTTTCTAACGAAGTTGGTAAACTCGGGTGTTTCTGAGATTGACGAATTATGCTCGCCTTATGGTCCGGATGATAACCGTTTTGTCTAAGAATTAAATATTTTTGGACGATTATTAAGTTCGTTATATCTGTTAGTCGGATAAATCTTAGAGCCAACGATTTTATTACAGAACTCAATTGGACAGGGTGGTGGTGTGATTTGACATTAAATACCATTAGTATCAGTTGGTTTCCTATAGACAGTATGTGAGAATCTGTCATTGTTGAATTTTGTTATGAGGGCATCATGAAATTGTAGAGCAAAAATTGAACTTGGATTTCATTTGTAAACTGAATGTTAGGATGTCATTTTCTGAAATTCCCTAAGCGCCGCATAACATCTCTAAGAAGGTAGAAGAGTTCTTTACGTACGAGATTGCTTCTCGACTAGAGGTTGAAGGGTATTGGCTAATTAGAATATCCGGCTTATAAATCTTGGGCAGTCATTATATTTTCAGAATTTTAGAAGATTTTTTACGAAGACTAATGATCTTTTTGTTCTCAAGAGGAAGATCTCTTTGGTCGATGATGTCCTTGGTCTTTTTCTCTAAGTAAGTAGTAGGATTATTAATAATTATTTCGTAGTCTGGAGTGTAGAGTAGAGAATTCATTTTGTGAACATAGTCCTTAGTGTTGAGAAGAATGGTGGTTGTTTTAATGCATGTGTCTAGTTGGACGTTAGGTTTAATTTTGGTATCTTTAATGAGCCTCAATATCTGATAGATCAATCAAAGCTATCTCAACTTGAGTAATGAGTCTTTCGGTTTTAGCGTTACGGTGAGATTTAAACCTTCGGATAGGACGTGTAAACTCTTAGAGTCTAAGGAGAACTTAGAAAAGTTGTTGAACGATCATCTGAGGAAGTGAGGTGACAGTGGTTTTTTGTTTTGTAGTAAATCGTGTTAGGTTATCTTTTTGATTGACTGTTTTCTTTTGTGCCATGTGTTCAGCTTTATCGCTACAAATGCGATAAAAAGTATCCCACAGCATTGGATGAGGGTTGAAAGTATGTAATAAAGAATAACAGTGAGAAAATATTCGGTTGGTTTGGTCAAGGTCACATCTGATTGTATGAATAGAATTTTGTAACAGAGCGTAACTTGCTCTCTTAATAATACTGGAAACTGAGCGCGAACAAGTGTGGTGTTTCAATTTGAAAGCGTTTGGTATGATCGGTTCTGCAAGATTTAAGGAAAGAAAAATCATAAAGAAGCTGAGGTTTCCGAATAAGAACTTTGCTGTATGTTTTAGTGAGTTGGACGAAATCCTCCTCGTTGAAGCTACTGAAATGTAATGTGAAGCTAATTACTATATGTATTTATACGTTAAATATTAGAAAACTGAAATGAGGGATCTCTGGATCAACTCTTGTACTTTCCAACGCTAGTTTATTCATAATGAAGTGGCTCTTTAAAAAAAGGTTTTCAATAGATTTGACTGAAATTTTGCAAAAATTGCCGGGGCAACATTATTTATTTTTAGAACATACATTGGGTATGAGAAGATCTAAGAATGTTGTTTTTGTAATTTCGAGTAAAGATTCCATTTCATTTCTCTACAACATTTCCTGTAGTATTTTTTTATGTAAAAGGTAAAAAACTAAATAATCCCCAATTTTTTGAGGTTTCCTTGTTAAAAAACAATAGCTCATCGATAACAAATGTTGAATTTTATGTTAATTAGTCATGTTTTATCATTAGATTACGTAGATGTTGGTTTTGATCACTATTAACTTTTGTCACGTAAATGACCTTGGCTACGCAGCCAGAAGTTTGGAGTGGACGGTTGTACATTTTTCAAAGTTATTTTGAATACACATTTTTGATTATTTTATTACCTGCACAATAATCAAAGAACTTCTCAACAATCTTACGGAAATTATCTATCTATTTTTGAATTAATTTTCACGTATGTTTTTTATTTAAAAAAGTTTGTCATTGTGAGATATAAGTATTTCGGCGTGGAGGTCATAACCTCTATCACCTCGGACCGCTACTAGTCATGCCCAGTATTTGTTCCACATTGCGTGAAATTGGGGTGCTAAAATTTTCATCGTTGAATAATACATTCACCGTTTCTTTAATTATCATATCAATATCATTGGTCTTATATGTAGCAAACAGAAGAGTCGATAGATAATTAGTTTATTCTTATTTATACAGGGTATTCCATCTCAAACAAACCACTTTGAATATCTTGGTTATTTTCAAAATTATTGCAATAAGAAAAACAGATCGACTTTTGTTTTGAGGGGGAAATTTTTTCAGGTGAGTTAGCGCTTGCGCGCATTCAACATAAACAATGACCTTGATATTTGAGATAGGGAAAATAGGTGTTGTCGTATATCATTTGAAAGCCCCTTTTCTGGACTACCCTCATAATAAATTTTTTTATTGCAATTGCTGTACATGTAATAATAAAAGAGTATTCCAAAATAAAACGAATTTACAGTACAATACAATGCCTCTAAAGCAAATGTTCAAAGTGTCTTCCATTGACTTCCATACAATAGTACAACCTTGACTGAAAGCCGTTTCTGACATTGCTCAGCATAGTCGGTGTTATCTGACGACACTTCGATATAATTCACAGGCGTAGTTCGCCCAAATTCTCAGGCTTAGTCATAAAAATTTTGGATTTAACATGTCCCCACAAAAAATCCAAAGGGTTCAATTCAGATCAAGTGATCGGGCAGGCTATTCTATAGGACCTCTTCTTCCAATCCAGCGACCAGGGTATTCCAAATCGAGGTATTGACGAACTGGTGCGGCGTACCGAGTAGGAGCTCCATCTTGTTGGAAATGCAATTGCTCTTCATGTAGTAGAAGATCATTTTCTAATTTTTCTATTACCAATGCATTAATTTAATTTTCCAATATATTGTGATGAATTTCACCATTTAAATTATCAGGAATAAATAGGGGTCCAATTATATGATTTCCCAAAATTCCTGTCCAAATGTTTAGTTTTACCGGCTCTTGACTATGAGCTTCTCGAAATAAATGAGGATTTGTATCGCTCCAGAATCTACAGTTATGTCAGTTAACGTCCTCATGGAGTGAAATAGTGCACTCATCCGAAAAGCAAACATTGTACAACAAATTCGGGTTTTCGATCATACGCTGGGTCATAATTTCGCAAAATTCTTGCCTTCGATCCCAATCATCCTCATTCAATTCATGAAGTAATTTAATTTTGTACGGATGGAATTTTTACTTACGCAAAATTCTAAAAACATTAGTTTTGCTAATACCGGAAGCTGCAGAGATTTGCTGGACAGACTGCGTGTTTGGTATAAGTTGGACATGGCCCAATGTAGCCACAGCTACCCTTCATCATTTTCAATTCCAATGGGACCTCTTTTTTAATCATTACTGAACCCGTCTCAACGTTAAAATCAACTCCAATACATATTTATGACGAACGTTACGTTCGGGATGGTTTTGGTTAAAAACCCTTGCTGCAGATGGAGCACAATTTTGATTTTGGTAATAAAGACTTACCAACTCAAAACTTTCCTGAAATGTGTATACCATAATTATCTTTTAAATTTTCAACAAATCAGTAAAGTAATAACTTGACAGATAAATGTATAATGCTTCAAATGATCGAATAAAGGTCAGAACACATAAGCAAACTTGCTGTAAATATCAGCAACAAATAATGTAAAATAAATGAATGCATACATTTAGTGTTTTTCTTGCATTGTGTGTTATTACAGTGAAACAGGATTGTTTAAGAATCGTGAAATTCGTCGCTATCAAAAAAGCACCGAATTGTTGATCAGAAAACTGCCCTTCTAATGTCTTGTTAGGGAAATCGCATAGGATTTCAAGACCGACTTGAGATTTCAGAGTTCAGCAGTAATGGCTTTACAAGAAGCTAGCGAAGCTTATCTGGTTGGTCTTTTCAAAGATACTAATTTTTGTGCTATCCACGCGAAACGTGTAACCATCATGCCGAAGAACATACAGTTGGCAAGGCGTATACATGGTGAACGCGCTTAAAAAAATATAATTATAAAACGGTTCTTTTCTGAACCACCATACTTCCTATACAAGAACTCCTTTTTTATATTTTTCCATGCAGTAAAAACTTTTAATTTAATAATCAGGTTTTACTACTAGGTCCGTTAGGTTTTCTGTTACATGTACAGAAATTGCAATAAAAAAATTAATTATGACGGTATAATCCTTAAAAAGGACTTTCAAATGATATACTACAAAGGCTATTTTACCTATCTCAAATCTTAAGGTCACTGAATTGGTCTGTTTATGTTGAACTCAGCTCAAAAAATTTCCCCCTCGAAACAAAAATCGACCTGATATTCAAGGTGGCTCGTTTGAGATGGAATACCCTGTATATAGACACTTTTAATCTCAAAATTGCCCAACGTGCCTAAAGAAGCTTTCACTTACAAATGAGATATTAAAAGTAATTAACTATACAATTATTTAGAATTTTACCAACAGAATATTTGTCAGACTTTGTACCTTTGTAATAAAATTCTTAAAATCAAAACACAAAAACATATTTGTTTGGGTACACCTATCCCAATTGTCGTCACCAAAAATATTCAAACAGACACGCGAAGTCATGAAGCGTAAAAAACAATTCGCCAAACTATTAACCAAGAAAATTCACATGCGTGTGTTTTGTACGAACGCCCCAAATTGAAGGCTGATATTTATCTTAATTTCTGTCTAAGTATCTAATTTGAATATATAAAAGATTCGTTAACAAAATTATCGGTTTGGTAAATCTGCTTAATGTCAATCTCCGGAAATTTTAATTTGTATTTTTAAGCAGCTTCTTTTAATTAATTGGAAATTCGTAACGACAGTACTGATTTACAACTTTTTTCGAGGACAAGTTTTAAGATGTAAAACGTATTAAATATTAGCAATTTTTTTCATTAACTAAAACACACTTATATCTCCTCATTTATGAAAGTTTTCTACAAAATTCATATTACACAGAATATTAGAACTAATCGGCACAAATATCAATATTTTGTATAGATATATACGTTTTTGTATTATAACACTTTAACCTCAAATTTTTTGGCTTTTGCATTTTTAAAGGATACGGAATTTACCCCTAAAATCATGTTTGTTAGTATAAACAACTTTGTAAAGATTTAAAAACCTACCTACTGAGCTACTATACAACCCCCAATCTTGTGACTTGTTGTTGTCTAAGTTTATTTCTATGTATACAGAGTGTCTCAATGAAAACTAACCCTTAAATAAATAGCAGGCTGATCATCCCAGCGCTACTGGTTCCGTATACTACGGGTCGGAAAGGTTGAAATTTAGTATCACTATATAGTTTAGTGACCCGATCATATCATTACATATCGTAACTGAAGAAATTTTGATTTTAGGGGTACTTCTGGGGGGAAACACTAAACAAATCGACCGTTCTCCCCTTTATCAAAAATTAGAGATGAGCCTCACCTGAATTTTACAGAATTAAATGAAAAATATAAAATTAAAATTGTTTCTAAGGCATCAACTAATATATCAAATCAAAGGGCTCATTATAACAAATACAAACATATTTTTTTTTCATATCTTTAAAATAAATTATTTAAAAGATATTAATAAAAATATTTAAAAAATTATCCATTCCCACTACCTTATCTCGGAAACTATAAGCTGTAAAAATTATAAAAAAAAAATAGGGGAATAGGAACTCACCTGAACTTTTACTGGAAAAATAAGGAGAAACTCCTAATATTAATTTTAGGAGGCAAATTACAGCATTAAATAGAAAACATTAAATTAAAATTATTTCTAACACATCATGTAATATATCAAATCAAAGGGCTCATTATAACGAATACAGTTTTTTTTTCATATTTTTAAAATAAATATTTTAAAATATATTAACAAAAATAAAAAAAAATACCCATTCCCCCCTTTATTCCTCAAACTATAACACCTACATTTTTTGTTTACAGGAAAAATGCAAAGAAATCCCTAATAATAATTTTGAGGGCCAAATTATAGAATTAAACGGAAAATAAAAAAAGGATTTTGTGGAATACAAATATATATTTTTCAGATTTATAAAATTAATTGTTTACAAAATATTAACCAAAAAACATTCTCATTTCCCGCTTAATTTCAGAATCCATACTGCCTAAAATTTTGAAAATAATTAGAAGTACTAGTACTTGAAATTTATATGAAACATTAGTAGAAAGCCCCAATATTAATTTTGGGACAAAATGTAGAACCAAATGGAAAATAAAAATTAAATTTTCAAACGCTTCATGTAATATATTAAATAAATGACTCATTTTGTGAATTACAAATATATCATATTTTTAAATCATTTGTTTAAAGATATTAACAGGGATATTAAATATCGACATAATTCCCACTTAGAAACTATACACTATATAAAGTTTTGAAAAATATATATTTTATTTGTATTTTTAAATATTTGTCTAAAAGACATAATAATTTATTATTTCTAACTTCACTTATTTTCCCCTTTATTTTCCAATCTACAGAGCCTAAAATTCAGACTGGTAGCTTATAAAAGGCTTTCCTGAAAGTTTATTAGTAAAATAAAACTCTAATGTTAATTATTGAGGGCCAAATTAGAAAATTAAATACATATTTTTATAAAAATCAAGGGAACCATGTAGCCGATAAGTTAAAAACTCTATAGGTGGAAAATAAAAGTATATATTTTTTATAAATTTAAAACGCTTACGGTAAATATAAGAAAACGCATTTATTCTCTGCTTGTCTGAAACTGTGGAATATTAGAATCTTGAAGGTGGTACGGAACCCTTAGTATACGAGTCCAACTCTGACTTAAACCAAATTATATTAAATTAAATCTATGAAATTTAATGTTACCTATAATAAACAAAACAGAATATCTAATCTATATCTTTCACAAACTATCAAAATTTATGAATTCTGAGGTACTTCGAATAATCTACTCTGCATTCTTTCAGAGCATTGCGAACTATGGCATTATAGCTTGGGGGGGTGCCCTTAACAACAATTTACAACACCTACAACGACTACAGGATAGATTATTAAAAATTGTTTATAAAAACCGATCTGTGATTCATGAAAATACACTTAATATGAAACAGTCATTTGCTGCTGAATGTATTTTACTAACTAAAACATATACAAACTCAAGCAGCATAACTAGAAATAAAAATATTCAAATTCCAATTAGACTTCGGTCGGTTAGCAATAAGATAAGCTACATTAATGCTATTCGCATATTCAACTTTCTTCCACCCGAACTGAAAATTCTAAAAAATAGTAATTCTAGGAAGAACAATGTCAAAAAATGGATACTAACAGTTATGTAAAATAAAATAAAAATGCAAAAAACTAGGAGCAAGACATAAATTTACTATGTAATATTTATAATAATAAGCATACGTTTTCTATTCATAGTAGCACTGTTAATAGAACTGTACTTACAACTACAATCATAACAAAAAAATAGTTTTAAATTAGTTTTAAGGACCTTCGGATAAGTGGCTAGCCTACATGCAGATAACTTGATTATCTTTGTAGGAATTACTGTGTATGTCTAAAATAAGATATGTATACTCTGTAATTAATAATTATTATTCTGGTCAATAAACTTGATATTGATATACATCTATTTTGCTTCCATATTTTATTTTAGATTTTCGAAAAGCACCAAACAAATTACAAATTTTTATTTATTTTCTATTTCGATGTTGCCTTTCCGGTTATAATCCAAAAGTCATTTTCGCTGTTTTCGTACCATTTCTATCAAATTACTATGGCGTTTTTTTACTTGTGAATTTTATTGTGTTTAAAACAATGTCTATTCTAATTCGGTATAAAAAGTACTGTCATGTATACAAAAAAACATTTTTAACAGTCAAATATGGTAATATTTCTCTTTATTCAAATAGTTGCGCTTTTAGAAAAGTAGAATATAAAAAGTTTTACTTCAATGAAATCAAAATAAAATGTACCAAATCTAATGTGGCGTGTATAAGAATAAAAGTTGATGATGATGAAAAAACGAAACGTTGGATGTCAAATCTAAATATGTCATCGAATAGTTGAAAAAATGTGCCAGTGAAAATGTATTTTTGGGTTTGTATTTCCTCGTCAAATAACCATACAAAAAAATAAAAACTAAATCTAAAATTTTCCTTTATTTTTGAATAATCTTGGAAGTATTCGGAAAATTTAAATATGAAAAATGAATTTCTTCAATTACTAAATTACGCAATTTTGTCCCCATGTAAACTTCTTAATCAACCGATTTCCAAAAAGAAGGAGTTTATTTATTTTTGTATGAATGTTACCTAATTTCTTCTCCTGTGGTGAACCGTTTTGAATGAATATGGTCTTGTTTAATAGAGTATATATATCCGGATTGGTGAAAAAATTTTATTGGTAAAGTGATGAAATTTGTGAAAGAAGACGCATGTGTGCATGGTAATCGACCATTATCCCTAACGATTTTTCAAAAACTCGTTATGGATGTGTATAGTTTTTAACGTTTAGTCTATTAAGGGAGATCCCTAGGTGATCTCATAGACTTTTCTGCAACGTGCAACTTGCAGTTTTGCAGAAAATCGCCAAATATTCCAAAATTCTTATCAAAAAATTCATCTAAATGACATAAGGGACATTTCCTCATAAATATTTTAATTCCAACGTAATAGTGCGGATATTTGAGGCACTGGAAGTCTTAATTGCGATTTTGAAAATTTTCTATGTACATCTCAAGCATATAGGTAGTAAAGCATAGTATTTTCGGCTCCTTAAATCAATGAGTACCAAGCTCGTTTTGTTTGTATACCAGGCAAATACCTATTTTAATGAACATTTTTCCATTTTACAAAGACAGTGCTTTTGGTTGTCACATTCTCCTGGCCTAATAGAAAATTCAGTGACAACACATGTCAAACTCTAAACTGCTATTTGGTGCGTTTATACACAAGGTATTTAATTAAAGCAAACAAAAACACAAAGTAAAGTGTTAGAAAGAGTTGCATTTATATGATGATTGAAATATAAGACGGAGTAGAATGTTAATGGTCCGTAGGCAGCCATATAGACAGGATGGTTGGAATATAGGGTATAGTGGACGTTTGGTGGCATAAAAATGTTGAAAAAAATGTGAAATTAAAATTATATAGGGTGCTTAAACAACTGTTATATGATGTGCACGTAAACAAACCATATACAATATGGTTGAAATATATGCTGGAGTTGAATTATATTTACCCAGTGTGATTAACAAATTATTTATTTTATAGCCCATAAAATGTTGAGAGAAAAATTACACAGGGCTATGATATAAAATATTAAAAATGAAA
Source organism: Octodonta nipae (assembly GCA_034190945.1). Lineage (NCBI taxonomy): Eukaryota > Metazoa > Arthropoda > Insecta > Coleoptera > Chrysomelidae > Octodonta > Octodonta nipae. Next base: position 154,244,537 of record CM067218.1, read on the forward strand.
TAATTTATGGGGTAGCCCACAAGGAGTTAAATACTATGGTTGAAATATAGGACGGATTTGACTCCGTAAATATGGGATGAATTCTACTCCATCCTATAGTTTATAGAAGGAAGCTAACAAATTTATGCTTGTCCGTGGGCAGTCGTATGTACAGGATGGTTGGTACATAGGGTGGAATGGAATTATCTATAGTTATGCAGAGTTGTCAAAAAAAGTTGAAGAAAGGTTACATGGCGTGGTCCATAAAGCATAAATATATTTTGGGCTTATTAAGTCAACGCGTACTAGTACATTTTGTTCGTACACATTTACCTGTCAATTTAAATGAAAATGTATTATTGTGTATTGTTGAGGCTTTCGATGTTACCTAGTCCTGTCTATTAAGGTTACACATATAAAATAAAAAATAAAGAATGAAAACTACTTGAGTTCAAATAAACTAAAAAGTTGAAAATAAAACATTTAAAAAATATATAACTGACTTCCACTTATAACTAAAAAGCTATAAATAATTATAACAAAATACAACTCTAGCAAATAAATAACACATTCAATGTTGTTAGGTACCTACCCAGGAAGTAAAAAATGTAAACTTTAAAAGGTGCTCATTCTATGCAAATTAATTGTCTACCAATCTAGTATATTTTTGAAGTCGGTGCCAAGCAACAATCAAGAATGAGCACCTTTTAATGTTTACATATTTTACTTCCTGGGTAGGTACCTAACAACATTGAATGTGTTATTTATTTTCTAGAGTTTTTTTTGTTATAATTATTTATGGCTTATTGGTGGAAGTCGGTTATACATATATTTTTTAAATGTTTTATATCATCTGTAGTTTCAGACATCCCATTTCTATACCAGATTTCAGGTTTGTATTAACTTCTATTTCTGAGACACCTCAATAATAATTAAATATTTCATCAAAAATAAATACAACTTTTTAATAAATGCTTCTTTTTTTTAAACCAGCTTAACTTAGCCATAACTTAGAAAAGAAAAGCTGAAGGTTACACCATTATTAAAACTGGTATTTCTTATTTTAGTAATTTTACTTCAATATATTTCAGTTAATTTTTTAAATAGCATACCAGATGTTAACTATAACTAGAAACAATTGTTTGCTAAAAATTATCCAAATTTGCTAGCACGACAAAAAATTAACAACAATTTGATTATAAATGTTCTACGTTATTTTACAAAAATTAATTATACGTATTAGATATTGTCTATTTCTAATTATATACTTGTTAGTTCTCACTAGTTGAAACTAATTGTAGTGAAGACGAGGCTTTCCATAAAATGGTGCCAGTAATGAGCAATAAACGATAAAATTTCGGAGTAAACTTAATGGTGTTACTTTAATTTACACTAGACTATAATTACTGTAATTAACGCTTATTAACTAAGCAGTTTGTTCTATTCCACATTGTCCCAAAAATAAAAGAATTGTAATTTTGTTAACATATATGTTCCATGTTCTTCGTTCACCTATTTACCTATGGTTTTGTTCCAGGCAGCTCAACTGCCCATTGCGCATCTCCACTGTAAGTTTCTCGACGTTTCCTTGGACGTCTAAAAAGGTTGATCTCCCAACGTTTCCATTGTAAACTTTAGTAGGTGGTAACTTGCCCACATAGCATTATTTATTGGAACAATATCACGAAAATGTCACAAACTCCTTGTAATATTTTTAAGAATATGACAGCCAGATTGCAGAAATATTAAATGTCCGCTAGTATTTTATCACAGTTATATTGCCAATAATATTGCAGCAGTATTGTTACGATATTTCTGTGATATTAAATACTGACGCAATATTGAAGAAATATTACTTATTTATATACAGGGAGAATTTTTTTTGATGATCAGTATGGGGATCTCGGAAACTAGCGGAGATAGAGTAATGGTTAAATTGGGAAAGTTTTGCAGTTTTACTGGCCCAATTTAATGACACTTTCGGATTTTTGTAAAAAGTCATGGCTTACTAGATATTTTAAAAAAAACGAAATTCCGTCGATTTAGTCAAATTTCTCTAGCTCCTTTGTTTTTGATTTTATAAAAAAAGTGTAATTATCAAAATTGAAGGGAACTGTATCCCGAATTTGATTGTCATGTCCTCGTTTGCGTGACAGCTCTCGAGATTTTCGAGATATGACACAAAATTATCTTTTTTTGAATGGAAACCATAGTTGGCTATGACCTCAAAAGATCGGACATTTTTAGAGCTTTTCAACGATATAATACTCGATTTATTTTTTATTCATAAAAATAACGGAGTTATGGAAGCTTTCTATCTAATTTTCACTTTTAAAGTAGGTAGCCATGAAAAAGATTGTTTTCACTTTGACGTTTCCTCATTTGAGAGTACTTTCATTAGTAGTGCTGAACTGACAGTCGATATTGACAAGTTTTCGTGATAAAATGGAATATTCTAACGAAGAAAAACTGAATATGGTAGAATGTTATATCATATGCCATAAAAATTCTGTTCGTGCAGCTGACGAATACTTTCATAGATATTTTAATCGTCGTCAACCTGCTGTATGCACATTTAAGAGGCTTTACGATAGTTTACGCAGATATGAATCTTTTACTAAACCACCAAAGGAACGTAATCAAATTAAGGAAGCAGCACAAATAAATGTTTTGGCAATGGTAAATCAAAATCCATCTACATCAACTCGTGAGATTGCGACAGAAGCTGGCACATCACAACGAACTGTAGTTAAGGTACTGAAAGCGCACAAGTTCTACCCGTACTAACTTTCAGTTTCTCAAACTTTGCATGCTGGTGACGAACATCGACGTATTTTGTTTTGTACATGGTTTAAAGACACGTGCCTTGACAATCCACAGTTTCCATTAAAGGTGTTATGGTCAGATGAAACTAGATTTACTAACTGCGGTATGTTCAATAGACACAATGAGCATATTTGGGCTAAAGAAAACCCTTTCCATGTAGAACAAATACGACCCCAGATAAAATTTGGTTTTAATTTTTGGTGTGGTATCATAGGGTCTACTATTCTGGGGCCTTTTATCTATGACGAATCACTTACTGGGGAGCGCTACTTGCATTTCTTGCAATACACTTTTCAAGACATGTTGCATAGTTTGAATTTGAGAACTCTTTTAGAAATTGACTGGTTTCAACATGATGGAGCACCTGCTCATAATTCGTTATTAGTAAGACAACACTTAGATAATATCTATCCAAACTCTTGGATAGGAAGAAATGGCCCACGCCATTGTGTTATATCTCAAAAACGAGAAACGAGAGCTGTCACGCAAACGAGGACATGGCAATCATCGGAATTTAATTCCCTTCAATTTTGATATTTACACTTTTCTTATAAAATCAAAAACAAAGGAGCTAGAGGGATTTGATTAAATCGACAGAATTTCGTTTCTTCAAAATATCTAGTAAGCCCTGACTTTTTACAAAAATCCGAAAGTGTCATTAAATTGAGCCACTAAAATTGCAAATCTTTCCCAATTTGACCATTGCTTTATCTCCGCTAGTTTTCAAGATCCCCAAACTGATCATCAAAAAAACTCACCCTGTATATTTCTGTGTATCATTTTCTCAACCACCCTGTTAAACTATAGTTGAACTCCACACGATGTTGGAACCGCCCTGTATAAGCATCAATCCTCTCCATCATATTGACTGTTTCTATTTTTTATTGTTTAAATCTCTCTGATGCCATCACACATGACTCCCTTGTATGTGTATGACCGCGTATACTATCCACTTAGTTCATTGTCTGTATAAGCTGCGTACTATTTCTATCGGACCTAACAAGTGTACAGGTTGAATTCTCGCCTGGTGTTTTTTCTTTAAGATGTTATTATTGTATTTAAAGTGACTATTTAATCAAAATATAAGTGACAGTGACGATCAAGTGACAAAAAAAACACAAAAAGTCAATGATGACCGTGACGGCATACTGTTTTAGTGTGGAAATGCAGTAGATTATTTCTAGAGTAAATTATCGGACTTGAACCCATATTTTCATGTAAAAATAGATTTAAATTCAGTATAAATATAAACATATCTAAAATTATATACAAATTATTGTGTTTCTTTTTATCTGCATCACCTGATTAATTGTTTGACATTTTTGCTCGAATAATTAATCTAAACATTACAATACTTTTTAACAGGTACGATTCCAAGTAATTACGGGCAATTTCACCATTTAATTTTTCATTTTACACGCTTTGCTGATTCACTAATTACTATTTATGGTAAATAAAATGTATTTTATGTTTTGTTGGAAAAAACAAAACAGCACCCATAATTATTGTTTGAAAGAAACAAATGGAAATATCGCCTGAAATAGAAACTCAAAATATTAAATTTGCGTTTCTAATCCATGCAATGCACATAACGTATGCCAGTACTGACGTACCTGTTTTAATTTATTTGTAATGGCGACACTTCGCGTTAGCGTATTGGTGTTTTGTATCGCTATATTCGCCGAAATATTTGATGTATTCGCAAATATTCCAAACAAGCTATCCACACATTAGAGATGAGTAGATTCGCTCATAATTCGGAGTTGGATCTGGATGTGCATCCAGTTTCAAAGATCACATCCAAGACCCGTGTCCATGGGACCCATATGGGTCCGGTTGTCTAACTGTGATTACCAGAATAGGACTGCAAGAGGAGTGTTGGATTGTAATACTGCTAGCAAGACATTGTGGCGCTGAATTGTTGTTTTTTACCCTTTATAACGGATGGGCCATCTAACTTTTTTTTTAAATGCTATAAAAAAAAACTAGTGAATATTTTTCAATTTTTTTTATTCGGAAGTGCAATTCTTCCGGTTATTTATGGAAAATAATTTCATTCAAATGGCTTCCACGGCTGGCCTCAAAGTAGCTAATTCGGCCGGTCCAATTTTTCAATACATTTTCAATTGTATTCGGCTGTATTTCGGCGATGCAACCACGAATATTGTTTTTGAGCGCTTCAATTGTTTGTGGAATATCGGCATAACACTTGTCTTTAACAGCGCCCCACAAATAATAGTCCAGCGGTGTCAAATCGCAGCTTCTTTATGGCCAAGTCACATCTCCAAAACCGCTAATTAAACGAGTTTCAAATCGACGGTGGCATAACTCAATTGAAGGGCGCGATGTGTGGCACGTGGCACCATTCTGTTGAAACCTGATGCCGTCCATGTCCAATTCATCAATTTCCATGAAAAAAAATCCTTCGCCATTCACATTAATAGCTGCTCCTTCCTCATATTCAAAGAAAAATGGGTCGATGATGCCGCCAGACCAAAATCCACACCAAACAGTCACTCTTTGGGAGTGCATTGGCTTCTCAACGACCACATGTGGATTTTTCGTTCCCCAAATTCGGCAATTTTGCTTGTTAACATATCCACCGTGGTGGAAATGAGCTTCGTCCGAAATTTTTCGGTAAAATTCCGGGTCTTCGTTCAAGTGCTCATTGGCCCAGTGTGCGAGGTCTTTATGCAAAATTCTCCTCAAAGAAGTGCGCGAAATGTGCAATTCTTGCGATCGATGGAGAGTTGATGTGCTCGGAGTATCGGCCACACTTTGTGCTACAGCATCAATATTCCCCCGTTTACGGACAGTAGGAGCACGTTGACGTGTTGGTTTGTCAATGAGCAAACTAGTTTCACGCACTTTTTTCACAAATTGTCTCACATACGGAGCGGGCGGCGCTTCTTTTCGGCCCATAGGAGTACGGTATTTTCGCACACATTCGGCAACAACAAACTCACTTTGGAAATACTTTTTGAGTATTTCCCAACGATGTTCAAGCGTATATCCAACCATTTTCGTTCACGGGAGACGTGAAACTAATTTTCTATCACAACAGATCTGACATAAATGTTACCGTGTTGAAAATGACCGCTAGTTCAAAAAAAAAAGTTAGATGGCCCACCCTTTATAAGCAAATTACGGGAAAACGATAATCAATCGATAATCGATAATCGATAATCAAAAATAATAATTACAAATAAAAATAGCAATATTTGACAACTAAAACGATAAAAATACATAACCATGCACCAACAATACTTCTATATGATCAAACTATAGGTAATACCGTTCCCCTCACTCCCATCCGCAGTTCCCAGTCCGCTATCATTGATTCAGTACCGCTCATGGAATTTTTCGATGCCGCCCCCGCGTATATCAACAAGTGGTTCGGTAGATCGGTAACGATGTACATCCTTCATTCACACAGGTCCGAGGATTCGTGTCCTTCCGAACCTGCACATCTCTAAAACTATATTCAGTACCGCTCATTGAATGCATTTCTTGATACTCCGACAGGTCCGCGGATGTGTGTCCGAATTGCTGTCGGATGTGCATCCATCATTACCACTAGGGATGCAGGTCCGGACATGCGTGTCCATCCGGACTTGCCCATCTCTACCACTCATATCGCAAAACACCCAAACATGCCAAATATATTAAAATACCAGTGAACGATACTGTCATGGATGCGTTGACAGCACCAGCAGCTTATTTTAAATATTTAAATCAGCAATTGTCCATGGTTGTCCAATATTGTTTTGGATATCTATCCATGCGTCATTTATTATGTTTTTATTTTTGTGACTGGTATGTTTGGGGTCCCAAATGCAAGAATACATTTGGTACAACTCGAGAAACTTCATAATGTTATTGTTCGACCACTCCATTTTGCCACAAACACTACTTTGCCGTTAAAAACAACACTAGTTGATCACGATCGAAGCGCCGCGTGCAACTATATGAACCAATTGTCTAAGAGAAAGAGCCGGTTTTTGCTCGTCATCGAGAAAATGGACAGAATATAATGTATTAAGTTCGATTCCTGAACTACATCACATTTGTATGCAGGCGCCAGTGGAAGTGATAACCGAGGATAGTTACACGGGCTGAAAGTGGTAATTTTTTTTTGGTCATGCTCATCATCGCGTAAGCGTTCCAAAATTGGCTGCATACAAGATTGTGATGTATTTAAGCAAATTCCCTTGAACTTGACCTTCAAGGTCAAAGTTTGATTGAAAAATCAACCTATTATAGCCAAATTACGTGTACGGGGGATTTTCGACGTCGCTGATTTCGAATCTGGAATCAGTTTTTGTTTGAAAAACTGGTCCGCTCTCTTGGATTGCGAAAATCTGATTTCAGATTCGTAATCAGATTTTGAAAATTGGCAATTTGAAAAAAAACAACCAATCTACTCCCAATTTGGTATACGGGGGTTTTCGCCGTCGATGATTACGAATATGAAATCATTTTTTGAAAATTTTCAAAACAAGTAGTGGCCAAGTTCAACGTCAAATTTGTTTTTAATTTGGAATACCCTCTTTGAATCAGTCATCTTTCGCATCAGGATTAAAAACATCGATTACTGTTAATTGGTTGTGCATCAATTGGTTGACTTTTTTAAAAAAACTGGTCCGCCATCTTGGATTGTGAATTTTGAAAAACTGATTTCAGATTCGAAATCAGCGATGTGGAAAACCCCCGTACACCTAATTTAGCTATAATTGGTGTATTTTTCAAAAACTTTGATCTCGGAATTTGCTCTTAGCGATATTCGACGTATTTGTTCAAATATAGCAAAAATAGCCAATAACCTCTCCACACATCGCCGTTTTTTGACAAATATAGCAAATATACGAATACGCTACACCAAGTGAAGTGCCGCCATGAATCAAACCATCTTTTGAAACGACGGTCTTTAACACGAGTATATTGGTAGAAATCACCCCTCCATACGACTGACTGTCTTTCTGTGAGTACCGTGGCAAATTCTATAAAACAGATTTGTTTTCGTAGTATGTACTATTAAGTACCGGAAGTGGACCCATAAATCTATGGTGAATTTTAAGATAACTTTACTGAAAACATCATATGTCTGAAGGGGTCCGCTTAAAAGTTATTTCAACATCTTGAAAATTTCGACAGATCCAGCTCTTCACAAAATATTATTTTTGTTGCAGCAAATAGGGCCAGATGAAAAATTAGCAGAATTTGCCTGAATAAAACTTAAAGCTTCCTAAATCTTTGAAAACTGCTCAAAAAAAACGGAGAGCTCAGAAATTGGTACTGAATCCGAAAATCGTATAACTCATTTTTTCAAATGGCAACTCCATTTTTGATTACTTTTATGTTTTTTGGGGAATAACACCACAATAGAAATAAAACTACGTATATTGCAGGAATACCAAACGTTTCAAAGTCTATTCTGACTTCGTTGTCAATGGTTTTATATTTATTGATGTGATTGCAAAATGAAAATTTGATTTATCAATTTGCAATCACATCAATAAATATAAAGCCATTGACAACGAAGTCAGAATAGACTTTAAAACGTTTAGTATTCCTGCAATATACGTAGTTTTATTTCTATTGTGGTGTTATTCCCCAAAAAAACATAAAAGTAATCAAGAATATGCCACAAACAACGTTTAGAAGACAACTCCATTTTTCTTCAAAACCATTGGAATCTAGTCCAAAAGGTAGGCGTTTATACTTAGAAGACTAAGTGAAACAGTTTTTATATACACTTGGAAAAATTCAAATTTCCGTGTAGCTATTAGAGATGAATTATTATTAGTAGGCTTTTTGAAGAAACCGTCAAGAAACGTATATACATTACTATACTTTCTAAACCATTTATGTAGAATTTGCTATGGTTATAAAAAAAAGTATGTGAAACTTTTCCATTGCGATCTCCGCAAAGACCAAAGCATACTCATAACACCATGACGCAGATCATTTCCTGGCAATCTACCTTTGTTGTTAGCGGTGAAGCACTGACAATATTTGATATTCGAGCTCAAGTAAAAAAAGCTAAGGAGTGATATCGGGAGAACGGGGGGGCAGTCGATAAGGTCCATTATTCTCTATCCAAAGATCTTCAAAATGATTGTCTAAAAAGTTATTCACAGGTGCAATATTATGAGGTCGTGTTGAGACCACAGCTGATTCTAAGTCAACTCTAGTGGATATAAACTATTTTCTAAAATTTCGAGATATCTCTCACCTAAAAACGATGACATTAAATATAAAATTTACAATAATTTGGAAACTAACGGTCATCGGACTTTGCGGCCATGAAGACATTTGTTCATTTCGTTGAAATCTACAAAATAAGCAAATTTCAGCCAAATCCACCGTTGGCCACTTTTCATAAGGAATGTGCGGGGTCCTTTCCAGAGGGTTTTTGCATTTGATTCATTTTCATGGATAATTCTTTTATACTCCTTAATGATGACAACTTACAGTTGTTGAAACGTCCTTGAGTGTTTAAATAAAGGTTTGGTGTCAGGGTGCAAAACTGTGGTTTTATTTTTGTGACACACCAAAGGTTCCGCAGCATTTCCATTATAAAAACGATCATAAAATTTCGGGAAATAAACATTGTCTTAGTTTTTAAAAGTCATATTTATTATATTTGTTATATTTTGTAGCCCAATATCTGTATCTGAAACTACATCCATTTATACTTGGTGCAAAATGCACGAAAAGTCCTTTAGTCTTTGAAATTTGGATTGAATCTTACAATTATTTGTTTCTTATCGAAAAACAATGCTGTAATAAAATTCGCTGCGGTAATTTGAAGAATTTTCCGCTGTTGAAGTTAACGTATATGAGTTACAAGATATGCAAATTACCAATTAAATTTTATTGTTTTTGATTAGGTACACATACGTCTAAACAAAATTGTCATCCTATCAGAACAATTAACGAAATACAACTGAAAGGAGTGTGGAGTTTTTTTTTTCTTCGTGACTTACGTCTTTTGATTTTGTCATCTTTTTCTATTAGGTATAATTTTAGTAATGACGAGTGTTGTCGATGTTCATTACGTTATTGTTATCTGCAAAGCAAACATGAAATTTTTAATACAGTTTTTCGCAAAACTATTTTTGACCTCCAAAAGCTGTTTTTCTATACAGGGTGTAAATGAATAAGAGATAGATTCCAAGATGTGCTTCCTTCAGTCTTTTTAGGGTTCCGTATATACAATATATATACCCTTATAATATCACTCCGGATTTCTGCCTCTGTCACATCACAGCAATTTTCTCCTAAACTACTCGGCGGAAGAGGTTGAAATTTGGCACGAATGTATAGTTTGGTGACCCGATCAGGAGTACATATCGTAAATGAAGAAATTTTGATTTTAGGGGTACTTCTGGGGGGGAAAACTGAAAAAATTGACCGTTCCGCCTCCCCTGATCACCGAAACTACTAAGCCTAAAATTTTGAAAAAAATTTATTTATTTATTTATTCTTCTACCCGTAAAACCATTTACATAAAATACAAAACAAAAAATTTAAAAAAAAACATTAAAACTAAAACTAAATTTAAAAACACAAAACAAACAAAAAACATAAATCTAAGTTTATACAAAATAAAAAATAAAATATAGTTACTTAAAATTAAAATTATAATCAAGATACATGTAGTCGCGAACAAAACAAAAACAAAAACAAAACAAATATTATAGAACAACGAGCGCTTGATTACCCTGATGGAGTTGTAAAACAGATCGATATGTGAGGAGTTCTGATTGCCTGTACGCAATAACCTAGTCATAGCTGAACAAAATCCATAGTTAGTTCTATGAAATGACACATTGAAGAGTTCTGAAGTACGAGTTCTCATTGTCTTATTCAAGGATATTCTGTCTAGTTCCATATGGCAGAACAGTACTCCAGAATAGATCGTACTAGTGAACAATATAATAAACGAATCGTATTATGAGAAAATGTTTTAGATGAACGATTGATAAAACCCAAAACCTTGCAACCCTTGGAAACAACTAGATCAATATGTCTACGAAAAGTCAGAGTATTATCGAAAACGATACCAAGGTCACGAATTTCACTTTCTCGCTTTATTGTTTGTGAATTAATAGCGTATGAAATGATTATAGGTTGTGAAATTTTTGCAAAAGTAATAATAAAACATTTATTGATGTTCAGGTCAAGATCATGACTAATACACCAGACAAATGAAGAGTATAGATCGTTGCGCGACCTTTACAACTTGTATTTATTGAATTAATTCTGATTTTTGGTTAAAAAAACATTTGAAACCAAAAAAAAAATTTACAAGCACTAGATTTGTAGCGAGTTCTCGAAGATTTAGTTTGGGAATATTCCCTTCATGCCTGGTTTTTAGTCTTTCATAGCAAGCCAAACATCTCCTTTTCTTATTATCAAATCGATACAAGTGGTCAAAAACGTTAATTCATGAAAATGGGCTCCATTTGAAAACAAGAAGTTTTTTATGAAAAAAAAAACAAATTTAATACATTAATTATATAAAAACAGTTAAATAGAGCATTTTCATACATTTTTACTAAATTTACCCAGTGGCCCACAGGGACTATTTTTTAACATAGTGGCGCTTAACGTGCTATAATACGAAAATGGAAATCTCAGTTATAAATTTTTCATAATCTATGCTGATTTTCACATCATTGTCAATACAATTATTTACGTTCATTTATTGTTGATATGGTAAAACAAAAACCAGTTGATTAGTTGAAATAATTACAACAACAAATTAGATAAGAAAAAACATTAATTTTTTTTTCTGTAACTATAAAATACGATAATGAATTATTTTGAAATAGAATTCAAATCACCTTACATAGCTATTACCTGATTCTCATTTTAATTCGTTATCAGTTTACCTTTATCAAACATTTTTTGTGAGTTTTTTCAACTTCAAACTCGCCAACATGCAAATCAGATTGTTCGATGCCAATTAATCCAACGAAAAAAGATAATGAAAAACAATTAATAACTGCAGTCCTCATGTTAACAGAAGATTGTATGCCTTTAATTGTTTCCTTATCTAATATATAATAATTGTGTTTTCAAACTGACTTCTTTAATTAGGGTCAATGTTATGTTTCATCCTGTTTATAAATACAGGTTTCAGTTGTGGAATCTATATATAAATAGGCAAAGACAAAACGATGAGGTACCATTTTCTCCTCTGTCTCTCAACCGATTTTCTTCATTTTTGTTTTGTTTAGTAGCTACTGACGACCTTCAGTGCAGAATGCTAATATTAATTTATAATATTGGTTCATTCATTAAATAAAATATAAGAAAAATTCATTATTTACGTCCATAATGTCAATGACAAACAACTGAATGTGCCGCCGCCAGACTCAAAACATTGAATAATTTATATAGAGAAACCAATGCTGTTATACAGGTGTGGAAATTCGTTCTCTGGGGTCGGGTAGAATCCTATGCGATTTTGAATCAATCAACGCAATACGCACCAGGAGAATGAAGTCGGTGTGACGCGAGTTCGGACGTATTCGGGCGGTAAATACTTTTTTTCTTATCACCACATTCCGACGATTCCAATAGCTTAAAAATAAAACATACGATATGTTGTAAATAATTATAAGGTTAATGATTAATTTCTTATTGACAATTTTTTTAACAGTTACTAATTTATTTTATTTTTAAGAGTATCTATTTTATTTCATTTTTAAAACAGAAAAAATGTTAAGTTTTCGTTCTGGCGTAATAGCGGACAATTAATTTTTCATCGCAAAAATCATGAAAAGGAAAAATGCTCCGAAATCCGTATTATTTGCGTAAATAATCATACTCCTTCGTTGATAAAACCTTACTGACTCCTGTGTTTGATCTGTGTTACTGACGAGGAAAGAGACGGACGGTCGCTCTGTGACTGTGACGATCGATGCCCCGCCCCCATTCGATACGATATTCTCGTGCTTTACCTTGAATGCTCGTGAAACAGACGTACTTAAAACGACAATCCTCGTCTCATGCATATAGTAGCAGTTCCGTCCTTGTTTAACGTTAGCATTCTCCGACCCTAGTCAAACGTTTTCCATACCTGTATACTTAGAGCATGTACTTTTGGAAGTGACATGCAAGCGTTGTTATTGTTTAGTGGTAAAGTAATCGTTGTATATTATAATTATACAGGGCGATTCCAGATATTTTAGAAATCATTTTTTTCGTGGTGGCAGTTGCATATAAAATTCTTGGATGACAATCTCGAGGCAAGACCGCCTGCACCCTCTGAATGTGATAAGGATAGAGCAAAGAATCCCGCAAGATCCGCCAAACAACTTGATGACTTGTATTTAAGGTAACACTAATTTTTCTTGTACTGGTTCCTGGATGTTCTTCTATTTCGTTCAGCACTGCCTCTTCAAGTCGTGGTGTTCTCACACTTCGTGGTCTACCTGCATTAATATTTTTCGCAGAAAAAGATCCAGTTTCTGAAAGACGCCTGTGAATATTAGAGAACATGCGATGACCAGGCATCACTCTACTGGGATAGCGTTCCATGTAAACACGCTTAGCTTCTCTTGAATTACCATTTGCAAGACCATACATGAAATACAAGTAAGCCATTTCGGAATTCGTAAAATTCGGCATGTTTTGATATTAAAATGCAACCATCTTTAATTTTCAAAACACAGGAGTTTAATTTGATGTGTCAAAACTAACAATAAATTTATTCATTCACCACAGCCTACTAGGTAGGTAATTAGATTTCTCTGACAATTCGGAATTTTCTGAGGATTTCAAGAGAATCATTCAAATTTTTTTTCTCGAAACCGGTAGTAGATACGACAAAACTACAAGAGAACATAAAGTTTGGTATAACAACAAAGCTTTTCTTTACAATTTTTGAAAGTACCAGTGGCTCACCAAAAAAAAGTTCTGAAGGACAACAGTGGACAGTGTTCCCGAAAAAATATCACCCTGTAGATTTGCAATCGAAATTGGCATGTCACAAGGTGTAAACTCTTAATTGTAATATCTATACCAAATTTCATTTGAATATCTTGTGAAGTGCAGATACTATGAGAAAGAAACTTGAAAAAAATTCAAACTTTAACATTCTGTATCTTGAAAACGAAACGTTTGCGGACCCATGTTTATGGGACTTTTTCTTCCTAAAACTATTCCTGGAATCTCCCCTTTTCGTTTGTTACTCCAATTTAGGAACACCCTGTATATTCAACTGCTTCTAACAATTTTTAAGCTTCTGTATGAATGTAATTATACTACGTCCTATACAGCAAATATCCACTCTGTATAACTATAGTTTTGCTCTACTCTTATTTCAACCACCTTGTATATGCAACTACATATGTGCCACCCACTACAATATTTTTTGAACTGCCTTGTATAACTAATTCAATTCCAACTTATATTTCCACCATCATTTGAATGCAACTGCTTATATAGCAATTTATATCACATGCACGCAAGCAGACAACTACAACCTTATACCTTATAGAAAAGATCGCCGTGATAACAAATTTTTTTTTTCGATAAACTAATGGATTATTTTCTGCCATTTCACGCTACTATAAGTCCCGTAACTTTACTTCGTTTCTAAAAGCAACTGACTTCAAATGTATCAAAGTAGAAACCATTACAAACATCCTGTACGATATACTTTCATGGCATATCTTGACATTTAAGCTTATTATAAAAATTTAGATCGATTTTTCCCGCTTTTGCACATATTTTTCGGATTTAAAAAAAAAAACGGTACATTTTATGTTATTGAACATTATAAGGTATCAAACTGGAACATCTCATTTTTCTTTGGGAATAACACCATGTAAACTTGAAAGGCTGTATATTTCAAAAAGTCGAAACGTTTCCAGGTCTAAAGCAGACCCCATTTTTAATGGTATTAACACAAATTAACAAGAAATTAAAAATTTAAAGTATTCGCAATGACAAATTTCGTAAATCACAATTTGACATTAATGTCAAATTTAAAATAAACGTTCCGACAAATTAATAACCTCTTCCTTCTCCTTTTTGGAAGCCGGTTAAAAACATTTAAAAAAAAGTTATTTCGATAAGTTAGAGAAAGTGATGGCTTCCCTCCAATAAGGTTATCCAAAGTCAAATGTCGAAATACAGACTTTCAAAGTGAAAGTAAAACAAAACCAAAAGAAAACTAATCGATAACAGAATGAAATTTCTCTGTAGATAGCTGTAAATTAGTGTTTCGTAAAATGGGCGAATTGTAAACATAACGTAAAGTTATACGCCCTAGACAGAAAATCACATTTGCGAGAAAACCTTTAAGAAAATATAAAATTGTTTTGCCATTGTTTGATTAAAAATCACAACTTATGCCACGAATTCTCATAAACTTTAATGATAGCATTCAACTTAAGTTATTTTCCGGAGTTCGCTATCAGTCAATTACTTTTAACAAGTTATTTCCATTTCCATTTCATATAGAGGCATAAAATTCATTGTAATTCTTTCTATTCACAATAGTACGAACAGGTGATTTACATTAATATGATTCAGAAACATTCGTAGTAACATATATTATGTTATGTTTAGTTTAATTGAAAAATTAACTATTAAATCAGCATGCTGACATAACCGATGAGTTTCCGTATTATTTTTTATTTATTTCTTTCTACAATTTAGCATATACTATAAAAATATGATCAATCATACAATAACACATCAAAGGGTAGCGTGATCTAAGGTCTCCAAAACCTGGTAAAGGTTTTTCAGGATTCAACGTACATTATTAGAATATGGTCATCTTTCCCACCCCACTGACGGAGCTGCATTATGGAACGAGATTATAAGAAACAGCATAGCAGACATTTATTTTAGAATTTTGTTTCATAGCAAAAATACGATCTTTATATTTCATTGTGTAACTTAATTGCTAAAAATTATTTATCTGAACCATCAGGCACAACTGCTCATACAACAAATCTTATAACTACTTCGCTGTCTAATGTCTCATAATAATAAACTGCTTCTGGGTAGTATAATTATTGATTTTTTATCAAGTAATAATGATTCTTATTGCTTGTAAGTTTATTCTGTGCTTATTTCGAGTTTTTGAGTTTTGGGCTCATCCCGTTTTGAGGTTATGTATTTTTACGGTTGCTAGTTATTATTTTACGGCTTGTCAAGCTCATTCGGGATCATCAGGATGTGGAGTTATAAGGTTTTAACAGGTTGCAGGGTTGAATTTGTTGAATTCTAACATTTTTCAGGTTTTTTTGAAATGAATGAATGAATGAATGAATGTGCCGCCGCCGCCAGACTCAAAATATTGAGTAATTATATATAGAGGGACCAATGCTGTTATATACTTAGAGCATGTAGTTCTGGAAGTGGCATGCAAGCGTTGTTATTGTTTAGTGGTAAAGTAATCGTTGTATATTATAATTATACAGGGCAATTCCAGATATGTTAAAAATTATTTTTTCGTGGGTGGCACATAAGCAGTTGCATATATAGGGTGTTTAAAATATACAGTAAAGTGCAATTATAACGAATAACATAATTATATAGGAAAGCCCATTATCGGTTGGATTTACAGGATTCTTGGAACAAAAGGTGCAGTAGAATTACCGTTATATAGCGTGGTGCAAAAAATGTTATACAGAGATGCATATACAGGGTGGTGGAAATGGAAATGCAACATTTCGTAACCCATCAGGAGCTGTATATATAGGGAAGATGAAATATAGGGTGAGAGGAATTATAGATATAAAAGATGATGATAAAAAATGTTAGAAAAGGAAATGATTTATAGAGTAGCCCACGAAGAGTTCCATATATATGATGATTGAAATATAGGTCGGAGTAGAATTATAGTTACAGAAGATAGGTAAAAATTTCATAAACAAAAAGAGTAAATACGGTGGCTCATAGGTTAGTGTCATATACAGAATGGTTTACCGGATGGTTAAAAAATGTTAAAAAATATTATGCGAGGTCCATGAGCAGTTGCATATACAGGGTGGTGGACATATATAATGAGATGGAATTATTATAATAAGGATTTTAATAAATGTTAGAGAATTGAGTACAATTATATTTATACAGGGAGGTTAGAAAAAATAAATTTGTAGGGTAGCCCATTAGCGGTTGAATTGTTGTCATATTAAATTAAGAATTACGAATTTGAACACAAATAAAGTCCTATGAATTATATCTAAAAAAACTTAAATTTCGTTACTTATTTGTAGAAGCGAAATGTACGACCAACATCTAGGATTTTCGAGGAAACTATCACACAGAGGTTCCGAATCTGGATCCGTTCCGGGTAATTGCTGTTCTCCCTTAACTCCTAGGACAGAATGTCACGATAAAATTTTCAGGTTACTCCACCATATTGAATACTCTCTTCGAGGTGTCATTGCTTTGTACGCAAGACAATATATATAATCTATATTGTTTCTGGTTAGGGAACCTTCATCAGTTGCGCTTCCCACAATTGAATGTCCTCTCGAACACTTCTTTATGTATTTGATACATTTCGTTAAATTTGAGTTAAGAGAGAACAGCAATTACAGGGAACGGCTCCAGATTCGGAACATCTGTGCGCTAATTCTCTCGAAAACCCTAGATGTCGGTCTTACATCTCGCGTCTTCAAATTTAACGAAATGTATCAAATACATAAAGAAGTGTTCGAGAGGACATTCAATTGTGGGAACCGCAACTGATGAAGGTGCCCTAACCAGAAACAATATATATTATATACAATTAATGACACCTCGAAGAGTGTATTCAATATCTCTGACAGGTGAAGTAACCTGAAAATTTTATCATGACATTCTATCCTAGGAGTTAAGGGACAAAAGCAATTACACGGAACGGCTCCAGATTCGGAATCTCTTTGTGCTAATTCTCTTGAAAATCCTAGATGTCGGTCTTACATCTCGCGTCTTCAAACGTTATATGATTATTAATAGGTAATCCACTAATAGTAGGCGCAAATGTAACGTTATTAGACAGCCATTGTTTAACCAAGCACATTTTGTCTGCAATTTGTAAGCAAATTTCATTCCAGTCATTTCCCTCAAAAAAAAACAGTATCATCAATGTAGGATATGCTTAAACAGTCGATAGTAAAGAAAAAAAATTAGTAATCTATACTTTAAACAGGAAGGGACCAAAGACAGTGCCCTGAGGCACCCCAGAATTACGTATTTCAGAAACACTTGTGGAATCATTTATTTGGATATTTTGTTTTCTACAAAGTACACAAGAATTAAACAACTTGTTTGGTACACCCCTTCCAACAAGGTTGTTGAGGTTTTTCCAGTAATGTTTCAGGACATACAGTGTGGAATATCTTCACCAGATCTAGGAAAACTGCTCCACAGTAGGTTGATTTATAATTACGGACTGTGAGAAAATCTTAGCATTTCCAGTGTTGTTGCTTTTACAGAATATTAATATATTGGGTGTTGTTTTTTTTTGTTCTTAAGTGTACCTACGTACTAACTTTATCAAAAACTACAATGAATTCGCCCATTAAAAATATCACTGTATTTTTAACAATATTTATGTTTACCTGTTTGAATAAAGGTCGCGTTATGTACACTTGACGCAAAATGGATTTTCGGTATTCCCATTAACGGACTTTGTACAGTACCACACTAATTCTTAACAAATAATTCAATAAACACCAAGTACTTAGTCATTGATTACACACTTTCCGAAAATAATCGCCGAAAAAATTGAAATTATATTGCCCATGCTGAAACAATATTGCTAAAAACAGAAGAATTAATATTTGCATATACGTCAACGTACGTTTTAGTAATTTACATCTTCGGCGGTGTTTTGTGATAATGAAAAAAAATTTCCAGAATATATCAATTCACTAATCAAAACAAATAAAAGAGTATCCTGTATCGTTTATTTGTTAGATCGATTACTTAGAAATTTAACACTAAGTGGCATTCTCAAAATATTTATAGCTATGATCAGATTTATTTGCTTTCAACTATTTGAGAGGAGAAATATAGGGATAAAGGAAAAGGGTTTGGGAATTGTAGCTTTTACGTGTTTCTGATTTTTTTATTCGAAAATTTATGTTTCGCGTTTTATGGATTTATTAAAGATGTAAGGGAAGTACTGAACCTACAAACACAAAGTTTTGTACCCTAACACCAAATCTTTCTTTTTTCACTCAACACAAGTTTCAACAGCGAAGCTGTTATCATCGTGGAGTAAACCAAAACTGAGAATCTTTACAAATATCCCTTAATATACAGGGTGAGTTTTGTTTTGATGATCAGTATGGGGATCTCGGAAACTAGCGGAGATAAAGCAATGGTTAAATTGGGAAAGATTTGCAGTTTTACTGGCCCAATTTAATGACACTTTTGGATTTGTGTAAAAAGTAATGGCTTACTAGATATTTTGAAAAAAACGAAATTCTGTCGATTTAGTCAAATCCCTCTAGCTTCTTTGTTTTTGATTTTATAAAAAAAGTGTAAAAATCAAAATTGAAAGGAATTGTATCCCGAATATGATTGCCATGTCCTCGTTTGCGTGACCGCTCTCGTTTTCGAGATATGACACAAACTTATCTTTTTTTGAATGGAAACCATAGTTGGCTGTGACCTCAAAAAATCGGACATTTTTAGAGCTTTTCAACGATATAATACTCGACATAGTTATTCATAAAAATAACGGAGTTATGGATGCTTTTCTATCTTATTTTCACTTTTAACGTAGGTAGTCATGAAATAGATTGATTTATTTATTAACAACTATTCCAAAAAACATTGAACGATTTGTTATTAGGTATATCAGATATAACAAAAAAACTAAATAAGTAGGTACTTACTAAAAACTTAAGAAATTAAAATACATAATAATGGTTACAATTTATGTTCGAAAAGTCCACCATTGTTATTTACACAAAAATTGCATCTTTTTAAGATTGACATTACCGCTTTCCTTATAGACCGCCTATCAATTCCTTCAATTGCTTGTAATACCGCCTTCCTTAGGTCAGCAACTGTCTCATACTTTCTTTGGTATACTTAGTTTTTTAGCGCACCCCATAAATTGAAGTCTATAACTGCCAAATCGGGAGACCGGGGTAGCCATTCGAGTGGGCCATTTCTTCCTATCCAAGAGTTTGGATAGATATTATCTAAGTGTTGTATTACTAATAACGAGTTATGAGCAGGTGCTTCATCATGTTGGAACCACTCAATTTCTTAACGAATTCTCAAATTCAAATTATGCAACATGTCTTGAAAAGTGTATTGCAAGAAATGCAAGTAGCGCTCCCCAGTAAGTGATTCGTTATAGATAAAAGGCGCCAGAATAGTAGACTCTGTATAAAACAAAATACGTCGATGTACGTCACCAGCATGCAAAGTTTGAGAAACTAAAAGTTTGTATGGGTGGAACTTGTGCGTTTTCAGTACCTTAACCAAAGTTCGTTGAGATGTGCCAGCTTCTGTCGCAATCTCGCGAGTTGGTGTAGATGGATTTTGATTTACCATTGCCAAAACATTTATTTGTGCTGCTTCGTTAATTTGATTACGTTCCTTTGGTGGTTTAGTAAAAGATCCGTATCTGCGTAAACTATCGTTAAGCATCTTATATGTACATAGAGCAGGTTGACGACGATTAAAATATCTATGAAAGTATTCCTCAGCTGCACCAACTTAATTTTTATGGCATATGATAAAACATTCCACCATATTCAGTTTTCTACGTTAGAATATTCCATTTGATTACGAAATATTGTCAATATCGACTGTCAGTTCAGCACTACTAATGGAATAGAAGTGAAAACAATCTTTTTTATGGCTACCTAGGTTAAAAGTGAAAATAAGAGAGAAAAACATCCATAACTCAGTTATTTTTATGAATAACTATATCGAGTATTATATGGTTGAAACGCTCAAAAAATGTCCGATTTTTTGAGGTCACAGCCAACTATGGTTTCCATTCAAAAAAAGATAAGTTTGTGTCATATCTCGAAAACGAGAGCTGTCACGCAAACGAGGACATGACAATCATATTCGGGATACAATTCCCTTTACACTTTTTTTTATAAAATCAAAAACAAAGGATCTAGAGAGAATTGACTAAACCTCTGTGTGATAGTTTCCTCGAAAATCGTAGATGTCGGTCTTACATCTCGCTTCTACAAATAAGTAACGAAATTTTTTTCAGATATAATTCATAGGACTTTATTTATCTTCAAATTCGTAATTCTTAATTTAATATGACAACAATTCAACCGCTAATGGGCTACCCTACATATTTATTTTTTCTAACCTCCCTGTATAGCTATAATTGCACTCAATTCTCTAACATTTATTAAAATCCTCATTATAATAATTCTATATCATTATATATTTCCACCACCTTGTATATGCAACTGCTCATGGACCACGTATAATATTTTTTAACATTTTTGAACCACCCGGTAAACAATCTGTATATGCCACTGCCTATGAGCCACCGTATTTACTCTTTTTGTTTATGAAATTTTTAACTATCTTCTGTAACTATAATTCTACTCCGACCTATATTTCAATCATCATATATATGGAACTCTTCGTGGGCTACTCTATAAATCATTTCCTTTTCTAACATTTTTTATCATCATCCTGTATATCTATAATTCCTGTCACCCTATATTTCATCTTCACTATATATACAACAGCTTATGGGTTACGAAATGATGCATTTCCATTTCCACCCTGTATATGCATCTCTGTATAATATTTTTTTGCCCCACCCTGTATAGCTGTAATTCTACTGCACCTTTTATTCTTAGCACCCTTTAAATTCAACCGCTAATGGGCTTCTCTATATAATTATTTTATTAGTTATAATTGCACTCTACTCTATACTTTAAACACCCTATATATGCAACTGCTTATTTGCCACCCACGAAAAAAAATATTTCTAACATATCTGGAATCGCCCTGTATAATTATAATATACAACGATTACTCAACCATTAAACAATAACAACGCTTGCATGCCACTACTAGAAGTACATGCTCTAAGAATATAACAGCATTAGTCCCTCTATATATAATTACTCAATGTTTTGAGTCTGGCGGCGGCGGTACATTCACTTGTTTGGCGTTGACATTATAGACGTAAATAATGAATTTTTATTATATTTTATTTAATAAATGAACCAATATTATAAATTAATATTAGCATTCTGCACTGAAGGTCGTCAGTAGCTACTAAACAAAATAAAAATGAAGAAAATCGGTTGAGAGACAGAGGAGAAAATGGTACCTAATCGTTTTGCCTATTTATATATAGATATATTCGGTAATATTTGAAAAAAAACGTCTAGTTTTGAAGATAAATGGCTAAATAATTTTTCAGCTATAACAACAGTCTGTCTGTTGCCAAAAACTACAATTAAATTCAAAAACTTTAAAAATGACCACTTCCAACATTTTTATCTACTATTATAAACTTTTTTGTGTAGATATACAAAACAGTTTTGTTTTATTACGGTTCCACTTATTGTATATGTATGTACGACGCTAAGGCATATTCAATAAACAAAATCAATTAAAGGTTCTGTTTCAGCAGATGTTTTTATTCGTGGGTCACATGACATCATCGTGGTTTATATTCGATATAAAAATGAACGTCTTAAAACCGTTATTGAATTTTTTTTCATATATAGTTTTTTATTTTAATTGCCTGCTTTTGGCGGGTATTACTTCATGTGTGCGGTTTCAGTTAAAAGTTTTCCGACGATATGACGGCAATAATATTTGGTTTAACCCAAATTTGTTTTTGTATTATTGAAAGCTGTGCAAAAAATTCCCATACTTTTGCATTTTGGGTCTTGGTCATTGGAATTTAATGACCTCTTATATTTTTTCATTTCATTACCAACAGCACTGTAGGTTTCCTATTGTTCGTATAAATTGATTCAGGTATATAAATTTGCAACCAATGGAGTGTGTGTTTAAAGCAGTTACAATAAATTTGGAAGCAATATACTGTTTTAGAGTTTAGTTCTTTTATTTCCAGGTATTTTTCATGTAATCAGTACCAACTTTTCCCTCAAATCTCAAAGACTAAGCTGTTTCCTAGTCATCTCCAGGATATTATTTTCATTATTATAAAGACTTATCCAAATTGTGCTTTAAGATTTGAATTACACGCCATTTAGTCTGTATGAATTTTGGGATGTTGAAATTTTACAGTTGGTGTCACAACACATGACAAAATGATTATGGCTATAAAAACAGGAGATCAATTACAATTATATTTAAAACTATATTTTCTGATCTACACCTTTTTCAGTTTTAATTTTATATTAAATTAAAGGTAATTTTCACTTATATTTATTTGCTATTGACAACATTGTTTCATCAAGTTACTGGCTTCTTCAGAATACAAAGTAGAACTAAATACTAAATGCCTAAAACTATTACAAAGGGATGCAATTACAGAGCTTTTAAAAGGACTATTGAACTTATGGGATTTTGAAACAGGTTGAAGGGAAATACCACTATCAAGAAAGAACAAAATATAGGAATTGAGATATTTTAATGGAATAAATTATGCCTGTAAGGAGTTTATATAATTCTGTTGAAAATATAACGTGATGGGGATGAATTGGTGTATGGTGGTGTATTTTTTACTTTTTGTTGTAAATGTAATACTTGGAACGTATTCTGAGGTACTAATTCAATAAATGGTCGGCAAAGGTTCACTTCTTATAATTGTCTGACTCAAAAGAATGACACCTCGAAGAGAATATTCAATATCTCTGAAAGGTGAAGTAACCTGAAAATTTTATCGTGACATTCTGTCCTAGGAGTTACGATAGAACAGCAATTACACGGAACGGCTCCAGTGTCGGAACCTCTGTGTCCTAGTTTCCCCGAAAATTTATTTCAAATTTTAAAATACTTTTTTCATAGTTCCTTTGCCATTGACCTAGACCCCGAAATGTTTGGAAACATACAGTAATTTCGTGTAATTGTTGTGTTACTTCCCAAAAAGGGCTTAATATTGATACTTTTAATTAACCTACGAACTTTTTGGTGGGATTTCTGTCCTAGGAATCTCAAGAATAAAGTGACTAACAGCGCGAATCCCTCAAAATCCGCAAATAGTGATTTAATTTGAAGTTCCGTTAGTTCAATATTTTGATTATTGAATCGAAAGTGATATAACATCCTAGGTTAGAAATGATCTAAGGAAATCTAAGCAAATTTTAACAAAAATATTCATTTTAGCTCCATGAAAGAATATTATTTAAAATTCAAAATGTGGCTTTTTTAATTATTTTTATGTGTTCTTGGGAAATAACACCACAATTGAAACAAAAATCTGTGTATTCACGGAAAAACCAAACGTTTCCAGTTCTATTCTGAGCTCGTTTTCAATAGCTTTAAACATGTATTGAAAATATAAAATGCAAAATGAAAACTTGATAGATGACATTTACGTTGACATAAGAAAAATTTGTTGCTTCTGGATATACAGGTAGCACAAAAAATTCTAAAGATCATATATTAGAGTTAAACAGCTTTCAAGTTGGAAGAACTTGAAAGAGTTGTCTGTTTAACTGTAATACATGAGCTTTAAAATAAATAGGTCATTTCTAACCTAGGATGTGTTGTTTAATTTTCGATTGACGGAATAACTAAATTACTGAATTAACGGAACTTGAAATTGAAACACTATTTGAGGATTTTGGGGTATTCGCGCTGTGTGTTACTTTATCCTTATGATTCCTAGGATAGAAATTTCACGAAAAAGTTTGTAGGTTAACTAAAAGTATCAATGTTTAGACCTTTTTGGGAAGTAACACGAGAATACACGAAATTACTGCATATTTGCAAACGTTTGACGTCTAGATCAGACCTCGATGGCAATGGCACAAAAATTATCAAAAATGTCAAAATTATCAAAAATGTCAAAATATCAAAAATGCCAAAAATGCCGAAAACGACAAAAATATCCAAAATGTCAAAAATATCAAAAATGTCCAAAATGTCATAAATATCAAAAATGTCAAAAACGTCCATAATTTTTATGGACAAGAATATCGAAAATTAAAAAAAACAAAACTGTCTAAAACGCCAAAAATGTCAAAAATGGAAATATCAGTACATTAAAAAAATGGAAAGCAGGAAAACCACAATATCAAAAATTATAAATCTCAACTTAAAATATAGTTTTGTTTATTCCATACTATTGTCGAATACGGCATAATTGAGTTTTGTACAACGTATCATAATGTCTTGCTACATTTTAAAAACCTTGAGGATAGACTTAATTAAATCAATTTCATATTTCAATCATTAAACAAAATTTATCTTGTTTTCTGAATTTGTGGCATATTTTCAATGTTTAAGTACTTCTTGGGAAATAATATGACAGTTGCGAAAATTGCTGTATATTCCAAACGTTTAGGTCAGGCCCCGTTGTCAATAGTTAAGAAACTATGAATAAAAAAGGCACAATTTTAAGGGGTAAAATTAAAATATTTAACAATATGTATTATTTAATTTCTGACATAACTAAGAGAATTTTATTTGTAATATACAAGGTAGCACAGAAACTTCTAACATATTATCAGAGAGTTCCTTTCAAATTGGAAGAATTTGAAAGGGAGATCTTCAGAATTTTATGTGGAGCTCCTAGGTGCAACTTTGTTATAAGATAGTGCATTCGTCAAAAATACGACCGAATTTTGATGATTCAGTAATCCCAAGAAAATCATAAAGGAAAACCTAGGAAAAACCTTGGTCATAAAATACAGTAGTTTAAAAATTCAGTTATATTACACAAAATGAAAACGATTGTATCGCTACTACCTCTGTAGAATTCATTCGTTCCTGGTTGCCGATGATTAAGGAAATATTTGTTGAAATTAGAAAATTCCAAACGATTATATATCGGCCTCATTTATATAACTTTTACTGGAAAAATTTTTGGAATAAGTCTCTACCGACTTTTTCGAATAAAAAAATGAAACTAATTTGGTTTTGGTTCAAAACCTGTAGTTTTACAGCTCATTGGAAAAATGTTAAAATAAAGAATGAACAAGCCAATATCGGGATAGTTCGTAAGGTTTTTCGTAGGTTTTCCCTTATGATTTTAATGGGAACTGAATCAACAAAATTCTTTGATCGCACTTTTTTGGCAAATGTCTTATAACAAAGTCGCACCTAGGAGCGCCACATAAAATTCTGAAGATCTCCCTTTCAATTTCTTCCAATTTGAAAAGAAATTTATTATTATATGATCTTTAGAAGTTTCTGTGCTACCCTGTATGTTGCAATTAAAATTCTCTTAGTTACGTTAAAAATCAAATAATACATATTGTCAAATATTTTAATTTTACATCTTAGAATTGTGCCTTTTTTATTCACAGTTTCTTAACCATCGACAACGGGGTCTGACCTAGACCCTGAAGCGTTTAGAATATACAGCAATTTTCGTAAGTGTGGTGTTATTTCCCAAGAAGTACTTAAACATTGAAAAATGTATCTTACCAGCTTAGCTTTCAATTACGATTATTGAAAGTGATAACACATAAACTTATTTCGTCTAACCAAAACAAGTATCCAGCTACGTTTGATTTTAATATATTACTTTTCAAATGAAATAATATAAAAAGATGTGATAAATAATAAAAAAATAAACTAAAATAATGGGTGGTATTCTATGGAAACTAAATAAGCTAAACATCTTGAACCAATTTTTATTTTCTCAATACGTCGTTTTTGAAGCCAAGCTGTCATCTTCAGGTTTTACTTCGTAATGATTTTATAAAATACAAAAATACCATTTCTCTAAGATTAATTAAATAAAAAAGATATATTACATATAAATATATGGGTAATAGAAATAGATATATTTAAGGTAATTAAAATCTAAACGATTGAAATTAAATAGACAACAATCTAAATAATTACACAAATAAATTAATTACTTTGTTGATATTCAAAAACCTGATATATGTTAACTAAAACAGCATAAAAAGTTTTTTAAGTTACCGACCGCACTAGAAATAGATACACAATAAAATTATTTCATGGTCTGATTTATCGATTCAACCAATCTATCTCAACTTTTATGATGCATGAAACATTTGAGACCTTGCTATAAATCTCTTATGCCAACTGAAATCACATTATATTTAAAATGTAAAGAATAATGCTTATACTGCGCCGTGTTTCTTAGAGTAATATAATTGTTTGAAAAAATAGTTTATGGCTCTAGTTGAAATATAGCCATTAGTTAGTGTTATCCTTGAATAGCGAATAAACTTTTTATAAGTGTTAATTAGAATTAAATATTTATTGTTATAAAATGTTGCTTTGTCCGTATATGCCCGTCAGTAATTTTGTTAAAGGTGAATAATAGTAGGAGAGATATAGCGGGATTTTGCTCGTCATCCTGAAAATGGACAGAATGTATCGTATTGTTGTAAAGTCCGTGGGTTCAATTTAAAATTATAAAACTAATATTCACCTTCACTTTTCTAGAAAATTTTATTTACATCGAATGTACAACAGCTGATTCAAATATCACAATAACAATGTTACATATAAGCTCTTCGCTCCATCGACTGATTCGCGATGGTCGCCTCCTTCCTTTATAAAACCAGCATAGAAAATTCTCGTAAAAATCATCATCACTCCAACAGGTGCCGAGTCTTTTCGAGAACCATTTTTTTATCGCAAAGCGTTTGTTGTTGTACTGAAATGAAACAGGGTCGGCTTTGGGTAAATTTTGTAACACTGCCCCCTTTAATTCTGATCGTCCCGATCAGAAACATCCCCTCTATGGTAGGGAGCAAGTCGATCTAAATGGACCACCTTCAACTTAGCCTTGGGGTTTCGACGGATCCGGTAGACGACGTCATTAAGCCTCTTGACCACCTAGTATGGTCCATCCCGGGCGGGTGTAAGCTTTGGGGATTTACCATTGCTCCGTTGGAGGTTGTACAGCCAAACTTTGTCTCTCTCCTGAAACCCGACTGAATTGGCCTTGAGGTCGTATCGCGTCTTCATCCGGTCACTGGTGGCCAACATCTGCGTTCGGGCTAATCCGTGTATTACCAGCATGTTATATCGGAGCTGGTCGGCATAATCCTCGATGTCTTGGGAAGGTTCTTCAGGGGAGCCAAATGCCAAATCGCAGGGTAATCGCAGCTCCTTTCCGAATAGGACCCTGGCTGGGGTCAGGCCTGCACTATTATGTACGGCAGAGCGATATGCCAACAGGAATAGGGGAATATGTTCCTCCCAATCACGCTGGTTATTGCTGACGACCTTGGATAGGTGTTGTTCCAAGGTCCTGTTGAACCTTTCCACCATTCCGTCTGACTGTGGGTGCAAGGTTGTTGTTCTCGTT
This sequence comes from Octodonta nipae, assembly GCA_034190945.1. NCBI lineage: Eukaryota > Metazoa > Arthropoda > Insecta > Coleoptera > Chrysomelidae > Octodonta > Octodonta nipae. The sequence goes on from CM067218.1 coordinate 154,272,753, forward strand.
TTCTTGATCCCTAACATCGTGCAAACCTTCTGGAATACATTCGATTCGAAGTAACGCCCCTGGTCTGATTTCATATTCGTAATCATCGACGTCGAAAACCCCCCTATACCAAATTGGGAGTAACTTGGTTGATTTTTTTCAAATTGTAAATTTTCAAAATCTGATTACCAATCTGAAATCAGATTTTCGCAATCCAAGAGAGCGGACCAGTTTTTCAAACAAAATCTTATTCAGGATTTTAAAATTTCAATTATAAAACCGTTATATAAATCTGGAGATAAAGACAGCATAGGAAACTACAGACCTGTATCAATATTGTCAAATTTAGCAAAAGTTTATGAGAAAATTTTAAAAATTCGACTATGTAATTTTATCAGAAAACACGAAATACTCTCAGACCAACAATATGGCTTTCGTGAAGCTAAATAAACTAAAGATGCAATAGCTGACCTAATATAATGTATTATTCTTTAGTACAATCACATATATCATATGGAATTCTAGGATGGGGTGGCGCAGTAAGTTGTTATTTGAGACAACTAGAAATTATACAAAAGTAATTTATTAAAGATAATTTATAAGAAGCCTATACTTTATGCATCAGATTTAATATATACTGAGAGTGATGTAATGGATCCTAGACAAGAATATTGCAAGAAGATATTATTATTTTATTTTAACCATAAAGCATTATTTCAAGTAGTTGACCATAGTTGCAATACCCGTTACAATCAAAACACACTGAAAATACCAAAAATGATGAAATCTGTTGGTCAAAGGTCATTTATGTTTATTTTGCCTAAAATATACAATATACTGCCATATGATATTAAGATGTCTTCTTCTTATATGGTATTTAAAATTAATGTTAAAAGATGGATATTTAATGTAAACAGAAGAAAAATATTACAACTAATAGGAATTTGTTAAAACTATAAAACTATTACATGTGAATGTTACTAAGATGTAAATTAATAATAAAAAATTATTTAACTACACTTTACTTGTGGACTACTTGAATCTCGTACAAGGAGTTAATTTTGAGATATCAATTGTTTACGGTTTATTGTGGTGAAATATGTTAGTATTGTTAATGTAGATATTATTTTTTGTTTTTGTGTAAAAAGTGATATAAGTGGTACTGTACTGATCTTCTCTGTCCTATTCAAGGTATTACCTTCTGGTGACATTCCATTGTTTATTTATCAATTTAAATGTTAGTGGCGTGTAATTATTTATGTTAATTGTTAAAAAAATATATATGTATTATTATTGTTTGTTATTTATTGTGATTTTTTTGAGAAATAAACATTATTATTCGATATCAACGACGTCGAAAACCCCCCGAACACCGAATTTGGTTATAATAGGTTGATTTTTGAAACAAACTTTTATCTTGGAATGACCTTGAAGGTCAAGTTCAAGGTCATGGTCAAAGTCATATTCGGACCTGGTATTTTCCGCTCTTTCCAAATCAGTAATGAAAAATGTGGATTCGCATTTTAAAAATTGGTGTACGACGTCATACAGACCAAATTAATGACGTCATGAAAAACATATTTATGTCATTTAGCTGTACGTCCTTTTGGATTATGATTTCTTTTCTGTAAGCAAAAAAATGGTGCAAATGGCGTTCTTTTTACTCAATGACGAAGTTCACCCCTATTTTTGACAAGTTTACCGCTGTCCGCCAGGTTGATGGTAACGTTCTCGACAGACGCCATTTTTGGAACGTTCAGTCGATGATGAGCATGACCAAAAAAAATTACCACTTTCATCCCCCGTAACTTTCCTGGGTTATCACTTCCACTGGCGCCAGCCTAGAAACGCGATATAGTTCAGGAATTGAACTTAATACGATACATTCTGTCCATTTTCTCGATGACGAGCAAAAACCGGCTCTATCTCTGTGACTATAAGGGTACAAATGACATAAAAATACTCGAAAGAAAGAACAATTAACTTGTTTTTGTATTTAGAATTATGTGAAGAAAAAAAGTTTAAGTCAAATGTGTTGTTGTAATTTTATAACGTTTCTGATTACAAAAATGCGTTTTTATCAAGAATAAAAACCCTAGATGTTTATTTAAGAAAAAAAAAGTTATTGTTCAAGTAATAGAATACATTGGACTTTCTGTTAGTTTTGTGTATTGGGTAATTAATGAGTTAACAAGTACTAGACAAATGTATATTAGTTACTGTTAAAACAATGATAAAACGGCAATGCTTGGACTTTGGCTATCTATTATTTAATAATAAAATGATGAGAGTATAAAAATAGAATTTTATGTATGTTTGTATTTTCGATATAATATTTATGTTTGATAAATTAAGAAAATAATTTAATATTTAATAAAGTTTAGCTTATATTTTTGTTCCATTCATGCAATCTCCTATTTATACAAACTCTAACTCTCATATTGGAAGGCGCGAGATGTAAAGACCGACATTTACTCAGAGAGAGTATCTAACTCTCATAGTTTCAAATATCAACATCATTATCAGAAGATTTGTTCATTGGCTCACATAGCACATCCACAATTTGTAATATTAGGGGGTCCTCCTTATTTTTCCATTAAAGGTGAGGCGCTATACCTCTATTCTTTTCAAAATTTGACAGCTTATGGTTTCGGGGATAAGGGGAATAAGAAAAAAATATATTTGTGTTCGCCATAAAGAACCCTTTCATTTGATATATAACATGCGTTAGAAACAATTTTAATTTTATATTTTCCATTTAATTCTGTAATTTGCCTCTCAAAATTAAAAGTAGAGGTTTCTCCTTATTTTTCCAGAAAACTTCAGGTCGGATCCTATACCTCTATTTTTTTTTAAAACTTTACGATTTATATCTTTTTAACTATTTTTTTTTAATATGAAAAAAATATATTTGTGTTCCCCAGAATGGGACCTTTCGTTTGAAGTACTATATGAAGCGTTTGAATAAAAAATTTTTAATTTTTATTTAATTCTGTAATTTGACCCCCAAAATTAATATTAATGTTTTCTCCTTGTTTTTCCTGTAAAGTTCGGGCAACGTTCTATATTCCCTATTTTTTTCAAAATTTTAGGCTCAATAGTTTCGGAGATCAGAGGGGGGGAACGGTCGATTTTTTTTAGTTCCCCCCTCCCCCAAAAAAGTATCCCTAAAATCAATTTTTTTTCTTTTAGGATATGTACTCCTGATTGGGTCACCAAACTATACATTGATGCCAAATTTCAACCTCTTCGGTCCAGTACTTTAGGAGAAAATTGCCTTGAAATAACAGAGGCAGAAATCCGAAGTGATATTATATGGGTATCCGTATATTGTATATACGGAACCCTAAAAAGAGCGGCAGTCATTTAGGACTGAACGATGGAAGCGAAAGCTTCTTACGAAATATACTTTCCGTCTCTTATTACCACACTTTCTCTGTCTCTCTTTCTTTCTGTCATTCTGAGTCATGGATATAAATTCCTGGTGAATTAAAATCATACTCAATATTGGGTTACGATTCAAGTCTAATCCTAATGTGTAATTTAATCCTTCTGCAAAGGAACTTATAAAGTGTTAAGTTAATTAAAATTTTTAAATCCATTATTTTTCACATTCAGTTGACAAAATTTCTTTTAAAAGAGTAACAATTTTAAATAACTCAGTGTGTAACCCAACAAAAGTCTAATGACTTTAATACTTCTTTTTCATTTACGGTATAACTTTGGGTTCTTTTCACTTTGTCAGTTAAAATTATGGCATCATTGTATTCACGATAACAACCACGAATAGGTATCATCTGGAAAATTTTATTTTCCGCCGGACATTGATTTCGTAATGGGGCGGTGCTCCATCTTGCTGAAACCATATTGAATTGGCAGGATGTTGTGGGTTTACTGGATCAGGATATAGGTTTGTCAAAGTTGGCACGACATTATTTTGGAACAGTTCTAAATATTTATTTCCATTCAAGTTGCTATCAATGAAAAAGAGACCTACTATATGATTTCCAACAAGTCCTGCCCAAATATTAACTTTTTCAGGATATTACGTATCCTTCTCTGTCATCCAGTGAGGATTCTTATTAGACCAATAGCGGCAATTTTGACGAATAACATGACCGTGAAGTGTAAATGCGCTCTGATCAGAAAAAAAAAACATCTTCTAATTAAATCACATTGTTATATAACCTGCTTCTGAGTCGGCATAATTTTATAGAGATACATTTTACTTTGAATTGATGTGTGGCTAACGTTGAACAATGGGGCTGCTTTTCGATCAGAATTATGTGTGTTTTCTTGAACCTCAAGCATTATATCAAATTTCGTATTATCACTTACAGCATTGGCAGCTCATTTTTTTTTATCTGTCTTACCTGACCAAGCTCGCGAAACTGCTTTACTATTTTGCTAATTGTCACTTGGCATAAAGGCGGCAAATTTGGAAAATTCGTGTCCATGTGTTATCTCCAGATTCAATCATTTCTAGAATGGTTATTTTGTGCATTTCTGTTAAATGAACCATTTTTCTGATATTATTACGTACAGTTAACGAAATTCAAATGACAATAGCACTGACACTGATCACCATTGTCATGCAGGCAGTCAACAAGATACTAAGGCTAAGAGTTCTGACATAAATAAACAAAACTTTTTTTTAAATCAGTAAAAAGGAACGCAGGAATGGTTTTTGCTTACTATCTTAATATCATAAGCTAAATGGGAATTAATTATTGAGTACAGTCAATATTGCTCAGGTGTGATTTTAAAGATACTGTCCTATAGTTTCCGCAGTTTTTGGTAGAACATTTCTTATGTACCTCCTCATGTACCAGATTTTATTGCAAATGTCTAATAGTACCTTTATCCCCGGTTCTTCCAGTGTCTTTAGTATTTCTGCATTTATTTGATCTACTCCCCATGACTTAAATGATTTAATATCTTGTATGGCTTGTATCACTTCAACCTTTAGTATGTTCGGTTCTTTTTTCTTGTCCTCGAGTATTGTCTTTTTTGTGCAGTTGTTTGCAGTACTGTTTCCATCTATTTAAGAGTTTCCTTGTTTCCCATAAAAAAGTTCCGTTTTTTTCCTCTATCGCCATTGTTTTAGGTTTAAATTTTACTTTCTGGAAAAAAGCACGTGTGTAGCGAATTTGTGAAAAAAAAAATTTCTTATTTAATGTTATGTTTTGTAATAAATCTGAAAACAATTAATATTTCCAAAACAGTTGAAGATAGGTGTAAGACATTGTGCCTGAACTATGTCTAGAATTTTCTGAAGAATCCAAAAAAATAAATAATATACAGCGGCTTGCATTTAAAATAAGAAAGTTGGTATTGGCTACTGTCACATGACACACCTTATATTTTTTTGTTGCAAAAATGAGCATTTAACAATACAAATCGACGTGTCTAATTTGTTTTTCCCTACAAGCCCATCTTTATTCGTTATCGAATTTATTCCAATTAGCTGTTCCACGCTGTTTAAGTGCATATATTTTTGGTGCACATAGTATACACAAAACTAAACAAAAAACTTTTAGACCATTATGGTCTATAGGCCTTAATAACCAAGAAAATATTGTCAATCCGGAAACAACTCGTATGGGCTGTTCATAAATACATAAAGAAATAACGTCGACCAAGAAAACATAAATACTTATAATTTTGATTTTGCATTTAGAATTGTATGGTCGAGAATGTTCCCGTAAAAACACATTTATGGCATAGGTATTTGTAATATATATATATATATATATATATATATATATATATATATATATATATATATATATATATATATGTTTTAGGTGGTTTCCGGGAATAACGTCGACCAAGAAAACATAAATACTTATAATTTTGATTTTGCATTTAGAATTGTATGGTCGAGAATGTTCCCGTAAAAACACATTTATGGCATAGGTATTTGTAATATATATATATATATATATATATATATATATATATATATATATATATATATATATATATATATGTTTTAGGTGGTTTCCGGGAATTCATCCGCGTAGCTAATAACTGATCCCTGCCGGGATCGATGGTAAAATGACGATGTTTCGGCAGAGTCACATCTGCCCTCTTCAGGTCGGTTCGCATAATTCTCGTAGCCGTGTGCGTTCGCTTCTAGTTACTCGAATACTAAGATTTTATGAAGCGTGCGCGCTGTTATATAGTCGCGGCTCGGTGCCTATTGGTTGACACCGTGAACGGCTGCGTGTGATTGGCCCTTGGCACTCAGTGGGCACGGCTCCAACCTGCTGATTTGTTATTTCCGGTACGGTGTTTAATAGTATTTTCCAACAATTCGATAAGTTCTGAATTTCATTCCGTGCGTTTAGACTGTGAGGTCTCTTCACTATTTCAATTGCCTCTCTTACGAGTCTTGATTTCGAGTGTTCTATATTTGCCAGTACTCTGCTGTTCTCAAAGTCTATTCGGTGTGACATCGTGGTGGCGTGTTCCGCAATAGATGCTGTTTTTTCCTGCTTTCTTACAGCGTTTTGGTGTTCATCACGTCTAGCTTGAATTCTTCTATTATATGCCCCACATAGGTTTTATGACAGTCTGCACATGGAATCTCGTACACTCCCTGTTGTTCTAAAGGGATCCTCGTCTTCGGAGTCCTCAACACCGTGCTTATTTTTCTGTCTGTATTGAAAATAGTATCGATATTGTGTCTCCGTAGAATTCTTGCAATACTGTCCGTGGTCCCCTTGACATACGGTCAAGAGGACGCCGACCTAAATAGGGCAGATGTGACTCTGCCGAAACGTCGTCATTTTACCATCGATCCCAGCAGGGATCAGTTATCAACTACGCGGATGAATTTCTGGAAACCATCTAAAACATTTAGTGCCCGCGAAAACTTAAAAACAAATATATATATATATATATATATATATATATATATATATATATATATATCGTAAAAAAAGCAGAGACGGATAAATACATATTTACAATTTATTTAGAAAGAACTCGATACAATGTAATGCAAAATAATCTATTTTAATCGGGCCTAAAATTTTGAAAAAAAATAGGAAATATAGAACGTGGTCCGAACTTTACCAAGAAAAATAAGGAGAAATCATTAATATTAATTCTGGGGGGCAAATTATAGAATTAAATAAAAATTTAAAATTAAAAAAATTTTCAAACGCATCATATAATATGTCAAGTGAAAGGTCCCGTTCTGAGGAATACATATATATATTTTTTTCAAATTAAAAAAATATAATTAAAAAGATATTAACGAAAATATACCAAAATTTACGCATTTCCCCCCTCCCTCATCTCCGAAACTATAAAACGTAAAGTTTTGAAAAAAATTAGAGGTATAGGATCTGACCTCAAGTTTACTGGAAAAATACGGAGAAACCTCTACTTTTAATTTTGGGGGGCAACTTAGAGAATTAAATGTAAAATATAAAATTAAAATTATTTCTAACCCATCATGTTATATATCAAATGAAAGGGCTCATTGTGACGAATACAAATATATTTATTTTTCATAGTTTTAAAATAAATTAATTAAAAGATATTAACAAAAATATAAAAAAAATTACCTAACCCCCCACCCTTATCTCCGAAACCATAAGCTGTAAAATTTTGAAAAAAAATACAGGTATAGCGCCGCACCTGAACTTTACTGGAGAAATAAGATGAAACCCCTAATTTTCATTTGGGGGGGGGGGGCAAATTATAGAATTACAAGACATAAAAAATTCTCATTTCTTGCTTTATTTCCGAAACCACACTACCTAAAATTTTGAAAATAATTAGGGGTACTGGTGCTCAATTGAAATTTATAAGAAAAATTATTAGAACACCCTCATAGTAATTTTAGGGACAAATTATACAATTAGGTGGAAAATAAAAATTCAATTTTCAAACGCATCATATCAGATAAAAGGCTCATTATGTAAATTACAAATATATCATATTTTTAAATAATTTATTTAAAAGATATTAACAAAAATATTAAACATCGTTAAACATTTTATTTGTATTTTCAAAATAATTTGAATAATAGATTTAATAATTTATAATTTAAAACTTGACCTATTTTGGTCTTTATCTTCCAATCTAGAGAGCCTCAAAATTCAGACAGTAGATTATAAAAGGCTTCCTTGAAAGTTTATTAGTAAAATAAAACTCTAATGTTACTTTTTGGGGGCCAAATTAGAAAATTAAATACATATGTATTCTTATAAAAATGAATCGAATCCTGAAGCAGATAAAATAAAAAGTCTATGTGTGGAAAATGAAAGTGTATATTTCTTATAAATTTAAAACGCTTCCTTTAAAATTTAGGGCAAATATAAGAAAATGCACTCATTCCCTGTTTGTCTGAAAGTGGAATATTAGAATCTTGAAGGTGATACGAAACCCTTAGTATGCGAGTCCAACTCGCACTTGACCAAATTATTTTCATGTCATTTCTATCCTACGAGTCACAGGGCAACGGCGTTAGACACAGTACGACTTGGTGTCTCTGGGTACTAGTTTTTCCTGAAACTCCTAGATGTCTTAATTCACTTAATTCATTTCGCGATAAAATATTACACTCAAAATGTTAAATTAAATGAACATTTTGGATTCAAATCATATTTTTTCAACATTTACAAAATTACAATTCTAAACCATACTGTCGATTTGTACCTCAAAGAATATTTAATTCAAATAATGACGCTTGTCAACATTTTATGATATATATTCGGTAATTTGGGTATGAAGCTGTGATGAATTTTAATATTTAAATTGTCCACGCTTGGTCAAGATGTGTACTTTTAAACACGTGAGTGTAATTAAAATACAAACTCGTATGACATCTATAAAATTTGAAACTGGTAATCTTTTTCCTCTAATGAACATCATAATTTATGTATAGTATTATTAATGTTTTTGACGTCGTTCTGAGATTCAAGAATTCGATCTTATAATTGCTGCTTGTTTATAATTCTGTTAAAAGCGATTTTTTTTTAATAGGATGTGGTAGTATATGTATATATTAAAATTATTATTACACACTTACCTAAATTTTATAATATCAATCATTGAATTAAGATACGACTTATATTGATTATTACTTAAATAATTTTGAATAAATTTGGCAAACGTCTGACAAGGGCATTTTCATTACTACCAATCCTATTTCCATAGCCTCGACACGTGTATAAGAATAAAGTATCTTCTTATAATATTTTCATTTGCAAATCTATAACTAATTCATAAAACAGGTGATTTATTGAATATTAAATTCCTACCGTTTCAGGGATCTTTGATTTAGAAATAGGTTCAAGTATTAGCTTGGGAGGCCGACAGGCAAAATCACCAATTCCAATCATCCCTTGGATGTAAATAAAGATGTTGTAAAGTACTTATATCAAAAGCATACCTTCACCTACCGAAATATTTAACAACGAAGTCAACATCTACTTCAAAATCAATATCCAGAGGGTTTTATAAATAAAACTAACTATAAATGAACTAGGAAGAAAGTAGCTGCAATAATTTATTTGAAGGTGGAAATCCATTATGGACAATTTGAGCTTAGAGTCTATCACTCAAATTAGTGTGGGACTCACACCCACTAAAACCACCTTGTTGTTTTTGCAGTTTATGAAGGTAGTGGTATTGTTATTTCTAACTTGCGTCGCCACCTTCCTGCCTTTCTTTGCCTTCATCACACCATTCTGTTTAAATCTTCTTTCTCATTTTCCTCTATACTTTCCCTTATCCATTTGTATATAATTTCCTTGTTCTCTTTACTTTCTATCATTAGTTTTATCACGTTAGATGGTGTTGTCCTTTCACCAATCGTTGTTTCTGTTCTTGTTTTATTCCTTGCATATCTTTCGCAGTCAAAAACCACGTGCTCCATTGTCTCCTCAATTTGGCACATATCACAGTTACTCACCTCATTTTCCCTACCCTTTTCAGGTATGCTTTGACACTACTATGCCCAGATAAAAATTGTGTCATAAAGTAATATGTACTTCTGCTGGCCCATTTTGTTAGGTCTGGTATTAGTTTCTTTGTCCATTCCGCTTTTCCCGTTAGAACATCTCATTCTTTTTGCCATTCTTTTAGCGTATTATTCCTGTTGATAATAAATACCAAGTAAAAACGATTTTTAAAACAAATAATACTTTAAGATCAAATTTGACAACAACAAGACCGGAAAACGGTACTCAATGTTCCAAAAATTGTGTGTACAGTGTACCTTGTGCCTGTGAAAAAACATATACCGGTGAGACATCAAGACCTCTCCAAATTAGAACAAAAGAGCACCAATACAACGTCTCAAGAAGACATATAGACAGATCAAGATTGGCATATCATGTACTCACGGATAATGGTACACACAAAATGGACTGGAATAAGACAAGAATACTACTTAAAGAAGAACATACCAAAAAAAGAAAAATCAAAGAAAGTGTCTGCATGTTGTTGAATAATGGAGAAATCGGGACACCTTCTGTAGAGATACCGGTTGCATGGCAACAACTTCTGACGAATGAACATCAAAAAGGAAACTTCAAAGTCAATTAATTGACATTACCAAAAAAGTCAAGCGAATATAGTGCAAAACATTCAAGCAAACATTGTTCGACAACGATTCCTGATAAGGAATCGAAACGTCACAAAAAACAGATAAGTACAACACAAAATACACAACATATTATACTGGAATACTAGTTGACAAATCTGTAGACCTACTTTCTCACAGTTAATCCTGCGGGAGAGTTTTTTCTACAAGAGGGCAACTAGTGTTCCGGCACTTTCCACAAACTGCCCTTAGATACTACACCTTGATATTCAAGTACTTAACTTATCTGTATTTTTGAGAAACCATTGCGAGGAGAGAAAATCCCAGATGAACATTCAAAATAATCATTTACCTCCTCAATCATTTAGAAACTAATCAAAATATCGTTAAGAAAATACTTAAACCCAAACAGAATACATTTTCTTAGAACTCAACAAAAAAGTCAACAAAACATATTTCTACAAAACACCGGATTTCCCTGTCACAACATTATTTATTATTTCCATGTTGTTTATAAATTCAATAAATTCCCATTAGGAATTCGGTAACCAGTAAATTTACGGACGATGGCCTCATCTCAATATGACAAACGTAAACTAAGTGTGCATTTGATGATAATTAACACCTCTTAAATGTTAAATAATTTATGAAATAAATAACGAAATTAGTTTGTATGACATATTATAATAAATTATGGTCAAATTTCTTAGAATAAGCAGCTTGTCATGTCATCATGGTTTTTATTTAGAACTTGATGTATTTTTTTCCGCACATCTACACAGATGTTGGTAATATACCTTTGCAAACTAAGCAGATACTCAGTTTTAGTAAAGCCATCAGTTAGTATGCAAGGTACCAAAGAATTCAAGATGTCCTTGAGTCATTTTATGAGGACAAGGCCCTATGAATGTATGTCCGCAAACGCTTGGTTACCGATGTACAGTGCATCCCATTTTGGTTGAGATTGCCAGGTTACTCGGTTGTTATTGAAGATAGAGGCTTGCGGTTTTCACATACTACTTTTTTACATACTACTACTTTTTTGTGAAACTCAGGATGGCCATATCAGATTGTGCATAAGTGTTTCCATTTATAAGATACAGGGCGATTTTGACAATTTATACTTTTTGGACCCCTTCTATTTCTACAAAGTTATTAGATATACTCTTGCGCTAAGAACTACGTCTAATAGAAAATTTTGCGTAGAATCCAGTGGAGTATTCAATTTTTTTTTTCCGAGTATGGTTTTTGAAGATACTACACAACATTATATATTTTTAAATGTATTTTATTATTTCATTGAATTCGTTATTTTTTTCCCTTTAAAATAATGTATAATACAATACACATGGTATTATTAGAAATGCTAAAAAACACTAAAAAGCTGAGTTTTTTGCTAGTAGGCTATGTATTTTCCATTTAAAAGGAGAATCAAACAAATAATTCCATTTGAGATTTTTTATAGGAGTTTATGAGCAAAGAAAAATAATGTTAACAATAATTCAATAACATGAAACACGAAATTTAGGTACCTAAAAGCAACTAATAAATAGTTATACATCGTTCATTATGTATAACAAACAGAACAAGTTTACAAATCAAATATTTATCTTAAAATTAATTTTGGACATTATTTATTACCTTATTGATTTAACTGTTCAAAATGTCCATTTTCCCTAACACATAATTGGCAAACCTTTTCAATACGCCTGAGTGCATTTAAAATTAAGACAAGTCGCCTTTGTAAATCCCGAAAAGCTGCCTCCGTTGCGGCACGAAGTTCTTCGCGACTGTTGTGTCTATTGGTATATATTTTACTTTTCAAATAACCCAACAAAAAAAAGTCCAATATAGATAAATCGGGTGATCTTGGAGGCCACCTAATTGGTCCATGTGTTCCTATCCAACATCCTTGAAAATTATTTTTTAAAAAGCGCCCAATTAATCTAGAATTGTGGGAAGGGGCGCCATCTTGTTGAAAGTGTATATAATTGCGAAAGGCGAGAGGAACATCTTCCAATATCTCGGGTAGTAAGTCTTCTAGGATTGTCAAGTACCTACTGGCGGTAAGGGTTCCTTCAAAAATGCGGTACTTTATTTTTGTCCCCAGTATGAAACAGGCTACATTAAAACCAAATCGATCCTGCTGTTGTCGCTCAAAAATTAAGTGCGGGTCCTCATCATACCAGTATCTTGTATTCTGCCTGTTAAATATACCGGCACTGCTTATATGAGATTCGTCTGACCAAATAACTTTCCTTACAAAATCATTGTCCCTTCGGGTTTGGTCTAAAAACCAATTGCAAAAATTTAACCGTCTTGCTGCATCACCAGGATATAAATGCTGGGCAATATTGACTTTGTAAGGTTTAAATTTATATATTTTTTAAATTCTTTGGACCCGTGATTGAGAAACTCCAGTGTAATTTTCTAATTTCGCACAAGAAGGGATAGGCATGAACGCTAGATAACACATTTATTTCATTCATTTCTCGATTTTCTTTGTTATACACCTTTGATCGAGGTTTAGAATATGCAACAAAACTTAGTAAATCATTCTTTAATCTAAATATAGTTGCTCGACTAGGTTGATGCCTCTCTGGATATCTGAAAGTTTTAAAAATGCGATTTCATGAAATATCTTATAGTAAAATCCTCGTACTTTATACCTGTGGAAATATAGTTCTAAAGCTTCTTCAACATTCTTATAACACTGATTTAAACATGGTATCATATCGTATATTTCGTTATTTTGAAAAACGAATTCTCTTCCAGCCATTATCAATTATCAACCAGCAAACTCACGAATAATTATTTATATAATGAGCTTGTAAACTCAAACACGATAAAACACAATAGTTACTAACCATGACAGCTTGATCAGATTTGCGTTTTTCTCTCCAGCGCTCACTAGATAAAATATTGTTCCGAAAGGCGGAAATCTATAATAATTTTAAATGGATTCATGCGAGATGGACAACAATTTGAACAATTAAATCAATAAGGTAATAAATAATGTCCAAAATTAATTTTAAGATAGATATTTGATTTGTAATACTTGTTCTGTTTATTATACATAATGAAGGATGTATAACTATTTATTAGTTGCTTTTAGGTACCTAAATTTCGTGTTTCATGTTATTGAATTATTGTTAACATTATTTTTCTTTGCTGATAAACTCCTATAAAAAATTTCAAATGGAATTATTTGTTTGATTCTCCTTTTAAATGGAAAATACATGGCCTACTAGCAAAAAACTCAGCTTTTTAGTGTTTTTTAGCATTTCTAATAATACCATGTGTATTGTATTATACATTATTTTAAAGGGTAAAAAAATAACGAATTCAATGAAATAATAAAATACAGGGTGTTCTATTTAAAAATATATAATGTTGTGTAGTATCTTCAAAACCATACTCGGAAAAAAAATTGAGTACTCCACTGGATTCTATGCAAAATTTTCTATTAGACGTAGTTCTTAGCGCAAGAGTATTTCTAATAACTTCGTAGATATAGAAGGGGTCCAAAAAGTATAAATCATCAAAATCGCTCTGTATCTTATAAATGGAAACACTTATGCAAAATCTGATATGGCCATCCTGAGTTTCACAAAAAAGTAGAACAGGTATGTGAAAACCGCAAGACTCTATCTTCAATAACAACCGAGTAACCTGGCAATCTCAACCAAAATGGGATGCACTGTACAAAGAATTTTTCAGATTTTATCTTCCCACTACTAAAGTTTTCGAGATATTTAGTTCAATTTTGGAGCACTAAAGTTTGTACGGGGTTCGCGGGACAGTTCCACGAATACGTCATAATAAGATCACAGAAACGGTCATGAAAAGGTGGTACTTTTTCTTGGGACTTCTGCCCCAACAACTTTTTTTTAGTACGCCCCTGGAAATTAACAAAAATTGTAAATGAATCTCTTATGGATTTGCAATATTTTCTATTTCTTGCGTTTTTTATTATCTGCCACTGTTTTTGTGTAAAAAAAATTCATGTGTACCCTAGAAACAAACAATCCTTCTGTTATTTATTTTTCTAGTAGGCGGCTGTCAGATTAATTTTATTGTTGTTAATCTTCTGTCGTTGATTTTTACTGACACACTGTGATAGTTGTGCGTGACTTCTCACGAATTTTCACCAATTTCGTCTACGGCCTCTCTACTGGTAATTCCTCAGAAGCGTCAAGAAAATATTCTGCAATATACATGTAGCCACTCATCACACTTTATTTGGACAGGTTCTTCAACGAATAAGAATAACAGGTAGCTTTAAACTGAGAAAACATGATTGTGGTCGCAACCGTGATATTAGAACCCTATCCTTAAATTTGAAGACGCGAGATGTAAAGGCCTACATCTAGGATTTTCGGGGAAACTAGCACCTAGAGGTTCCGAATTTGGAGCTGTTCCATGTAATTGCTGTTACCCGTAATTCCTAGGTTAGAATGTCACGATGAAATTCCCGTAATTCTTGTGGCATGTTTTTGATTATTTTTATGTTGAAATGAAAAAGAATGAAATGAAACGAAAAGCTGTATATTGACAGAAAATACCAAACGTTTCAAAGTCGATTCTGACTTCGTTGTCAATGGCTTGAAATTAAATATGTATTGAAATTGTAAATTGCAAATTGGAAGTTTGATTGACGACATTTAAGTTGACGAATTAGGATGTTAATTAATTATGATGTTAAAACGGTTTGCACATAAAATCTAAAAATGTACAACTTTGAAAATTAACATATTGTAAAACTACCCTCATAGTTAAAGTATTTGTCAGATCTTAATGATTAGATTTCTTGAAATTTCAACTTGTTTTGTGTTTATCATTTCCTGATTCTCTGGTTTTCGGAACTTCTTTATCAATCATTCCGAAAATTCTATTAATCATGCAGTACTTTACAGAACAATGGCAATTAATTACAGGTTGTCAATTTCCCATTTACGTGAGAGCTTTACGCAAAGAAAATGATCAGGTGACAAAAGTTTTACGCGTATTTATTGGTAATAAACTTATAGTACTGCCAAATCTGCCATTTCATCAAGGACAATCTATCGAACGTATACAAACAGAACGCGTAACGTTTCTAAGAATGTTGTAAGCAATGAAAATTATCGCCGTTTTTATTGTTTTCATATATAAACACAGGTCCAATGAAAATTAATGTCATTGATAAATTCTTTATAAATTACGCTTGCGGATGAAATTAATTACTTAATTACTCTCAACATTGTAAGTGCTAATGGATTCTAATTTGCAGCTATTTTTTTCAAGTATTTTAGTGTTCAATTTATTGCGTTAGTACGCAAATGTTAATATTTCAAATCGACTTGAATGCATTTTAAATACAATAAATAAGTTATCTAATATTATTAGAGTTGCTATGTATGTCCAGTTCTAACCATTTTGAAGAAATTTTCGCATTTGGAAATTTTGATGACTAGTAATTGAATTGTAAAAGGCCCAGCTTTGGGAAAATACTCTGGTCAATTTGAAGTTACAAAATACCATCATAAAAGAAATGTCAAAAGTCCTCATCGTTCCGGTCTGTGGAAAAAATTGGCTGGAGGTCAAAGGTTAAAAAAATTAGTTTTCCGCGATTTTCAGCAAAACGGTGAGTTTTATCGCAAAATTAACTCAGGCAAAATTGTAGATCATAAAGTTCTTTACAAAAAAAGTATTAATTTTTTTTCCTAAGTGCTACTGTTTTCGGGATATAAAGCTTTAACAAGTTGTATAATTTGTAATCGTAATAATTTGCACACGTTTCCAAGCCACCTATAGTCCAGTCAATGAAGGCAAAAACCGGTAATACTGAGTAATTTGTCCAAGCAGCACGGATTTTCCTAAAAAGTTGGATTTAATTTCTATTTATCCTCTACTTCCCGAAAAATTAATTATTTATTTCAGTTATTTCACGATAAACCTTTCAATTTTTGCTTTGACAAATAAAAAAAAATTTCAACAAGCTATAACTATAACTCTGTGTGCTAATTGTCTCGAAAATCCTAGATGACGGTCTTACATCTCGCGTCTTCAAATTTAACGAAATGTATTGTAACAGCGTAGAAAAATGTATATGAAACATGGAAAACAAATTAGGGAAATAAGTATAAAAATATGGACTAGGATTAAGAAATTTGTAAAAATTTAACTCTGACAATAAAGACATGAAACTGTAACCCAAAATTTTTTTATAAGCTACATTTTTGATCCAAATGTTTTTTTTCACCCTCTAGAAGGGTGTAATCCCCCGCCCCCTACGCCGGGGAAAAAGCAACCCACGGGACAGGGTCAACTTTGAAGTAAGTAGAAATTAAACCCATTTTTTTAGGAAAATCGGTGCTGCTTGGACAAATTAACTGTGTAAATGGTTATTTTGGTTGTGATTTTGTTTGCAAAATAATATTTAATAATAAGGATTGAAAAAAATAAAAGCGGTGTAATTACAAAAAACATACCCTAAATTTATTCATCTGAATCATAATTATTCCTGCTTCCTCTTCTGCTTCTTCTACTTCTTCTTCATGTTCTTGTTATTGTTGTTTATTGTTGTTGTTGCTATTATTATTCTTCTTCTTCACTTTGGGTGCAAGTAAATTGCCTCAATAGTGATTCCTCGTTGCTATCATAGGAGTCCTCTACAGTTGGTGACTCACGATTAGAACACGACCAGCCTTGACAATGTGTATACGCTAGGGAACAAAACAGTCCAACTTTTTTGCAAATTTAGCATTATATCACTTTTTGCATTTGCAAAATATTGTATTCAGCTGCTTCTCTGGCGCTGGAGGAAGTAAAGTCTGCACTGGCTCTAATGTTTTTTCGACCAACTTCAAACCCAAGTCTTAGGGCTCAGCTGATTACCAAGCCACACTTGAACTTGGTGATATACCCAAAAAAGATGTTGATGAGCAACTACTGAGGATGGAGGAAGTCAAGCTATCTGCGCTTTTCCAATATTTTTAAAAGAACACGCTTATCGCAACTTACCTAAGCAAGTAGTTTTTAGGAGTAAAAATACACTGTGCTCTATTCTCACACATACCAAACCATTTAACTTGTTGACAAATCCGTGGACCGAGTTTCTCTCAATTAATTCTGCGAGAGATTTTTTCTATAAGGAGTCAACTGGTGTTACGGATAGTTTCCATAAACTGCTACACCTGATTTTCTATTTCTTAACTTACCTGTATTATTCAGAAAACCCAACTGAACATCCAAAATTTCATGTTGTGAGTCAGAAATTTAATTACATAAATCTATATTTACTTATGTGATATCTAATAGAGCCAAAGCTTGCATAGTTAGCATTTGCACAGACTGTCCAAACTCATTTTTAAAGAAATTACTAAAAGCATTAACTATCAATAACAGGTCAACATGATATTGTTCTAAGAAAATGAAGGGTCATTTCCAAAGTAATTTTTCAGGTAGAATCCGAATCCAGGATCCAAATTGCTCTAACACGTCAGAATTTTGAGATATCCTAACCTAAATGCTCAAAAATGCGATTTTCGGTTATATTTGAGGTTATTTAGCCTCGCTATATTCTTTCTTCTAAAAAACAACCGATGACACCTCAAAGTGCAAGTCTTGTTCTTTCAAATGCCGTTGAGTTTGCTCCAATAGCTTAATTCTGCAGTGAGATATTTCATGAAGTTTTCGAGTTTCATCAATTTCGCTATTCTCAAAATCCACATGATTCTTCAGTCTTTGACCCCCAAATTCGATACTTATGTTCAATTGTAAGTTTTCACGTTTGTATCAAGTTTTATTTTGCAACAATAGAATCTTTAAAACTAACATTTGATGTAAATCAAGTTGTACGACCCAAAACCACCGCAGTGCAGGGAGCAAAAAGGGGGGTGAAAATGTTAAAATCGACCTAAGAGTATTTTGTATTTTATTTTTCCACGTATTTGAGAGCAGTTTGAAGTAAGAATACAATGTGCACCAAGTATCACCATCCTCTCACTTAACCGAACAAAAATCATCGCAATACTGAAACCAGGGAAAACAAACGACAGGCCTGAAAACTATCGCCCCATAGCTTTATTAAGCATGGTTTATAAACTATTAGAAAGATTGCTCCTCAACAGAATCAGCCAAAAGATAATAGACATCATCCCCACTGAACAAGCAGGTTTCCGCCCGCATCGCATCTGTACAGATCAAGTACTCACACTGACAACATTCATAGAGGCTGGATTTCAGAAGAAACTTTCAATAGCTGCCGTATTTATAGACTTAACAGCAGCTTATGCCACCGTTTGGAGGCAGGGGTTAATATATAAATTGACTCGCATCATTCCCTGTACAAGAATAACCAACCTCATTAATAATAGCCTGTACATCGCGGACATGCCTGCAACCGAATCACGCAAGTTTGGCTATGCGGATGACTGGACCTTGGCAACGGGACACAGAAAGATAGAGATTGCTGAAGATATCCTTACCAGAGACTTAGCAAACATCAGCGAATACTTTAAAAAATGGATACTCCAACCAAGTAATGCAAAAACAGAGGTATCTGCCTTTCATCTAAACAATAAGATGGCAAAGAGAGAATTGAGAGTGTTCATGGATAACAAATTACTCACTCACAACAAACATCCTAAATATCTCGGTGTTATCCTGGACAGGACGCTTACATTCAAAGAGCATCTGATAAGAACGGCAGCAAAATTAAGAACACGTAATAACATAATACAGAGACTCTGCGGTACAACTTGGGGCTCTTCCGCATCCACCCTGAGATCCTCTGCACTGGGCTTAGTGTATCCAGTCGCAGAATACTGTGCTCCAGTGTGGCTCAATAGCAAACACACGCATATGGTCGACACTCAATTAAACCTAACTATGCGCACTATAATTATGAGAAACCCGCAGCTTCAAGTTCATAATGATGTTCCAGACATCCAGCGAAATCGACTTCGATCGGGACACCCCCCATTGAAGACTGCTCTTGTGTTCCACCAAAACAACTTTGACATAAATGAGCGATGGAGAGAGAGAGATGGGAACGTGAAGTGGCTCCAATGTATCACAATATGCCGTGTATAATCAACAAACCTACAGGATTCGATCTCCCTCGTCGAACATGGACATCTCTTAACCGAATCAGAACCAACTGCTGAAGATGCGCCGACTCCTTACACAGGTGGGGCAAACGATCTTCATCCGCATGCGATTGTGGAGCCGACAGGCAGACTATCAGACATATAGTGCAAGATTGCCCAATAAGGGCATATACAGGCAATCCAGAAGATTTCCTGATGGCAACACAGGCGGCAGTTGATTATATATCAAGACTAGACATTTGTTTGTGAATTGGTCCAAAGTATTTGTTTTGTATTGTATTGTTAAGTAATGTCCACTTATACAATTTTATATATTTATATGTACCCTATTATTAATATCATTATAAATGTACTGTGATGTAAGCCAGACGCTAAATAAAATAAATAAATCACCATCCAAAACCAACCCTAAGTTCCATAAAGGGGGTGAAATGTATTCTACTTTTTGTCTTTCCTTATATTTTTGGGGTAGTTTTATATAAATGGGTAAGGAAGTCATGTAAAGAAAGCATCCAAACTGACCCCCAACTACTTTAAAGGGGGTGAAAAAGGGTGAAAAACGGTAAAAAAGGTCAAGAACTATTCTTACTCCAAATCAGCTAACCCTAAACACACGTATGCCGAATACACGTATCTTAAACACCAAGGTGAAATCCAACAATACTAATCCCTCAATTAACATCTCATCGCATCTTAGAAACTGTAATAACCTTACTTTTAGCGCTATCCAGCAACAACGACGTGGACGTAGTTAGGACTGTTTCCTTTGGGGTGCTTGATTAAAGTGAGTCCCCTTGCCTCTCACAAACCTGGGTGCTTTTTTAACGTGAGTCTCCTTGCATCTCACAAACCGGGGTGCTTTTTTAACTTGAGTCCCCTTGCCTCTCACAAACCGGGGTGCTTTTTTAAAGTGAGTCCCCTTGCCTCTCACAAACCGGGGTGCTTTTTTAACGTGAGTCCCCTTGCTTCTCACAAATCGGGGTGCTTTTTTAACGTGAGTCTCCTTGCCTCTCACAAACCGGGGTGCTTTTTTAACTTGAGTCCCCATGCATCTCACAAACTGGGGTGCTTTTTTAACGTGAGTCCCCTTTGCTCTCACAAACCGGGGTGTTTTTTTAACGTGAGTCCCCTTGCCTCTCACAAACCGGGGTGCTTTTCAACGTTTGTCCCCGTTCTCTGACTATTTATCCTTATGAAATCTTGTTTTCTTATCTTCTAAATATCTCGTATTAGATCGTCTTTTGTGTTGGATATGTTGGATTCAAAATGAAATATCTCAATGAAGAATTAATCTATTTGAGCAAACTCAACGGCATTTGAAAGAACAAGACTTACACTTTGAGGTGTCATCGGTTGTTTTGTTAGAACAAGGAATATCGCGAGGCTACATAACCTCAAATATAGCCGAAAATCGCATTTTTTGCGCTTTTAGGTTAGGATATCTCAAAATTCTGACGTGATAGAGCAATTTGGATCCTGGATTCGGATTCTACATGAAAAATTACTTCAGAAATG